>CM023487.1:60808133-61233885 GCA_013339685.2 Hyalomma asiaticum | reverse complement strand
CAAATTTGCCCAAAATGCCAAAAAAGGTAAGACTATAGTATGGGTTTTTTGTGAAATTTTGACTCGATCAGAAGTCGCACAAAATGCGTTTTCCCGCATCGTAGAGCATTCCTCTACTTATTGCGCGCCTTCCTGAATAAAAATACGGTCTCTCAAAATTTTGCCCAAAATGCCAAAAAAGGTAAGACTATAGTATTGGGTTTTTGTGAAATTTTGACTCGATCAGAAGTCGCACAAAATGCGTTTTCCCGCATCATAGAGCATTCCTCTACTTATTGCGCGCCTTCCTGAATAAAAATACGGTCTCTCAAAATTTTGCCCAAATGCCAAAAAAGGTAAGACTATAGTATTGGGTTTTTTTGTGAAATTTTGACTCGATCAGAAGTCGCTCTAAATACGTTTGGCCGCATCATAGAGCATTCCTCTACTTATTGCGCGCCTTCCTGAATAAAAATACGGTCTCTCAAAATTTTGCCCAAAATGCCAAAAAAGGTAAGACTATAGTATTGGGTATTTTGTGAAATTTTGACTCGATCAGAAGTCGCACAAAATGCGTTTTCCCGCATCGTAGAGCATTCCTCTACTTATTGCGAGCCTTCCTGAATAAAAATACGGTCTCTCAAAATCTTGCCCAAAATGCCAAAAAAGGTAAGACTATAATATTGGGTTTTTTGTGAAATTTTGACTCTATCAGTAGTCGCACAAAATGCGTTTTCCCGCATCGTAGAGCATTCCTCTACTTATTGCGAGCCTTCCTGAATAAAAATACGGTCTCTCAAAATTTTGCCCAAAATGCCAAAAAAGGTAAGACTATAGTATTGGGTTTTTTGTGAAATTTTGACTCGATCAGAAGTCGCACAAAATGCGTTTTACCGCATCGTATAGCACAGTGGCGCACCGACGGGGGGGTTTCGGGTATTGTAACCCCCCCGCCCCCCCTGAGGCAGACCTAATGCCATGCCACTCCGTAACTGCTCCTATGTCCTAGAAGAATGTGGCGCTAATGTCTCTGCAAAATGCCGAAAAACATAATAAAAATCATCATCATCATTGATGTTACTATTATTTGGCATTTTATTTACTTTCTTTTACACACGCAACAACTGTGTAATGGCATGGCCGGCCCTTCGTGAAAAATTGAACCCCCCCCCCCTCCTAGAGATCCTGGGTGCGCTACTGCATGAGACGCAGCTGTAGGAGCCCATATTGACGATTGTGAACATAAATGAAACCAGTGCCTCTAATGGAGAGAGAGAATAAACGTTTATTTTTCACGTTAAAGAACCTGAGGTGGTCAAAATTTCCAGAGCCTTCCGGGAACAACGGAATTTAATCAACGCTTCTTGAAGAAAAGCTATCTTTTTCATTACGAAGGAGGTGATGGATACTGTTTTTGCAGAGCAACATAAGCCAATTAACAGTAACTCAACTACCTCCTGAATAAACACTTCTTTTTGGGCTAGTTGGTGACTTAGCTTACTAAACATGTTCAGGCGCAAAAAGAAACGAGGAAGAGCATAGAACAAAGGAAAGATACAGACGAGCGCCAACTACCAACTGTTTATTGACGGTCAGGTTACACAGCTAGGTGAGCTTTCCGACATGCGCAGCAAAACAAAACAATACATCAAACATGTTATCGTGGAATGCGTCTATCTGAGTCATCGGCCTTTGTCCAATGTACTTCCGGCAATGAGAACGTTAGTGCGCAGGGTGTAGACTGGTGCTGCTTTAGCACAACGGCGACTGCATGAAAATTACGACGAACCACTTCCGTTGTTAAAACAGTTTTCGGACATTTTTATGGTCATTTGGCTTTAGTGGCGCATGCAAAATCATTACGCTTCCTTCACATGGGCAGTTCTACCTCGAAATTCATTCTAGTACGTGTGAAATCCAGATTACAAATCTATTGGCCACTTAGACCCATTTATAACGAGGTCACATTTTTGCAATGTCCTGAAGATACAAAAATCTGATGACCATGTTATAACGCGGCGATAGGAAAATTAATATTACACCACAGAAGAATCAATGGGAGCTGCAAGGGCATACTTTTGAATTTCCGTATACCGCTCTTTATTTTCATAAGAGGGCGGAGACACACTGCCCGTGTGCTCCGCCCTCGTGATCTACGGCCAACACGCACTATCGCATAATGGTTTATTAATGAAGATCAAAACTGCCTGCACCTCACACACAGGACTTTATTGGTAAGTATCGCGGAAGCTTCCGGCAAACCGACCGTATTAAATTTCAGTGCTAATATCTTCAAATAGGCTAACAGAAATTTCATGGCCGTTTCCTCAATCTGAATTAACCACCTAGATTTCACCTGAGTGAAAATCCGGCACGGCAGTCATTGCGGTCACCGTGGTAGCAAATAAAACTGGAGTTTGGTGTAAGCAACATCGTTACTAGGTCAGTGATCCGGTTGAAAATTGAGGCTGTAGTATTCTCTACTACCAAAATACGCTCTCTGAAGCCATCTGGACTTGCATGCTTCATGACGGGTCAAGCGGTTTATAACCTTGCGCAGGAGGGTAATCTTATAATCTTAGGCAAACAGTCGCCTTCATCATCGAGTGCGTTTCCTTTCGCGTCAAGATTTGCTGAACACCTTCGTCGAGGCTATTTTGTCAGGAAACATTTTACATTTTCCATGGGTTCGGGGAAGACCATCAAGAGAAATACTGTAAACAGTGGCATAAACCAACTATCGAACTGCGGTCTCGTTTTCTATACTCCGTTTCATACGTCTGGTGCAACGCTGTCAAGGTTACACAAGTAGTCCATAAAGAAAAAGAGAAGTGTATCACTCTGAGAAACAAACGGCAAACATAAACATTTTAGCAAACCCGCATATTTCGATTGTTTCTCCAGCAATACGAGCGTATTTTGCGAGGCTGATGAGAAATGTATAATGATTTAAGACTGCCAGCGAGGCATTTATTCTTTTTTGTTCACCGCAAGCAGGGTACTATTTTTTGGTCGCGAAAGTACACCGCGTAAACAAGAACACTACCTTTCACTGCGTTGCACCCGATGTACGAAACGGAGTATAGTTGACCCATAATCTCACTTACGTACATGGATGTTGTATTTTAACGCGATAGCGTTAGAGAGCTCGTTTCGCAGAAATACCGCAGTCGGTGTCGGCGAAAAATCGTGAGCGAAAAAAAAAAACCGAGAAAGATGCAAATAAAATAAACAATACAAACCTGCGGTCCCATTGAGGATCGAACCCGGGCCGTTTGCGTGGCAAGCAGGTGTCCTACCACAAAGCCACGACGTTTTTTTTTCTTTCATACATGGTATTTATTACAGTGCGCTAAGAAATTCGCAAATTGCATAACGCGCTGTGGCAGTGACCCAGCGACAATAATCGCACAAGCAGTCCAAATGACAATGCCAGCCTAAAATACACATTCACTGACGGGATGCACATAAGTGTTTTTTAGGGAGAGTTCAAGATGTGTTGCACAGCATGGCTGGTAGGGATGAGCACTTCACCAAGATGGGGTACCATTCAGGCCTGACGTCAAGCTCGTCGTAGATGTCCTTTAGATGCATGATCATTTGAACAAAATGAGTTGTCGATGCTGTGACTGGTTCTGCGTTGCGGTCTTGCATGCGCGTCTTCCACAAGCTATGCATTCCCATAAGAAAGAACATATCAAACGGCACTTCATCCAGGGATGTTGGCAGAAGGTAACGTATAGTATGCGGATTAAAGGTAAAATCTTTCTTTAGAGTTCGCTGAAGGATATCCCAGAACAGAATAGCGTCCTTGCAGTTAATAAAGCAGTGTTCTATTGTCTCCGGTACATTACAAAGACGGCAGTCAACTGAAGAAACAAAAATGCCTTTCTTGTGTAGCCATGCCTTCACAGGCAACGTTTCTGAGTGAAGTTTATAAAAGAAGGTTTTTGAATTAGGAGAAACGTACATTTTGCGAACGCGCTTGAGGACATCATGGCCTGGAATGTTGACATACAAAGAACGATAAAATGGAGGTGGAAAAAGCATAGATAATAATTCCTTACCCTTACAAAAATTTCTAGTAGCATTAAATTGAATGTCTACAGACAATTGTTTCTAGAACATACCATCAACTAACAGACTGTCTAGCAACAGTCTACATACTTCTCTACCAACTTCCTGTGGGCACCCTGCCTGCAATTGGCCACCAACTTTCAACAGACACCTGTTTCTAGGGTGTCTGCTGACTTCATATTAACGTGCTATAATCCTTTTTCTTTTGACACCCTAGAAACATATCTAAAGACAATTGTTACTAGAACCTACCAACAACCTACAGGGTGTCTAGCAAAAGTCTGTGTACTTCTTTACTGACTGCTTGTTGGCGTTCTGGAAACAATTGGCCACCAACAGTACATAGACGCGTGTTCATAGGCTGTCTGCTTGCTTTCTACCAGTGCCCTATGAACATGTGTCTTTTGACGCCCTAGGAACATACTGCCAAAATGTTTGTAGACTTTCTGTGGATCATCTACAAACATTTGTCTCAGTATACCCTTTTAACAATTGGTTAATATATCTAGTGAGGGATGTTCATGCACACACTGTTCACATTCTCAGAATGGTCTATACCGACATATGTTACCCCGTGACAGCTTCTGTCGATATGTGTGAATGAGTTGTACAACCAAGCGTAAGCAAAATACGATACGAAGAAGTAGCAAAATAAATAATTTATTATCCTTAATTGGTACACAGCAGTAAGAACAATAGACAAGAGCATCAGGTAGTAAAGATTAAAATAGGCAACGTAAAGCAGCCTCTACTTAGCACAAGGCGGCTAGATAAATAGATTATTAAAATAAGCAGATCTGATTTAACCTCA
The DNA here is from genome assembly GCA_013339685.2 of Hyalomma asiaticum. NCBI lineage: Eukaryota > Metazoa > Arthropoda > Arachnida > Ixodida > Ixodidae > Hyalomma > Hyalomma asiaticum. The sequence goes on along the minus strand of CM023487.1, from coordinate 61,229,018 downwards.
CAAACACATTCGCATAGAAGTATTATTTGTTCACGAGTATTTCAACTATAAGAAAGTTCATTAATTGATAAAAAGGAAATAAGAAAAGACAGTGTCATTTAACTTGAAAATTCATTCCAGTAGTAATTTACTACCAACCGCAGACACGTGGCATTGTATCATAAGCAATATGTGCTGTCAGATAGGCTTCGCACATATAAATCAGCATTCCGAGGTACACGCGTGCATACTGCTAGGCTGAAGGTATATCAACGAAGAGAATCATACGAATAATTATGCAGGAAAACTTACCACATAAGCCTCTTCGATCGGCAACAAATAGAAATGTGTGAGCAAAAGAAAATATTCAAGCGCATCACACTAACAGAACATACAAGACTGGAAATAGTTCATCACTGGTCAGAAGATATAACAAAAGTCCAACGAGACGCAGAAGTAGTTACTACTTGGCCTTTTCTTTGCTGTATGCAGGTTGCAGCGATCTTGGCTTAAAACAGTGGAGGGCTTGTACCGGGTGTCCGTTTTCTTGCCTAAAGCACATCCTAATAGCTTCGCCCTTCAAAAACACCACATAGTTTTGGGCCACTCATATCCAGGCACTCACACATATCGAAGAATATATCCAGGAGCTCACACATGTCGAAAAAACTCAACCGCTTGGGCTGGAATCGCCGACACACGGCATGTCCAAGCAAAACTGCCAGACCGGTGACACAGCACGTGCACGCCGTTCTACATCTCTCAACACCCCTTTCCTCGCTGCGCATCAACAGTGGACTGAGAGCTTTGGCACAATAGATATTCTAGGAACCGCATCGGGGGGGGGGGGGGGGGGGGGGGGATGGAGGGGGGACTGCCGGACTTTCTCCTCCTTGCAAACTAGTTGTACTGGTTCAGGAATTTTGTGCACGCAGCATGTGCCAGCGTGGCGTGCCTTTCGGCACGGTTTGGAAGGTCGTTTTGAAGGACCTTGGTTTTACCATTGCTGAGTAAAACTGACATCCACGAAGTCTTCGATGCGCGTTTTTTTGTTTCTTTTGCTTCACATGCAGTATTACTGCTACTGCTGCTATCACTATAATTCCGCCTGGTCAAACTTTGAGAAGGTAGAATTATTTGACATCTTCGAAACAAGTGTGCTTGCCACGCTTGACGGCTACACGCATGTGTTCATACTTACGCGCACACACAAGGAAAGCAGCTAGCCGTGTATTTTATGAGCGTGCGAGCCACAAAGCAAATGCTCGGGAAAAAATGAGCCTGCAAAAAGCTTTAAACATAATATCCACAAGGGCTTTTATGTGGCAGATTGTTATGAAAAGGGAATCTGCGGGAATTAGAGAAATATGAAAGCCGCGCAATTAACTCATTATGAGATTGTACCAGCTTATGTGCGATAGCGATTCACTGCTCCGTGCTGGTAGCAAGATGAGCTATTGTTGCTGTTTTACGTTGTTTCTCTCTTTTTTTTGCCAGCGAGCAAAGCACATATTAAACTTTAACAGCTGCCACAAATCTGTCTGGTTAAGCAAAATAATGTTAGTGTTGAAACGAGATGACACCAGCGTAGGCCCCTGCTTCGTTTCTTTTTTTTTTTTACCTGAAACGCAAAAAACCGAACGTTTCGGGGTCAGGTCGGACCCTTTTGGTGTGAGTGCTGGTCTTTGAATCTTTGTGCAAGGCGGCCGTATCAAAGAAGTGTGTCATCTGTTAGTTTGAACTGCAGAAAAAAAAGAGAGTATACGTGAAGGTGAAAGTCTGGAAAGACGTTAGAAGTGCCCAATAGAACAGTGCTTGCGGGCTGTCTCAATTATACTAGTTATCTTGACAAATGCAAAAATTGATTAACATCTCTCATGTTATTTTTAAGTGCAAAAGCAGCTTACACTACGCGTGGCGAACAAGTTAGCTCTGGTGCACTTGTAGGCGACATATACTTTGTGTTCAGGCAAGTGCAGCTGCAATCATCAACATGTCCTGCGGGAAATATCAAAGAATCGCTCAGTGTACAGGTTAAACGTTCTACGACTTATCACTTTTAGATAAAGAAAGTTTTTTATGCGAAATTCCGAAGGAAGTAATTTGATGGTGTGCTTAAATTATTTATACAATAATAAGACTGAAGCAATTTGACGGTGCATTTAAAATAGTCTTTATATAGAAGTAAGAACGAAGCCATTTGACGATGTATTTAAAACGTTCTTTATACAGAATTAAGAGGGAAGTATTTATATGTGATGACTAAAAAATTCTTTATACAAAAGTAAGTAGGAAGCCTTTAGACAGTGTAGTTAGAATATTCTTTTTACAAAAGTAAGTAGGGAGCCTTTCGACAGTGTAGTTAGAATATTCTTTATACAGAAGTAAGAGAGAAGTCCTTAGACGTTCTAGCTAAAAAATTCTTTATACAGAAGTAAGTAGTAGGTCTTTAGACGTTCTACGAACAAGTGTTACTACAGTGTAAATGTCTGTAGACTGTCAGTACAGTCAATAGAAAGTTCATAGGTGGTCTACTCAATGTCAACAGGCATTTTTGTAAGGGTATACAGCTTTTTGCGCGACACTGTGTACAAGTACTCAATCGAAAAACGGGTTTTAAGGAACTGGACCGCAAACTGCACTTCCTGCATAAATCCCCACAAACACGGACGTACAGAGAAATTCGACGAAACAATTAAATCAGGTAAAGCGTTAACAAGCGTGACCTGGAAGAATGTTTGAATTATCGGGTGAGAATTGTCACGAAAAAAGAAGAAGCGCGAAACGATTTGCCATAAGTAGAGATGCACAAGTCCCAACCCGCCCTCTTTCACTGGCCTGAATATGTTGTCCCGTCGCATTGGTTCAAAAGTGGAAGACCATACAAAAGTAGCAAATGTCCGATGAAAGCGTTGTATGTAAAACCGAGCGCAATGAATTAGTTGTAGCACATAGTAAAGCTTTGTTGCAAGAAATGTGTTGCAGGCTTCAGCTCTCCCAAAGATTGAAAGGCGATGTGGAATGTATGTCTGGGCCTGACGTTCAAGCTTAGGGACGCGCTCTTTCCAGTAATGTGCGCTGAATCGATATGCATCAAGCGGCACTCCAAGATACTTTGGCGGAATACGAGTCCAATTAATCCCTGCGAACTGACTCGGTGTACATCCCCACGTACCAAACCATAATCCTAGACTTTTCGAGGCGTTTAAACGAGCACCTGATACAACACCAAATTTTTCAATTGTGAATAGCACATTTTCAACACTTCGTTTGTCTGTGCAAAAGAATGCCAAGTCATCTGCATAAGCCAATACTTTAACTTCGTTACCTAATATGCTGTAACCATGGATACGACTTGCTCGCATTATGCTCAAGCATAATGGTTCGAGATAAAGTCCAAACAGGAGTGGAGACATTGGGCAGCCTTGCTTTACAGACGAGCGAATAGAAACAGGTTTTGAGAGATGACCATTGATAATTAGGCGAGTCGAACAGTCACTATAACAAAGTCGGACACCCTTGAGCAAGACAGAGCCAATATTGCTATGCTCCAGAAGAGAAAACAGGAACGCATGACTGACGCGATCAAAGGCTTTTGCGAGATCTACCTGAAGCATTGCAAGCTGCTCTTGAGAACTGTAGCAGTACTGGAGGATTGTACGAGCGATGTGAATATTGGTCTGTATGGAGCGACCTCGAATTCCACACGTCTGATGAGAACCAATCAGGATCGACATCACAAACTGTAATCTATTTGATAACACTTTTGCAAAAATTTTGTAGTCAACGTTTAAGAGTGCTATTGGTCTGTAGCCCTCAACTGAACGAAGTTTTTCTCTTTCAGTACTTTTCGGAATTAGAACTGTGTGGCTTTTGGAAAAAGACCGCGGGAGCATCTCCATGTCATAACTCACCTTAAAGATGTCCAGCAATAGGGGACACAGGATTGTTTTGAAAGCTTTGTAAAATTCTGCCGCAATTCCATCAGGACCAGGTGTTTTCGACAAGGGCAGTTGATCGATGGCCTGCTCAATTTCCTGCAATGTTATCGGGCTACTGATGACTGTACAATCTTCGTCTTGCAAAGGGTTTAAAAGAGAAATAAAACTTCTCTTGAGCCCGACATTTGCGCTATCAGGGAGCACATTAAACAAACCTTCATAGTAGTTTTCAAACTGCGTAATAATTCTTGCTGTATCTGTTACAAGAGCACCATTGGAGTACATTTCCTGAATCACCTTAGACACTGAGTGTCGTCGCTCATCGATTAAAGCATGACGTGTCGGCTGCTCAGAGTTCAAAGTCATTCTGTTCCGAGATCGAATACGTGCGCCTCTGTAGCGAACAGCGTCATACTTTTGAAGCTGACATTTAATATATGAAATGTCACTGACACACGTTCCTGGCATTTCGCATTCTATCTCATAAAGGTTACAAAGGTTTTTAAAGAGTGTCTTTTCCTCATTTTTCCGGTAGTATGATTTAACAGATCCGACCTCTATGGCTATTGCGCGAACCTCTTGCTTAAAGAGCTCCCAAGCAGCGAATATATGCAGACCCTTAGAAAAACAATTCGACAATGTAGTTCTGACACGATTAGTGAATTCCTGATCGTGTAGAAGCTCTGTGTTTAGCTTCCAAAGTTCCCACAGCGGTCGAAAGTGAGTTTGACGGTTCGTCTCAATTTTCAAAAGAACTATACAGTGATCTGAGAACGAAACTGGCTCAGTGCTGCAGTAAAGTCCACGGGAAAGGAGTGAAGAAGACACGTATATTCGATCAAGTCGAGCAGAAGAGCTTCCTTGGAGTCGAGTATACGAAATTGCCTGACCCGATACGCCAGTATCAACAAGGCCTGCATTATCTATAATACCAGATAATACTTCGCCACTCCTGTCTCGTTGACATTTAGATGTGCAGCGGTCATTAGGCTCACATACGCAGTTGAAGTCTCCCATTAGTACAGTGCACCGATCACAGTCAGTTAGGTTGGACAATGTTTCAAAAAACTGTATGCGCTTTGAAACCTCGTTAAATGAATACAGGTTAATAATTCGCCATGGCACTCCATGCAGTACAAAATCGCAACATACATATCTGCCCTCACCGTCAACCTGATAATTGCTGAACAGGGTAAGGTCTTTCTTATAAACAACCAGCAGCCTGCAGATAGACCATTTGCATGCGAAACGAAAACGTTATAGATAGACAGAAAAGGCCGTAGGGCCCTTTCGGTCTCTTCGTCACCATCAATCTTCGTTTCCTGCAGAGCGACAAAATCTATACGCTTTCTTGTAAGAAGCCTGCGAAGCTGCGCTTGTTTCTGCAAAGACCTAAGGCCACGTACATTCAAGGTAGCAAATGTAAGTTGCTCGGAGTGCGCCATGTTGACTACCTTCCCTTGTGCTTAGTGTTTCTCGTGGTCCGCCCTGGGGGATGATGGCGAGGCTTCCCTTGAACCTACACCAGGCCTCCTAGATCGTGATCGCCGGCGATTTCCTTGGTGCTTGGACACTCGGCGACGACGCGGCTTCCTAGTCACACTCGCTGCGTCACTGTCCTTGCTTGAATCGGAGCTGTACGTCGCCCGCCTCTTAGGAATTGTAGCCGCTTCAGTACAATGCATGTCATCTTCTGACGTCGTACCGGGATGTAGAGGCTGCTGCGAAACTGAGGCGCAAGGCTTCGAAGTATCCTCAGCGGCGCTCTTCTCAGGGACGCTCCCCGTTGTCGCAGGCTGCTCACAACACTTTTGGTCCAGGCTCTTGCACGGATCGCTTGGACCTTGGCTTCCTGTCGCACCGTTGGTTAATGGCCTCGCGCCTTCAGGGGGCATCTTGTTGATTTCATCTTCGACTGTGGCCGACGGAGTGCCTCCCGTCGCGTCCAGAACTTCCGTTGCATCCATGATATGCTCTTGAAGGCTCTCATCCGGTTGCGGGTCGCGTTGTCGCAGCTTATTGGCGTAGGTGACAACACAGTCTTCAGCTGAATGACCAAAACGTCGACAGTCATCACAGCGGGGAGTCCTGCAATTACGCCGGATGTGCCCGACCTTATTGCAGCGCAAACACAGTGGTGGACGGCCAGGAATCAGTACAAGGCTCTGTATTCCACAGATAGAAAGGACGTGAGGAATATCGCCCACTCGGACACCATCAGCAAGGGACAACACCACATCACGATTGAGCGTCCGCATTTGCTCCATGTCCGCCACTTTCCAGCTCTCTGCTGATATGAGCTTCACCTTTCCAAAAGCCTGCAGCGCTTCCCTAATATAGGCGTCTTCTAAGCGTTCAGGAGCCACGACGTCACTTGGAACTTCCTCTGAAAAAAACACCACAGAAATGTCAGGTAGTGGAAGGAGGGTCCTTAAGGTATTTTTTTCGGCAGGTGTCACGACGAAAATGATCCCATTCGGCGATTTGTAGGAGGAATAAAGTTTATTGAGCATATCAAGCAAACAGCAAACGTTAGATAATGTGCTGCCATCTGTGAGACATTGTCAAAAGCATGTCTCGACTACCATGGCCTCCGAGACGGCGGGCGCGCCCGTCATCTGGGAGGCCATGCGACTACAGCAGAGCCTATATGGTTCCGCCGTTCTACGACAGGGAACATATTGCCACATGGCGTCTTTTAATTTAAAGCGACAGACGCGCGCTCTTAGCATTTCTATCTTCGGCTTGCGTCTATGCATGCGTAACACTAGGCGTCTGGTATGAACGCGCGTCAATGATGCTGTGGCGTTCGACTTTCGACGCGTTCTTATGGAGCCTCCAGCTCAAACTCTGCGGGGTATAAAACGGCGTGCGTCGCCGAGCCGTGGTGCTCTTTCTCTTGTGACCCGCCGAGAGACAGCTGCGCCTGTCGTCGCTACCACCGCCGAATTAGGACAAGGTCTCCAATAAAGTGGCTGCCCCAAGACGCTCTCTACGTCTGGCTCTTCTAGTCACAATACTGCGTGACAATATCATGTCAAGCAAACAGCAAACATTAGATAATGTGCTGTTTGCCATTTCACTGAGCATAAGGCGATGCCTGTTGCGGTTGGCCGGAAGATGTCTCCAGAAGAACAAATCGAACAGCTGCCAGATAGTTAACGCAAGAAGGACGACAGAATGTGACTATTTACGAATGAAAGTGTCACGCCTACGTGCAGTTCATAATACAGGACCATGTGACTACATCACTGTACAAAATTTTCATGAAGTTGCTATAAAAGCGCTATGACATAGATCGAAAACCTCTACCATTACTATAGATACGTCGCGCGCGCGCGCGTTTGTGTGTGTCTGTGTCTGTGCGCATGTGTATGTGTGTAACAACACACATTAATAGATACCCTATTGAAAATATGCTGGTCGCCCATACCATAATCCACCATAACCACCATTGGCATGCTGGTTTTTGTGGTGGACATGGTGGTTGCATGGTGGGTGATATTTCGTGCTTCATTAAATGTACACCTAATTGGCTGAACGCGCCCCATCCTCTTTTACACCTGCGCTCAGTTACGTTGCAGTTATGGCGACGCACATAAAGCATTAAATCACAACAGCAAACGAACACTGAAGGTTCCTTCTCTTAATCAGAGAAGACGCTTGCCTTGTACATTACTGTCGCTTTTCTGTGCTTTTATTTTTGTCCGCAGAATAGCAAACAACTGTACGGAGGTGCAGGAGAGGCTTGGACGGGCTCAGCCAAATAAATGTGCAATCATCGAGGCACATAACATCAATCACCATCTAACCACCATTTCCACCATAAAAACCACCATTCACTTGGTGGTTTTGGTGGGTTATGGTGATGGGTGGCAGGCGGATTTTCAATAGGGTATGCACTGAGTGGTTGAAGTGCACACTAGGGGCCGGATTTCGCTGTCGCGTTCAACTCTTAAAGGCGAGCTTAAGGGTCCCCTAATTTTTTTTATTTGTGTTGCACATGGGAAACATCACACAAGCTCTGTATTGTTGCTTTGATAGTGTAACCATACTTTTTCGTTGTTGTGCTCGCATTGTAACGATTGTAAAATATCGGTGTGTAAATGTGTAAGCACAAGCGGAGACACACTGCCCGTGTGCTCCGCCCTCGTGATTACCAACGTGCTCCCAGAGAGCTCAGCGATGTCCGAAACTTCCGCCGCGTCCGTTTCCACATCAGGGGCAAACGGGGCAAACCGCAGTGGGGCAAACCACAGTGACCAGCGACCTAACTCAGGCTTCCGACGCATGCGCACGCGAAAGACGCGCCATATTCGCTTTCTTTTAACACGAAAGTGTTTCACCCCATACGTCACCGCCGTAACGGATATGACGCAGAAAAGTAAACATGTAATAACAGTAAAGAAAAACACTCAGAAGAACCTGTGCTGATGCGCTGGGAATCGAACTCACAGCCCCCCCCCCACACCACGACGAAAGATGCCCGGACCGCTACCACTGCGGTAACGCCGCACATGCTCGATGCTGTACGAACGCGCCTCCTTGGCTCGTCCGGCTCAGCACGCACGCACCCAAGCGCACATCGCCTGGAATGGGGCCGCCATCTAGGAGAGGCAAAAGTGAATCACTGCAGCTTTACTTCGCCTCTCCTGGATGGCTGCACCATTACAGGCGCGTTCAAAAGTCCACCTCGATGAACGCGTTCAGAGCCGCGTGCATAGCCGCGTTCGTAGCAGCATCGAACGTACATACGCCTTTAGCGGAGTGGTAGGGCACCGGTCACCTTTCTTCGTAGGTGGCGTTTCCCCGCCTACCGCTCTTCCAGAGTGATGGGAACAAGAAAACTGCTGCGTTAGGCGCCAAAGCACGGCAACGACGTTGACTAGTCAATGTGGCGCAAGTAAATATGACTGATACCTTGGTCACGCGGCGTGTACAACAGACTGTGCCCGGTTATTATATAGGTAAACTACATCAGTTGCCACAAAGGGTTGGTCCTTGATGTTATCGAGGCGATGTGTGAATGTGGGTTCATCCATGTCAAACTGTGCCGTACCAGCGAAACACCGATAGCAATGGGCAAGTTCACTTCGATGTAACAATAAACATTCAACTGCTTATGCGAAGACACATTTCACTTTCCACAGCTAATGGAAACTATCAACGACTATTCCAGCGCTTTGAACAACAAAAAACAACTCGATGCGGTTTGTTTAGACTTTTCTAAAGCCTTCGACAGAGTCGTTCAATCTCTGTTGATGAGCAAATTGACACAAATGGGAATCAATCATAATTTAGTAGAGTGTATCCACGCATCCACGTCCGGTCGAACTCAGTATGTGGAAATAAATGGCATAAATCGAGCACCTTATCAGTTAGCTCTGGTGTACCAGCAAGGGTCTGTTTTAGGCCCTGTCTTATTTTTGGCTTGCATTAATGACATCAGTTCCGATATCAGTTAAAACGTCACTGTGCGTTTGTACGCAGATGACTGTTTAATATACCGTGAGATCAATTACATGAGTGATCAAAAATCACTGAGCGATGCCCTGGCTGCGATTGAAGCGTGGTGTGAAAGGTAAAAAATGAAAATAAACTAACAAAGAACAGTTGTCTTCAGGGTATCCAACAAATTAAATAACAAACTGGACCATAAATACTTTGTGAACTCCCAAATGCTCGCTACAGTTGATAAGCTCAAATACTTAGGAATAACTATCGCCACGAGCCTTAGTTGGAAAACTCATATCGCAAATATCACAAGCGCTGTTGAATAGAAACTTTGGTTTCTACGCAGAAAGTTGAAACTTGCACCCCAATCTGTCAAGCTAACCGCGTTTCTAACATATGTTAGGCCAACTCTGGAATATGCAAGCATCATATGGAATCCGTTTCAAGTAGGTCTAATAAACGAACTAGAAAAGGTACGAAGAAGGGCTGCACGGTTTATTTTGTCTAAATATTCATCCACTTATTCGGTATCAGCAATGTTGAATCAGCTTAAACTACCACCGTTATCACAGCGGCTCCTAGTATCAAGATCAAAATTTCTATTTTTACTTTCCAAGTACCAACTTAACATAGATATTTCTCCCTACCTAATGCCACAGCTAAAGCGAAGCCTCAGGAAGAAGCATGATTTCATGTTCGTTATGCCTCAACTACATATCGACGCATATGCTAACTCATTCATACCTCGAACTATAAAAGACTTGAACGCCCTGCCATCATCAGTTGTGCAGTGCACCTCAGCAGAAACCTTCGAGAATTGCGCAATAGCGGCATTACAAACCTGAGTGCTTATGCTGTCTTACTCTTCTGCATAGTATGCATGCTTTTTTCTTTTCTTTTTTTCCCTTCTTTTTTGCCACGCAGCATGAATTAGCTGCATCACAAACAACCCATGTGTGTTGTTCAAGTACTTATTTGTTATTTCTTTGACTGACGAACTGACTTGCCTTTGTAATATTTGTAATATTTGGTTCATATTCTGATAACTACTGTTTAAATTATGAGCATATCTGTATTTTGATGTATCATATGGCATTTGGTGTAATTTTGTATTGTAACACCCACTTTGTTGTTGTGACGCCTTACAACCCAATCTGTAACGGCCGTATGGCCAAGAGTATTGTGAATAAATAAATAAATAAATAAATAAATAAATAAATAAATAAATAAATAAATAAATAAATAAAATACCGATTCCTTGAACACAGGGATCAGCCACATGTTTCTTCTTGTTTCTGATATTTCGCATCATATTTAAGTATGATTCTGGTGAAATGTAAAAACTGTCCGATGTCTCTTTGTTTCTTTTTATGTTTCGTTAACTAATCCGCCTCGCTACCCTCCACTTACGTAACGCTCAAACCAGTGCCTCTAATGGAGAGAGAGAATAAACGTTTATTGTACACGTTAAAGAACCTGAGGTGGTCAAAATTTCCGGAGCCTTCCAATAAGGCGTCTCTTATAATCAGATCGTGATTTTGGGACGTTAAACCCCACAAATCAAACGTTTGTTTTGAGCAAGGGCTCTCTGCGCCCGAGGTGGGTGGCCTCCTTATTCGAGATAGCCGCGGTCATTAAGGGACGATAAATTTTAGGACGCCGACGCCGATGATGATGATGATGATGACGATGATAGCATCATAATTCCTGAGAGCTTGCGTTTTTTTTTTTTTTATGAGGGGGGGGGAGGGTGGTCTGTCTAAAGGTTCTTTGCGTGTTCCCATTCCATCTCCGCCTATCACGACGGAGCTGGTGGCCTCGTACAACTAGGGAGCCTGCATGACTCAATCATGTAGGCTCCCTACGCACAAGGAGCTCGCCCATCTCTACAGAGAGGACAAGCAGGAGACTCCTCCTTCGCACCGCCCCTCCCTCCGCACCCAAAACATAACAGAGCGCAGGCCACCACCCTACGTCATACCCAAACCAAGTCCCTTCTTACCCCCACCTCTCCATTTTGACAAGGCGCAAAGAAGACGCCACCTGTCGCAGCTCTTTCACTCTCTTTCCCCCACCCCCATGGACGCTTAGCCGTGCTCCCTACATGGGCTGCAGAAATTAGCGTCCTTTCCGAACCACAATCAATCAATCAATCCGACCGAAACAAATTAACCAACGGGAAACACGTACTCTTGGAATGCGAGGACTCCACCTCTCCCGGACAGACTCTGCCAACTACCTGCAAAGAAGCCGGGAAGACCCTAATGCAATCATACCACAGAAAGACAAAAGCTGCTCTGGTAACTTTGGAGAGCTAACCGTCCGCGCAAGCGCGACGACGCTGCATGCCCAGGACAATTTCCTTATAAAGTAAACTTTATTCAAATACAAGTACAAATACAAAATGAATATAATACAAAAGGAGGTCCAGAAGTAAAAGCTGTCAGGTGGACTTGCTGTGAGTACGTGTGTAAAGAAATGAAAAATTGCAGATGCGCAAGTAAGGGAAACAAACAGCAAGCGAATAAAAAATGAAAGATATCAATATAAGCAACAAATAAACCACTAATAGAACAAGATGTCACAAATTTAAAAACAGCGTCAATACACCATCATAACTTATGCGCAACCTTCAGTTTGCCACGTCGTAAAGCATGTATTTAGTCATAAAACTGTTTCGTGACGTTCTTTCGGCCTCTTTACATGTTTTATTGTCCGCGCTACAATGAAGTTTCTATAAGGAAGCAAAATCAAGGTAGAAGTATTCGCCTCTCAACGCTCGAGATAGCAAAAAAAAAAATAACGCTGCTTATCAAAAGGCACAGATGTCTACGAGATCAATGCACATGGCACTTTGCATATATGCAAAGAGGTCGCCTTTAAGAGCAATGAAGAGGTAGGGGAAAAGATGGCCGCGTATCCGCTTGCTTCGCTGCAAATTACGTCGAGAGACGATAGTCTCCTGCCGCCCCTGATATGTAACACCTTGTCTTCTCCCCTTCCCACCCTTCATGCTGTTCCCCTCCCCTGTCAATCGTCCCATAATGAATGCAATAGAGGCTTTGCTTAAATCAAATCAAATTTCTGGCGTTCGTCATGCTCTTGCACCGTGTGTTAGGATATTTTCTTACTTTGGCGTCTCTTCGACACCATTTCTAAATGCTTTGAGCTTTCATTGACTGATTAACTAAATAACCAGTCCAATGTGTATTCTTAACTTAACGCTGCGGATCACGGGTATGTACATATGTCTTGCCCCAAAGAGGCCTGAGGTTTCCTTTGCGCTGTGCAATGTTGACGTGCATGACCTTGTATCGCCAGTGCTAGTAGCTCGGCTGCTTTTCACCAACGGGTTGAATCGGTTTTGGCCGGGCGTTTGAATCGTGTGACAGACAGACAGACAAAGTTTTTCGCGTCAAGGTAGCCCGTTTTTAGAAATAACAAGAAAATAACAGCCGCGTTGAAATCCACACAGGCCTAGAGGCGCATTGCGTTCGGTAGTAGTTACGGACGCCGGACATGTTCGTCACGAAAACCGACCATTGCAAAACAGGTTAATGTACAAGAAACTTTTGGATTTGCCGGCGAATTACTCGGCATTTTACAACCCCAATTATCAAAAACAAAACCATTTTGTAAAAGCTCCTTCTTTAGAAGACCTGACCGGCACCTTGCTTCGGCTGGGACACCGACTGGACCTTGGCGATTTGAATTTGGAGCCCCGCGATATTCCCCAGCTCCTGTGTTGGGAAAATGCTAATATAATACTAATTCACAGGAAAAGTCACATAAAGGTGTTAAAATTACAGGCCAATTAGCTTATATATTACTGGGAGTAGGCTATTCACGAAAGTAATCCTTGCTAGGATAAGAGAAACACTCGACTTTAATCAACCAAGCAGACCAGCTGGACTTGGGTATGGTTATTGAACAATAGACCACAGCCATGTTATCAACCTAGCAATTGAGAAGTTCGCTGAGTATAAAAAACCTCTTGATATAGCCTTTACAGACAACGAGAAAGCATTTGATACCATAGAAATAAAAGCAGCACGAGAAGCTTTACGTCGACAAAAGGCACCTGACATATACGCGCAAAACATACTTAACATCTACAACGATTGCACAGCCACGCAACTCATATATGAAAAGAGCAGAAAAATTCTGATCAACAGAGGAGTCAGACAAACAGATGCAACCTCCCCGATGTTATTCACGGCATGCCTAGAAGTGTTCAAACGTCTAGACTGGGAAGAAAATAGAATTCGAATAGACGGAGAATATCTCAACAATTTAAAGTTTGCGGACGCCATTGTGCTCTTCAGCAACGACGGTGGTGAACTACAAAACATGATCGATGGCCTAAACCGGGAAAGCATTAAAATTGGACTAAAAATGAATATGCAACAGACCAAAGTTGTGCTCAATAGCCTACCTAAAGAACAGGAATTAAAATTAGCAGTGAAGCCTTAGAATGTGTGAACGAATACGTACACTTGGGATAGTTACTAACAGGAACACCTACCCATAAAAAAGAAATTCGCTGTAGAACAAGGGTGGGCTGGAGCGCACTCGAAGGCATTCCCAAATTATGACTCGAAACTTGCCGCTGTCAGTAAAGCGGAACGTATGTAATCACTCCATTCTCCCGGTACTACCGTACGGTGCAAAAACACAGAGTATAACGAAAAAAACTAGAGATAAAACTAAGGAGCATGCAGCGCCCAATGGAACGAAAAATGATAGGTGTAACGCTAAGAGATAAAAAACGAGCGGAATGGATCAAGGAACAGACAGCAGTAGCCTATATTATTATGCCGATTAAAAGAAAGAAGCGGAAAGATAGACAGTAAGAGCGACGGAATGGATACCAAGAGAGGGAAAAAGCAACAGAGGCAGACAAAAGGTTAGATGGAGCGATGAAATTAGAGTTTACGGGCATAAAGTGGAACCAACTCGCTCAGGATAGGGTGGATTGGAAGTCGTAAATTGGTAGAGGCCTTCGTTGTGCAGTGGACATAAAATCGGATGATGATGATGATGATGATGATGATGATGATGATGATGATCTGAGAATCTGTACATTTTGCTTCTTTCTTTCTTTTCTTTTAACCTTCAACTATACTGGCGGAGAACTTGGCAGGGAAGGGAAGGCTGCGGAGGCGGAGCGTTTGTACATGGACTCCTACGCGAACTAGTCCTCTCTGGCGCCCGTTTCGTTTTGTCACCCTTCTACGGCTCCTGTGTACGTTTAAGGTAGCAAAAGTATTACGGTACGAATCAGGCATTTATTTGCTGATAAAGCTTGTCACAATATAATTTGGCGAGCCCACAGAAGAGCCAGAAGGTGACGAAACCTCACTTCAGGACGGAGGCTCCGCTTGAACATAGAGGTGCTCGTCAAGTATGGCGTTCTTAACGCGCGCACAAACGTGAATGACAAAAAAAAAAACGGCAGAACAAATACGTGTCTCACTGGTGTGTGCTGCGTATTCTTTCAAAAAGGTTCCCGTACAAAGTAGGGCTGGGCTTCTCGGCGTATCCTGCTGCTGTCGTCACGATGGGCCCATCGTGGAGGCAGTGCACCCAGACAGGGTATGTGTAGGGTTGTCTTGTCAGAAGCGACTCTAAGGAGTTTCTGCTCATTGGGCCGGGCTCTCGGCGTCTAACGTCATCGTCGCGGCAACAAAGAGCAAGCTCATTAGCAGCGATTGACGTGTTACTGTGGGAAACACCGGCGTATCAACGCATGCTTGGCACCTTCGCAGGTTTCGCGCAGCGGAGTTGTTTGTGTGAGCGCTGGCTTAGCTGAGAAAAAGTGAGTGAGCGAGCGAGTGAGTGAGTGAGTGAGTGAGTGAGTGAGTGAGTGAGTGAGTGAGTGAGTGAGTGAGTGAGTGAGTGAGTGAGTGAGTGAGTGAGTGAGTGAGCGAGCGTGTTATTTTATTTCTGACGAAGCAAACACGTACGCCGTTGTAGCACGGCATTGGTTAGAGGTAGCGCACGGGTGACCTGGCCCCGTAGCCTTCGCTTCATCGAAAAGTTGTCCGAGAGTATAGAAAAGCGCAAATTACTCGGTTCCGACGCTCTCTGACCCGCACTCGGAGCTCGTATATCTTCAGAGTTAGCAATAGCGATGGTTACCCGACCGGAAAGGCCGTAGTCGTAAACACTGGATGACGACGACTCGTGAACGCAAACGTCTTCGTGTGCCGTTGGACCCTCGAGATGGTAACTAGGGGAAACCCCTCTTCTTCTTAGTGCGCGCTTATCTCACGGCTATCTTGCGCCGAGTGTCGGGCACGGTTTCGGCGCGGGAGACACTCGATTTTCTATCGCCAGCCGACCGCACCAAGTCGCCGCACGATAAACGGCGCTCCTTTGCAAAGCCAAGCCGAACGCCGTCCTCGGACACCCAACCCCGCGCGAGGCGATGGGAGCAGCGGGCCTGCCCAGATGCAATGCCTTGTTGGTGGCTGGGACGCGGATTTCGGTGTGGGTGCTAGTCCTGCTGCTGGTGCTGCTGTCCAAGAGTGCCGCGGAAGCTGTGTCGTGCAAGAACGAACAAAACGAGGATGTGGACTGGTGAGCGCATTACGATCTCTCCGAGCACCGTCTTTTAGTGTGCGAAACTGCATTCCATTTGGTCGGCCATGGTGGTCTGTGTTCATTGTTACGTGACTGCGGAAACGAAAGACGGGAATTAAAACCCGGCCGTGGTGGTTGCACTTGGACGGAGGCGAAATGCTGCATGCCTATGTACCCTGCGATGTCAGTGCAAGTTAGAGGATCCCAAGAGGTCAAAATCTGTGGAGTTCTACGCCACGGCGTTCATCTTTCTTATATGTCTTCCCTTTTCCCTACCCCTATGGACGCTCCTGAGAAGGGCTGCAGAAAACAGCGTCATTTTCTTAGCCGTATCGGAAGTATTATAATTATTACTTCAATTTTACTTTCCCTTTTGACAATACAGACTGTAAGGTTGCAGACAAACACTGTAGCGGGGTATCTTGACGAGTCTGCAAAGTAAAGGGGGGGTCATCATACTGATATATGCGCGTACAGTGCGGGGGCTAATGACGAAGCGCTTTCTTAGAGGCACTTTTATTACTCTCTTTCGATGTTCTACCTTGATGTAGTGACTCTTTAAGTCCGCACATCTTGGCATAACATCACAAACGACACAAAACGGGACAGTGAATGAGGAAACAGCATATTGGCGCACTTACCAAGAGTTTCATCATTCTACGTCTTGTGTTTGCGCTGATTGAAAAACTGTTAGCTGTGCTTGTAGTGCCAACAAGCACAGCTAACAGCACAGAAAGAGAGAAAGCAAAAAGAAGAGAGGCAAGGAGGTTAAGCATACGTTACTAGCCTACACTGGGGATAAGGGAATGTGGACTAGACAGAAATGTGGTTGATCTCTCTGTCATAGTAATCGGTATAACACGAAAGCGAAACCTATGTTTGCGAAGCGGTGGAATACGTAAGCGGCAACCTGGCGAATCGAGGGGCGGGAAATGGCTTGTGTATTCTGGACATGTGGACTCGTTGCAAGCAGACACCAGTGGCACCTTGACACTGCACAACAATCCTCGACAGTTGTCCACAAGCGGAAGTTCTCGAACGACTCACATTTCTCTGAAACACTGCATTGCGCGCGCCACAGCCCTGCGCAAACCTGCCATAAACCAGGAGCGTCCGAAAACGCTGAAACATTGCAAGCGAAACCGAACGTGTTGACAGCGGATCATTTTGCGAACAAGAAGCCCGCGTCAGCGAAAGGGACATCATTTGCATGTCGACGACCGCATTTGTATTTTTGTAGCAGAGCGCGTCGAAACACAACTGGCCACACAAGACAAATTACGTAGCGGCCGTGGTGGTGTAGTGGTTACGGTACTCGGCTGCCACCCAAAATACGCGGGTTCGATCCCGGCCGCGGCGGTCGCATTTTCGATGGAGGCGAAAATGACAGAGGCCCGTGTACTGTGCGTTGTCAGTGCACGTTAAAGAACCCCAGGTGGTCTAAATTTCCGGAGCCCTCCACTACGGCCTTTCTCTCCTCTCTATCTCTTTCACTCCCTTTCCCCCACCCCCACGGACGCTTAGCCGTGCTCCCGACATGGGCTGCAGAAATTAGCGCCCTTTCCTAACTGAACCACAATCATCGTCATCATACTGCACTGCCCAAGCAACGAGCGGGCGGGACGCCACCACGCCGCTATGCTTCGATCGAGATGTTGAGACTACCGAAGCGCTATCGGGGCGCACGGCAGTCAGCTACGCTCCATCGTTCCCAGATGGCGGTACCACCCCTACGAACCAAGAGTGCAGTCAAAGGAAGGCGATGTTAAGTCATTTTGCTTGCTTAACACCGTTGCTTTAACCGGACATCAGTTAGGTGCGAATTGTAAAGCGCTGTAGAGAAAATATAAGGCCCGTCTGTCCCTATATCTCACAAGTGTCGGTGGTGTGACATAGCTATAGCTCCGTGCTCCGATCGTCGCGTCCCGGATGAATATGGGTTCGAGTCCGAGCGGGTGGTACTTCTTCATTGTAAATGCCTGCTCATTTTTCAGACATACACTTCTGTGACGGAAGTACGTCAGTGGTTTCATGATTGACCCCGGTATAAAACACTTTCATGTTAAAAAGGAAACGGGCGAGCACTGCACGTGCACATGAGTATGGTTGGGCACCAGTTCCGGTGTTCCTCTAACATAGCCAGCTTTATCGTTCTGGGATTCCACTACGGATTCACAGTTCCTCTGGCTCCATAGTGCGTAAAAAGGACAAGGGACGAACCATATGGTGATTACAGACGAAGTGAAAACACTGGGTTAAGTGTCTTCAGCACTTTCTGTTAAAGCACACACACACACAGCAAACAAAAATTTTATG
This sequence comes from Hyalomma asiaticum, assembly GCA_013339685.2. Taxonomy (NCBI): domain Eukaryota; kingdom Metazoa; phylum Arthropoda; class Arachnida; order Ixodida; family Ixodidae; genus Hyalomma; species Hyalomma asiaticum. Next base: position 61,210,743 of record CM023487.1, on the reverse strand, counting down.
AATGTGTGTCGCCCTTTTTCCACACACTATGACATAACGAGCACATTAGCTTCTTCTTGAGCAAGTTGGAGCTTACATTGCCTGAGCATGCATCCTTTGCTCTGGCATATAATTATGATCGCGGGGACATCATATCCATCCATTCGCCCATAGCCCTCTTTCTCGGCGCTGACGTTATTTTAACATTTAGAACAGCGTTAAACTCTAGCGGAAACAAAGAAACTACGCATCATTTGGCCAGGATATCTGCAGCATGGCCTCTCCACTGAAACTGCAGCAACATTCCGCTCACTAAATCAGCATCGCCTCCAAGCCCTCACGCACAAAGATAGTGCCGAGTCGCAAATGCTACTCTTTTGAAACTACCTTTTGTAAATATTCCTTAGTCACCTTCTACAGTGACCATAGCACTGAGTACTCATTAACGTTATATTTATTTTTTATTTCCGACTAATATAGAGCGACATCTTAGGCCAATACGCAACTCCAGAAAATGCTGTTTTGTCTGGCATCGCTGCTCAAATAAACAACCATTGCCTCCTTTACTATAAGGAGGCAATGAAACAACGATAGCTACGATACCCTCGGTTACGGCGTCGGTTTCGCTTGGCGCTGTGCTGAAGTTTCTAAACTGGGGCAATAAATCTTGGTGTTTCGGTCAGAGCCAAATATGTGCGTGCTGCCGGTCACTGCATACTTAATCGTTCTGAAGCATTTTAGTGACGAAACGACGTAACTATAGTCGCGCTTCGCGTGCGAGCGTCCAGCGTGCTCGGCGAGCCTCTTTACATATGTGTTGAAAATAAGTAGCTTTCCAAAAGAGCCGGATGTTGAGGTAACCTACTGTTTGCGTGCAGCAGGCCTCTCAGCGGAATGCGTTTCTTGGAAGCGAATCAATTGCCGCTGAATTTAGTTACGCGCACGGCGTCGGAAAGCGAAGTAGTGGTACTGGGCTGAATGTCCCAAGACCTAGAACAAGCGCTATTAGCGATTGTCACAGAAAGCGACGTGTTGCGGCTTTTTCGCCGGGATGACACACAGTAAGGTGCACAAAAATAGTGCTTTGATTTGACCTTCACCTTCTCCGAGCTGGTGCACGACCACATACGGCGATCCACAGAACTACACAGCTGTTTCGTTGTTTTACATGTTGCTTTACAGGCATGTCGTCGAACGCCTGTTTCCAGACGCACCCGCTAGGGGACGAGGGCTTAGTCTGAATTACGAATATACAGCCATATCATGTCCATCGTTCCAATTTCATTGCTATTTGTCACCAAATGTCATGGCACTCTTGGCCAGTACCTAGCCCTATCGGTAATACTCCCTAGGAATCAGTCAATGAGACACACAGTCTCCTAAAGCGTCATAACACAGGGTTTCACCTAATCCTTTCTACGTCGGTAAAAGGAATAGGTAGCGATGTGAAAAACAGTCTAACAACGCACCAAAATTTATGTTTTTATTCGTTGGCTGGTATTATGTTTTGGCCACTGTGTGCTTGCCTTTGGCACCCGTAGCACGACGAACTGAATTTCGTGGCAAATACAAGAATGCACCGTACGCACCTAGCGAGCACACGCACCTCCGTGCAGCCCGTCATTGTGGTACATAGCGTGACCTTTAATTTCATGTTGTGATCACGCCAGTCATACGGTTGAAGGCAAATGCTGCCAAGTTAAGACGGCTAAGAACAATCCTTCCACCGCCTTCCACACTTACAAAAACCGGCGGAATGAAAGTACTTACAGGTCTGTTATCATCTTAGTTTCCCGTGAAACACACATCATGAGTAAGCATAAGGGAGCTCTGTTCGCGGAGACACTGAGTAGTCACAGAAACATATAAGCTTACTTTTACCACAAATCGCACAGCGAAGAAAGTCCGGCCGCGCAATTACCCCTTCCATAAATGGATTTTCTTTCATGACGGGAATTTCTCCCTTCGGTGTTGCCTTGGCTTTCGTTTTGCCTTTTGTCGGGCATTATTTTTTTCGTAGGGCATTAACTGTTACGATGGGCTCTTGTCTTCCGGCCAGAAATCCTCAGGACCGCAGGGAAGAGCACGAGGCACATTGGGAGAGAAATATGCACAACGTTATTTACAACATATCGGTATCTGACTGCCGAGTGCTCCCTAGAGTGCTCTCCAGGCGGTTGGGTAGCCCGCTTTCCCTAGGACGCTTTCTGGGAAAGACTTAGTTGAGGTTGCTCCTCCAATCTCACGTCGAAGGTCCGAACCGGAGGGAAGAAGGTAATGCACCGCCCTTTTAATGAACGCCCTCACCGGGGCTACCCTTCTCGCAGCCGGACCACGTGAAGGCAGCAGGACACCTTCGGGTGAAGACATGCCGTCACCCCCTGCTGACGTAATGGTGAAGTGGATACCAGAGCTCGACTCGTTTGCGCCTTTCAGTCGCAACAACTTCGTCAATGAGCATCTGGTGGCGCTGGCTCGTCTTCGACGTTTCGGTCGCAACACTGTCGATATCAACTGACTTTGGAGAATACTGAAACGGCCACACAAGTCCCCTGAAAGTCTGTGGCCACGCTTTCCTTCATCATGCGTCCTCCATCTTTCAACACCCTAGTAAAGTAACGCATGGAACCAATGGCTAACATTAACTTTGGGACAGAAGAGATATACAAGAAAATCTAAACGCATTAACCGAACGGAACACTTCTCACTGGAAGGACGGTAGCCTCGCTTTGGTGACGGGACCTAGCAATGACATGTTATCGGAGTGCTGCCTCTACCAGTTCCTAGCTAGTGAAGAAGCCATCACATAGGAACAACATCGTCAATTGATCCCAAGCCCCGAAAGAGGCATCCATTCCTGTTGTGTGCTTTTTTGCATATGTCTACGTGATACAATGAGCTGAGTGCCAGCTTTGCTGTTTAAGTTTACCAGACATAGCAATGCGACGCAGATCTAGTGCCAAAAGCTCTTCAGAAGCCTTCCAGTCCTTTTACGGAGTTGCGTCAGACCAGTGCCTAAAGATAGCGTATAGTTGCGAAGATAGACGCTCTTTCAACGTCATCCGTGCGACCCACGTGACGCGTTCACGGGTCGTCGTATCCGCACGTAGATTGCAGCAGCGACAACGGCGTTATCTGGGCCGAAAGCCGATGTCCTGGCAGCTCATGGTTCGAGGAGTGTACAAACACCGACAAGGAGAAATCAACAAACACTCATCGTACACACAACGTGAAGTCCACGCACAAAAGTACTCGAGTGTCACATGCTCAATGAATGAGTGCCGTTGCGTCTCACCAACTACACCTACCAATAACGGCAGTTGTGCGTTTCGGTAACGCTCACACAAATCGGAAACACGTAAGTTAGAATCACTAGTTTTTATATGCTGTCATTTACATGTTTCTGTGGAAGCCGTACGTGTACACTTGCATAAAATAGAAGCCTATTTTCTCGAACACTCAAATGGGCACAACGACATAGAGGAAAATGGAGACACATACGTAATAATAATAATAATAATAATAATAATAAATCGATCAGTCGTTCATTCAACGTGCCCAGGAACAACCGTAGTGCCTTTGTAATGGGCCACCCGAAAAAACAGCGAGAAACAGTTCAATAAAGACAGTGTACAGAAGAAAATACTAATAAAGAGCAGCAAAAGCAAATACTCATAACAAGATATCTGGGATACATTGCAAAATATAAAATCCTGCAGATACCGCGCTCTGTGTGAATCAGTGTCGTGTGAAGGAGTCAATAAATAGATTGCGTATGACGAATTGTTTGACATTCAGCCAACTTTTACGAGTGGGATCAAGATTTTTGTACAAAGCGGACGTACCCACTCATGAGCATTCTTCACTTGGATTAACCAGGAACGTCGACAGCCCCGCGGCGACTAAATGGTACCGCATGGTACGATGTCACGTTGGAACTTACGTTAGTCCAAAGTACAGACATCTGCCTTTTGCGAAAAAAGAAAATGCGGTACGTTGACGCGCCATCATAAGCGTCCTTTGTATTCGTACAGCATCGAGAAAAGTAGCACAAAGCAAGTGGAATAGTAGCAAAACGTAAGTATTTATATCATAGCGCTTATCACAGATTACAAGTACAGTTCACATTACACAACCACCATTAAAGCTGCTGGTGAAATACGTTTATTTACTACGTATACCGAGCGCGAGAAGCAGCCGTATATAGCGTAGTGGTAGCGTGCTTGCTTGGCAACTCAAGGGCCCGTATTCACTACCACCCTAAGGCCTGCTAGGTTGCATGTGTGTCTGTGGGCTTTTTATGTCCACATTTCCTTCGCAACCTGTAAAGAACAGTGTTCCCTTGTTTTAAAAGCGGAGCTCTTTGAGCCAGCCCTTCTGTGTCAAGCTTGAGCAGGGAAATGTGGGCCGATCCTGCAGGCAGTCAACCGGGCTGAGGAGCGGAAAACTTGGGGCGCCGCTCGAAGCTGCGGGTTCGATTCCCGCAGTCGCGGCTCTTCATATGTCTACTTACCGCAGCCTCCGCGTTTCTTATGTGTATTTTAGTTTCTCCATGGTTGACATATAGGCTCTATAATGTTCAAACTCCTGTGGGCGCATGCTGTGGGCATGCGCACACACTGGTATGAGCCACATATGGTCAGGACGGCCAGGAGAGCACGGAGACGTAGCCGGCCAGATAGATAGATAGATAGATAGATAGATAGATAGATAGATAGATCTTCGTACTGTGGGGCTCCGGAAATTTCGACTGCCTGGAGTTCTTCAACGTGCACTGACATTGCACAATACACAAGCCTCAACATTTCGCCTCCACCGAAATGTAGCCGCCGCGGCCGGGATTCGATCCCGCGACCCTCGGATCAGAAGCCGAGTACCATAGCCACTAGACCACCGTAGCGGGGTGGACAAACACGCGCAGCGCTATATTTTAACCAAATTCCAATGATTGAATGGCGTCTGAAGTGGTACGTCCACCGGCGAAATTTGCTCGAATACCTTTAGAATACTGATTCTTCGGGGATGTGTACGTGCACAACATTGTATTACGTCAACCGAAGTGTGAAAAATGGAGCAGCCAAGGCGTGTTTCTTGACGAGCCCGGCTCATGGAAACGGCAGAGCGCTAGGAATGACGAACAGAAAGATAAGAAACCCTCAAATAAAATGCGTCGCATACGAAAGGAATTCACAAAAAGAAACATTAACAAATTACATCCAAACTTGAGACAAGCGTTAGGAATAAAGATGTGCCCTCCTGCTGTATTACGTTAGTAAGTAAATAAAACCAACTTACTTCAAGCAACACTTCTAGTTATACCGAAAGTCGTGCATAACCTTACACCGAAGCGAATGCAAATAGGCATCTTACGTAGTACGGCACGAGTGCGTGTACATAATCAATGAATAAAAAAGAGGTACATTAGGCTCGGTTGAAAAGTAGTCCCACAAAATATTTATTAATTGCCTGGCAAACTCTGTGGTCAGTTGTAGCCTGATTTTGAGCCGCGTTCTCGGCACTACTTTGTGTACCGTACTTACGCACTGAAATTGGAAAATTTCGAGCTAAGTAGTGCGCATAATTCTGTTCATTAAATATTTAGTTCCCGTCCAATTGGCAAAATACTGGCTCGCATAACTGCACCGGAAGAAACATCACATTTACGGGCCACATTCGCAGCAACATGACGTGGTTATTATATTCAGAAATTGCACATCTTATTTGATAAAAATGAGTTTTTGTGTGTCGCCTTTAATTTCGCTAACACTGCATCTACGTACTGTGTGGCTAAATTGGTTTTAACAAGCGACACTACAAGAGTGCAGAAGTCTGTTGTTATTTTTTTTTTTTAACCCGCCAAACGAAAGGCTGGTGTGCCCTTGAGAGCATCTACAGAGGGCCATTAAATACTCCGCAGGGGTGGTACAGTGATAGTGCTGGACAACTGCTGAGCCGGAAAACAGGGCTTCGTTACCGGCCGCGGCGGTTGTGTTTTCGATTGAGGCAAGAATGCAAGAGGCCCGTGAGCACGTTAAAATAACATTAAAGTGAAAAACAATTTTCTCGTATGAGCAGCTTTTCACACGCAAAAATACGAATATTCCGAGGAGATTCTCTATAGGGTAAAAATGCGCAAAATTAAAGTGAATACAAGTGGTGACGCCGCTTTGAAGTTCCAGCACTATGACGCCCGACGTCACAAATCCTTGACGGCGTTAGCTAAGGCCCACACCGCTATTTATCGTCGAGAGAGATATACATTATGTTCTAGGAAAGATAGGGACTTAACGCAGTGCATGAATTTCACATTTGATGGAGCGAATTTGGCAAAAATGCCAAAAAGAAGGGGGAAATTGGCTTTCTGACGACATGATGCGGAAGTTCCCGCGCGAATTTCTTAGCTGAAGCTTTGACATTCATTTGATCATTTAATATTCAAGATAACATACCGGCCATCGGGTTCCCATACTGTGAGTTATCATTGTACACCACTTCACCTTTTCACTTCAGCGTCCCCTTGAAGAACTCCAGGTGTCCATAATTCGCGGAGTCCTACGCCATGCTGCGTGCCTCCAAATGATATCGTGGTTCTGGCACCTAAAACACCATTAGTCTTAGCTTCCTTTCTGTTTCTCTTGGACCATTGGATGCAGGTTCTTCATGTACAAAATGCCCAAGGAGGTTTCCCGGGTGGCCTTCAACAAGGCGTCCACCTCACCAAGAGGCGGCGAGGAGTACTTCTACGTGGACGCGCGGACGCCGCCGTCCACGTCTCGGTGGCCACGGTCCGAACACTCGGTGGCCGAGGCCGCCGGAGCTCTGGCCAACACCCTGGCACCGCTCTACGCGACGAATAAGTCCGGCCTGGTGAGCAAATCCCTTAAATCGACGTAAACTTCTCGCACCGGCCTTCGTGTCGCATAGCAGGCTGAGATGCTACGTAGCGTCGATCGAGGACAAGCGTTCAATTCCTGAGCGTGGAAACTCCGCTCCCATAGGTAGAATCATAACTGCGTGGCTGGTTGGTTGGTTTGAAGTCAGGGTAACGGGACAAAGGAAACATAAGCCATGTCTCTTTCGAAGGTGGGTGATCAGCGAAGCAGCGCAGCGTACGACGCAGAGGTGACATTTCGATGACACCTACGAACACACCCCACTGGCACACAAGTACTATAGGCGGTTACGACCTAGGAATGAACTCCGCCCACAGAAGCACGGCACGCCTTCCATTCCTGAGAGAGCCGTCCCAGGTGGCTTCCGTTCGAAGCGTACATAAGTACTTCTTCGTTGCGAATTTAGAAAATACGGATATTTGGAATGAGAAGTTCGTCGTTCCTTCCTAAAATGTTTTGTTTGGCCGAGCAGTAATGCCGTAAACTTGGGGAAGTTTTGCTGCATGCTCAAAACTCCAGAACCAGGGACCTGAACGTGCACATGTAAGACTGTCTCGGCAATCTAAAACGCATCAAACGTACTTGACATCACGAAAATTAGCAAACGCTGTTACATGGCGCATGTACGCAAATTCTTTCTAATTGTAAAAGTGCAGGCATAGAGAAACATACTTGTGGTGTGAGCCATGAGAGGAGTCTATATTATGGCGATAGCAATTATATGGACAGCCTCGGCTGGTTTTTGCCGTCCCCGTCGCCGCCGTCATGAACCGTATATGTATAAGTGTATATATATACATATAAAAGTCCCAAAGAAAAATAAGTCAGATAAATGCTTCCGAAGCGCGGAATCGAACCAGGAACCTCTCGCTCCGCAGCGCGTGGCGCTAACCACTACGCCATAGAGAGCAGAACCTTCAGGGAGCTAACGGCGAGCCTTATATACACACCCTTTACCGCTGGCAGGACTCAGAGACGGCAGGCGCTTATAAGCGTTTCTTCATTACCAGCGAGATGGCGCGAGGAGCGCAGCGGGCGCATTTAAAAGTCGTCGGCCAGCTCGCTCGCTTCTTCTATTTGCGCAGGGCTTTGCCCTTCCGCTGTCTGCTCGCGCGGTTGTCTCGTGGTGAGAGGAAGAGGGATGTTTCGAGCTTTGACCGTGATGTCCGCGCTGATGTTACGGGAGCGTACGAAAGTCACTCGAGCTCAAGGGACGCCGCTAAACGAACAAACAGAAGATGAGCGCGAACTATCAAGTGTCACAGCTCGACACTTGAAGCACGCTAGTTTACTTCGCTGCTTCGGCCGCCTTTGCAACAGGAGCGCTGTTCAAACTGAGAGTATCCATTGTGACAGCTTATTCGCGCTCGTTCGGTGTATATATGTGCGTTCGTTTCGTGCGTGCTTCACTTGATAGTTCGCGCTCATCTTCTGTTTGTTCATTTAGCGGCCTCCCCTAGATTTGTATGTGTAGCTTTTTGACACACAACGTATAAAGCCCTTCGTAGCAGCACACGCTGCCCACAGGAGGCGCTCATTTAGTAAGTGCATGTATGCTACAATTATTATTGCTCCTGAAGATGCGAGCCTCACTTCGTATAGCATTACAGTTTCTTCCTATCGCATTCATTGCTTCGCCCTTGCGGCGAAACTGTGACTTTTTTATTGTTAGATTGTAATTGACTCCTCGTACGGGCATTGCGTACGGAGGAACGCCATATGTTTCATGTGAAGCGCATGTGCAGAGTTTCTGCGAATGTGCTCTATGCGAAACGCGGAGCTGTTACGTGTGTATAACGCTGTTACGGACGCTACTTACGGCGTACTAAAGCTTGATGCTGTCCAGAGCGGCGACGGCAGGCGCTGCGATGAAAGCTGCGTGCGCATACACGTACGCACGCGCGTACGCAGGCACGTCCCGGACGCAACGTTGACGGACCCGAAAATGCGCGGCCGCTTTACCATGAACATCTTCGACATCCATATTTAAACTTTTTTAGCCCGCACGAAAGACACAGACACAGAAAAGGACACACGAGCGCTCCTTCTTTTCTGTGTCTGTGTCTTTCGTGCGCGCTAAAAAGTTTAAATATGGATAACTACCAACTAGCCCAGCTATCAGTCTTGCTGATCTTCGACATAAAATCACTGTAAACGACACGGGACAAGAGAAAGTGCGACAGGAGCGCTGGTAGAAAGTGGAACACCATTGCATTTAAAAGGGCCACTCAACACTTTTCCCAGTAATCATGGATTGGCATCAGTTAAGCTTACTGCTTCCCTAAGCGCTTGCTACAATTCCTTTTTTCACATCCATTAGACATTATCGGAGTTACTTCAAGTTTAACCGTAATTCTATATACTCTTCGAGGGCGTTCACACTCCTTTCTTTGCGGCGATCACACTGGAAGCTACACAGAAAGGGGGGTTAAAAAGGGGCCAAGAAATCATGCTAGCGCGTGTCATGAACTTGAACATATTTCTCTCTCCTATTTTTTTTTTATTTTAACGCATTCGCGCTTCCGCAGTGACGATAAGCTTGTGGCTAGTCACTGCGGGGATGGAGTGCCACCACACGGCATGCACGGCAACTGCACACGGGGGTCAGCCAATGCTTGTTCTTGCAAATATTTCCAGAGTCCGTGCCAGTTACGACGAGTTTCGTAGAAAGAATAGCGGTCGTTTCCAGGCGTATCTCAAAACAAATCGCAAAATGCCTGCTCCATGTAGTGAAATAATATTTCGCTGACATGGTCGCAGTAGCCTCGATGGTTGATCGGTGGTGTTTTTTTTTCTATGTTCAAAAACTGCTGCAGGACCAGTTGAAGCGCACTGCACCGTATGCACGAAAGCCTCAGGGCATCATAATCAATTTTCGGAATCCCACAGAATTTGACTGCCACACTTCGAACTTGGAGCGTGTTGTCCGCATAGCCATTGTTAGGCGGAGCTAGTGGAGAGGCGGGTGGAGCACATGAGCATGATTCATAGTGTCCTCAGCTATACAACTTGTTTGTTGGATGAGCGCTTTTACCAAGTCGATAAAGAATTATTCCCTCCGTTTCCTTACTCAATCCTGCAAGCTCTGCGTCTTTCCCAAAGCAGATTTCAGCCATATCATGCGGTGGTGCCCTAGCGCCATCTTTCATCTTCCCTTAAAGGAAAAATCTTGCAGATCCCATGAGTTCTGGGAACCAGTGTCAGCCAGAAAATTGGCTATGACGATTTCTTTGGAATTGTCCTGAGGACACTCACGCGACGAGAAAGACTAGAAAAAGTAGCAGGGTTCGGCAGGCGGAGAGACGCCTAGCGAAAGATGTTTGGGACTCGAGAAAAAGCACGCCCGCCGAAAGCAAATTGAAGCAGTTGAAAGTGGTGGAGTCATTGTGACCGATAGCAGAGATATAGGAAGGGCTTTTCAGCGCCATTTCGAGAATCTTTTTGCGTTTGGGACAGTGAAAATGTCATGCTTTCAAGAACTCTTCCTTAGTCGTATGCCTTGGCTCTATGAAGAAGTAAAGGCTTCATTAGAGGAACCAATGCCAGAAGAGGAGGTTAGTAGTGCAATCAACAGCCTAAATTCGGGAAAGTCGCCTGGACCAGATGGCCTTTGTGCTGCACGTTACAAGTCCTATAGAAAATACCTTTAACCAGTACTAGCAGATGTATATAATGAAGCTTATGAACTAAAGATGCTACCGCCACCTATCGGTCGTTCTCACACCATACTTATTCCGAAAACGGAGGAGAAAGAAAAACCGAAGCAAGTCTCATCTTATAGATCTATCTCATTAACAAACTGCGGTTATAAAATGCTTATGAAAGTTTTGGCTTCTCAATCTGTAATTCAAGACGTTGTTGGATCCTATCAGACCTGCGATGTTCGTGGAAGGACTATCTTTACCATTATTCATAAGATGAGGTGCGTATTGGAGCCCCCTGATGCGTTACAAGAAGGTGTTGCTGTAATGCACTTAAATCTCGAAAAAGCTTTTGACTGCATTTCACATCAGATGCCATTGTCCGTGCTCCAATGTACCAGTTTTGGCCGCATGATCACTGACGGGGTAGCCATGGCGTACAGGAATGGCTGTACCAGGTTTGTAGCTAATCAGATATTGGGTGGTCCAATTATTATTATGCGTTCGGTGCGTCAGGGCTGCCCACTCAGCCCTCTTTTATTTGGTATTTACATAGAAACGTTGTGCCTGGCTATCATTGAAAGCGAAGCTATCAGAGGCTTTAAACTGCAGTCTTCAGAAGTGAAACTGCTGGCTTATGCAGACGATGTGGTGTATGGTACAAGGATAAAAGAAGCGTCGAGAATATATACACTGTAAAAATAGTGACTAAATTTGGTGACGTTACAAACAGCTTCGTTAATTGGCGGAAGTGACTGGGGTTTTGGCACGGCCAGTGCCCGTCTGCAGCAGACCTGTTCGCTAATGTCACATGGGTGATTACCCCCGTTAAGTATCTAGGCGTACCACTTGATGCTTATTAGCACAATGACGAATACTGGAAGCAGCAGACTAAGGAGGCGAAGGAAAAAGTCGGAAGATGGAATACAGGTCACCTTTCAATATTTGCTAGAGCCACAATGTGCAACATTTTCTTGGTTGCTAAGGTATGGTATGCCATGCAAGTCCTCCATTGCTCTCGCGAGAATGTGCAAAAATTACACCGAGTATTTGCGGTTTTCGCGTGAAGCTCAAGCTGGGAACGATGCAGCCCGACTAATCTTTTCAGACGTGTGAAAGATGGTGGAATAGGCATGGCGCACCTTTATACACGGCAGATTGTCAACAGGTTCTTATTTTTTCGAGATGTGGAAGGTCCATTCTTACGCACGATGTGTCAGTTAAGGCTCCGACACGCACTTCCCGAGCTTGTAGTCGTTCTAGAGAGCATGCCGGGTTCAGTACGTGGGTTCTTTGAGGAGGTTATTGATGTGCACCCTTTCTGAGCGTTCGTTTTTCGAATAAGTACCTGTGGAGTGTTGGGCGCGAAAAAGTGTATAATGATGTACTTGACACTTATATTGCCTGTTCCAATGTACACGGCCGTTTTCAGTGGAGGCCCTGGTCTGGACGTATTGAAGCGTGTAAAGAAAATGCCAGCCCAACCTGCAACAAAGACGTTCTTCAAGCTCGATACAGGCACGTTGTCGGTTAAAACTTTCATGGAACAGCGAGGATTTTTCTTAGCGTGTGGCACTGCCTGTCTAAACTGTAAACAGCCAGAAGATATAGACCACGTTTTCATTTATTGGTGGGAGTGCGTATATTACCGGCACGTCCTTCAAAGAACAATTAAAATATACTTTCCTATTCATCCCCATGGAATCAGGCATTTGGCGATAAAAAGTGATGATGGACTACCCTGCGACTTAATAATGCTTACGGGCCTCCACTGCTTATGGCGCTCCAGAATGGCTGGGTACCATTGCGACCCGGATGCCCAGCCAGCACGTATCTATTTTGGGCGGTGCAAGGCACGATACATTGAGGAATTGAAGCAACAAGAGTGCGTGCCTGAGTGGCTTAGCCAGATCGAACCTCTGGCATCTTTAGAGGTGTTTTGAATGAAAGCACGCTTGACGGATTCACCTTGTGTACGACGTAAAAATGATCACCTCAAGTGAGACTCAATTTTTGTTCACCTTTGTGCTTACTTTTGTATTCAAGTGACCGTTGTTTTACTGTGTCTGGTAATAAAGAAATAAATTGGCCGCGCATCTGCGTGCTTCGCTGCAAATGTCGTCCAAAGACGGTAGTCTTCCGCCGGTCGTGCTATACGCTGCGTTAGAGTTACTCTATATGCTACCGTAGGTAGCAGAGTTGCGCGTAGGTCCGCCATCTTGGTCAGCAAGCAACCAAAGCTATGCGGCGAAGCCAAGCTCAGTTTTTGCAGGCGGCATCCCCGACCGAGCATGGGCAGTTTCCCAACGCTCGTAGACCGCTTTGAAGCCTAACAGCAAATAAAACGCAGCGACAGCTTAGTGGCGAGACAGGTTAAAGGCGTTGCTTTTTTTAACACGCGGCGCATAAATACATAAATATACAACCGGCCATTTTGCGTTCCGACAGAAATGATGCAGGACCAATCTCTAGCCACTGTGACAACGTAACTGAAAAAAATTACAGCATATCCACGGAGTGAATGATGGTGAGTGGGCGAAGCTCGGGAGGTTCATCGTAGATCGTGCCGAGTTCTGGATTAATTTAGTGAACGCGCACGCTACGAATCCTCATGGTTCAACTACGCACAAGTGAAATCTCCCACCGGCATTTCATTGCAAGTCAAGATCCAGTGCCTATATATATTTCTGTAAGGACCAGGTTTTCTGTAAGGACCAGGGGGACAAAGAAGAATATGAATCTGGTACTACAGTGACACTTCAGGAAGATGACATAAATATTACCCGAGAAGGCATCTTCAATCAACTACTTCTTTTAGATACAAAAAAGTCATGTGGACCTGACGGTATACCGAATCAATTTTTGCGACGATTTGCGGAGTGGCTGTCGTACTACCTGGAGATTATTTTTAAGAAATCATTAAAAAGTTACACGTTACCTCAAGATTGGCGTAGAGAAATTGTTGTACCAATTTTTAAAGGTGGTGATAGAACAACCCTGAACAATTATATGCCTGTCTCACTTACGTCGGTGTGTTGCAAATTAATTGAACATATAGTGGCAGAAATTATTCGGCAATTTTTAGAACAAAATGAATTATTATGCCCCTTCCAGCATGGATTTCGCAGTGGCCTTTCAACTGTCACACAACTGATCGAAACTATTCATGACTTGTGTATTGCTGTAGATGCCTGTATGCAAATCGTTGTTATATGTATAGATTTTTCAAAGGCGTTCGACAGAGTTTCACACCGTAAACTGCTGTTCAAGCTTCGCAACGTTGGTATTAGTGAGAATGTTCTCAATTGGGTCGGAGCTTATCTCGGCAATCGCCAACAAGCAGTTAGAGTGGGCGATGCTATGTCGGAAAATCGGGAGGTGTACTCGGGAGTGCCTCAAGGGTCTGTATTGGGGCCCCTACTCTTCCTTTTATACATAGATGATATTTCATCAGTTGTCCAACCACCAGTAAAAATTAAGCTATTTGCGGATGACTGCCTAATCTATTGTCCGGTATCATGCAGAGAAGATCAACTTAAAATCAATCAGTGCTTACAAACCTTAAACTTATGGTGTTCTAAATGGGGTATGGAAATTAACATTAAGAAATCCACTTACACTCACATTACAAAAAAGAAGGAAGTGCTTTCGTTTGCGTATAACATAGGTGATAATATGCTGGTGAAAGTATGTAGTTTTAAATACTTGGGTGTAACTATAACAGATAAATTGAACTGGCGTTCTCATATCGAAAACATTTGTCAGTCAGCATATCAAAAGTTGTGCTTCCTACGAAGGAAATTAGGCCGAGCCACGAAAGATATCAAGCTGCTTGCCTACAAAACGTATGTCCGTCCGAAGTTGGAATAGGCTAGCGCTGTGTGGAGTCCACATCAAAAGGTCTTAAAAAATAAACTAGAACGCATTCAGAGAATGTCAGTTCGCTTTATCTGCTCGAAATATCGAAGAAGGGATTCTGTAACTGAAATGTTGAAAGTATGTAAATTAGAAACGCTAGAATTAAGAAGGCAGAAACAGAGATTGAAAATGCTTTTCAGATTTTACATGCAGGGGTGAAAATAAACAAGGATGATTATTTGACGTGCTCTTACAAAAGGTTTCCAAGAACAACACGCAGTACATTCATACAACCAATACACGTTCGAACAGATTTATTCCAATTTTCCTTCTTTCATGATGCTATTAAAATGTGGAATGAATTACCGAATGATGTGGTGCAAAAAAGTACCTTGAGTGAATTTGAGGTTGCTCTTGACAGGCATTTTGTTGAAAATGTATAGATTATTAGTGTTCATGTATGTGTTTCCTTACAAGTGTTCCATAAGTCATAAATATTATGTTGCAAATGTTAAGCATGTAACTGTGTGTCTCATACAAGTGTGCTATATGTTATAGAATTTATCTACAAATGCTCTTTAAATATTTATGTAATCTTGTGCAACTCAATACATCACCCTCCCTGTAATGACCCTCAAGTGAGGGTTAACAGTATGACTAAATAAATAAATAAATATACATATATATGGGTTGCCGGTGAACGCTTCTCCAACGCGAGCAGTCGGTATTTCTCAATCAAGAAACTCGCTAGGAGACGCTGCCTGCGCCAACGTTGTCTCTCGCGGGTGAAGGCGCGTTCTCCTTCTTTGCGAGCTGGTACAGCGTTCCTCTAAGAAAGAGCGTTTCCATAGCCAACGCGCGCCTTTCGCTCTCTCTCTGTCTCCCTCTCTCTCACACAAGACAGCAGAGGCACGCGCCGGGACGCAGCGCCGGGAGAGAGAGAGAGGCACGCGCCGGGAGGCACGCGCCGAGGCGAACGCCGAGGGCGAGCGCGTGCCTCCCGGCGCGCCTGACGCCTGACGCCTGACTGACGCCTGACGCGTGACAAGGTTAGACTAAGAGGAGCTTCGCCCCTAAAATAACATTTTCTCAGCACTTCGAGTTGGCCCGCAACATGCGCGTCTTGAAATCAACGCTCCGAACGCGCTTCAACGCAGGCAAAGTTCCGCTAGATTCGCTTTGAACTTGAGTTCGCTGCAGCGGTGGCGCCGAGAAGCACAAAAGTTGGCCTGAACGCCACCTTCTCTGCAATGCTCGGTTGCTTCGCAGCTGGCGGCGTTTGGAAAACAGACGCGCAACTCTTTATGCTAGCATAAGTATACAGTAACTCTACGCTGCGTGAGATATGGACGCCATCTGGCAGCGCCGTCGGGAAACATGAGCTTGTGCGGAATCCCTAGGCAACTGCAAAGTGGCAGCACCAAATCGTCGGCAGAGGCCCTTTTCGTGCATATCGTCGCATTTTTATCGCATCCTAAGAAACACTAGGGTCTTTAAACACTAGGTTCTTTAGAATTACATATCTATGTATTTTCTAGTAAAGGAACACACCACCTAATACTCACGTATTGATGTTGACCTCAGATGTGCGTAATATTTGCTTTTTGATCGACAATGTTCACAAGTATGGACGGAGCTACCAGTTCAAGATGGCTGGGCGTTAGGCAAGTGCTTAAACTTCGCCCGGGTGGTTGAATCGTGTGACAGCAGACAAACAGAAAGGCAGGCAAAAGTTTCTCCGTTCAAGTATCCCAATAAAGATCGTCTTTAAAAAAGCACCCGTTCGCCCGCTGACGGCGTCACCTATGAAGCATAGAGGCGCATGCCTGCAGGACGTAACGCTGAGCCTTCCTGCAGTAAGCTTAATTCGCGGGAAACCCGAACTCAGACGCGCGTGTGCATGAATACTCGGTGCGTTCGAAGAAAATGATTATAAGTGTTGTTCAACTAAGTAAAGGGCACTCCTTTCTGCACCCTTTTCCGAAAGCAGACTCGGCGCACGGCGGCAAGCTATTTTGGGGGGACATTTCACAGCATTCGTGGCGGTAGGGGAAGCAGAATGAGAGAGAAAAGAAAAAAAAAAACTTACAGCATATCCACGGAGTGAATGATGATGAGTGGGCGAAGCTCGGGAGGTTCATCGTAGATCGTGCCGAGTTCCGGATTAATTTAGTTAACGCGCACGCTACGAATCCTCATGGTATGCACAAGTGAAATCTCCCACCGGCACTTCATTGCAAGTCAAGATCCAAAGATCCAGTGCATATATATAATATATATATATATATATATATATATATATATATATATATATATATATATATATATATATATATTGATTGTGGTTTAGTTGAGGAAAGGACACTAATTTCTGCAGCCCATGTAGGGAGCACGGCTAAGCGTCCGTGGGGAGTGGGGGAAAGGGAGCGAAAGAGATAGGAGAGAAAAGCCGTAGTGGAGCGCTCCGGAAAATTTAGACCACCTGGCGTTCTTTAACGTGCACTGACAACGCACAGTACACGGGCCTCTGGCATTTTCGCCTCCACCGAAAATGCGACCGCCGCGGCCGGGATCGAACCCGCGTATTTTGGGTGGCAGCCGAGTACCTTAACCACTACACCACCGCGGCGGACTTATATATATATATATATATATATATATATATATATATATGGGTTGCCGGTGAACGCTTCTCCAACGCGAGCAGTCGGTATTTCTCAATCAAGAAACTCGCTAGGAGACGCTGCCTGCGCCAACGTTGTCTCTCGCGGGTGAGGGCGCGTTCTCCTTCTTTGCGAGCTGGTAGCGTTCCTCTAAGAAAGAGCGTTTCCATAGCCAACGCCCGCCTTTCGCTCTCTCTCTCTCTCTCTCCCTCTCTCACAAGACAGCAGAGGCACACGCCGGGAGAGAGAGAGAGTGAGAGGCACGCGCCGTGAGGCACGCGCCGAGGGCGAGCGGGTGCCTCCCGGCACGCGGGTTACGCCTGACGACTGACGCGTGACAAGGTTAGAATAAGAGGAGCTTCACCCCTAAAACGGGGATCTAAGCGTAATTTGATGTAGCGCAAAAAAAAAAAAAAAACAAGACACGGACAACAAGAAGGCACATATGGACACCACACAGCGCTACTTTCAACACATTTTAGCAATTGTGGATGGGGGATGGAATAGTATAGATCAGTCACATCAATAGAGAAGGCTTTTAGCCCTTCATTTTTATGAGCTTCCATGAATTCTAAAATGCCACCGGAACTCTTGACTAAAAACGGGTCTCGGACCTCGAGAAGACTAAGTTTCTCCAACAGAAAAGTGGCGAGTTCCTTTTGCCAGGTGCCTATTTCCGAGACTGACTCGGAACGGAACGTCAACTTTATGAGTTTTCGCGTTAAAAAATACATCCAAGCTATTCTTTTACTCTTTTGAATACATTTAGAGTTCCAACGACATTCATATTTTTGCACAACTGAATAGCCTTTGCTTTTACTTTCTTCAACGAGACGTCTCTTTTAACACTGAAAACCCCAGAAATGGCATCATTAGCTTTTCCTAAAAAACATGCATGCGAAAAACTGCGAAGCCTCCTTCTTTATCTGCCTGCAGAACACATAGCGAATTATCGACCAGGTATGACAAACGCGCTTTACAGAAACATGTGAAACCACAGGCTTACACCGTGACAAGGCGTCTACTCCTTCTGAGGTAAGCCTTTCTTCCTCACCCTCTGTAGCATTCCGCGACACTTGGCGAACGACGGTCAGCAGTTCAGGATTTGTCCTCTGACTTTGAACACCAAACTTTGGCCCTAGTTCCAGGACTTGAATGACGTCATCGGGAAGCTGCAGGCCTTCAGGAACATGAACTTTGCCCTTGGCTTTCCGGCTTACCCTGGTCACACGCTCCCGAAGATAGCGCAGCTGTGGCACCCAAAGCACTTCGGTAACTTGCCCAGGATGCTTAAGATTGTTCGTGCTGAAGTGTATCGCCAAATTCGCCTGTTCAGAATCCACCTTAGTGTACAGCTTCACAATTCCTTGGAGTCGTCTGTCGCCGGATTCCAGTTGAGAAGGTACCTGCAATTGGCTGGGCAAGTTACCGAAGTGCTTTGGGTGCCACAGCTGCGCTATCTTCGGGAGCGTGTGACCAGGGTAAGCCGGAAAGCCAAGGGCAAAGTTCATGTTCCTGAAGGCTTGCAGCTTCCCGATGACGTCATTCAAGTCCTGGAACTAGGGCCAAAGTTTGGTGTTCAAAGTCAGAGGACAAATCCTGAACTGCTGACCGTCGTTCGCCAAGTGTCGCGGAATGCTACAGAGGGTGAGGAAGAAAGGCTTACCTCAGAAGGAGTAGACGCCTTGTCACGGTGTAAGCCTGTGGTTTCACATGTTCCTGTAAAGCGCGTTTTGTCATACCTGGTCGATAATTCGCTATGTGTTCTGCAGGCAGATAAAGAAGGAGGCTTCGCAGTTTTTTCGCATGCATGTTTTTTAGGAAAAGCTAATGATGCCATTTCTGGGGTTTTCAGTGTTAAAAGAGACGTCTCGTTGAAGAAAGTAAAAGCAAAGGCTATTCAGTTGTGCAAAAATATGAATGTCGTTGGAACTCTAAAATGTATTCAAAAGAGTAAAAAGAATAGCTTGGATGTATTTTTTAACGCGAAAACTCATAAAGTTGACGTTCCGTTCCGAGTCATAGTCTCGGAAATAGGCACCTGGCAAAAGGAACTCGCCACTTTTCTGTTGGAGAAACTTAGTCTTCTCGAGGTCCGAGACCCGTTTTTAGTCAAGAGTTCCGGTGGCATTTTAGAATTCATGGAAGCTCATAAAAATGAAGGGCTAAAAGCCTTCTCTATTGATGTGACTGATCTATACTATTCCATCCCCCATCCACAATTGCTAAAATGTGTTGAAAGTAGCGCTGTGTGGTGTCCATATGTGCCTTCTTGTTGTCCGTGTCTTGTTTTTTGCGCTACATCAAATACGTTTAAGGTGAAACGGAGTGCTTCATCAAGGGCTCGCCTATATAAAGTTTCCTAAAGAAGCAATTTTCGGATGACACTACAAAGTAGCCCATAAAGGTATGCGTATGGCGAAGCACAGAAGCCTTTTAGGATCAATTCAGCAAGGCGCACAAGGGCCCGGAATTTACTGCTGAAGTGCCGAGTAATGACAAGTTACTGTCCCTCGACTTGCTTCTAGAATTTTCAAAGCACTGCACGTGCTGGAAATTTCATACAAGATCAGAAAAAAAAAGGCATTTTGCCCTGTCAATCAAGCCGCTCAACGGTAGTGAAAAGAGCTATTCTAACTTCTAGCTTGGGACAAGCAATTCAAAACATGTGAACGCAGGAAAGCAAGTGCTGCCACTTCGCGGGTCTCTAAGCTTTTAAAATGTGGTAACCCTACGATGCTCTTTGTTGCGGTTTGCGGAAATTTACTGTCCGATATCTCCAGCAAACGAAAACAGCAACACCTAGCATCGAGCAATTCCAAAGAAAACGCAGTTATTGCTGACCTACACGGCATGTCGCACGGGCTAAAAAGAAAGGCAGGAGAAGGGAATTATCTCAATGTGAGTTTTTTCCACCCCATTTAAACTGCACGGTCTGTGCAAGAGGGTACATATTAATCAGGAAACAGAGAATGAGTCCAAAGTTAAGCATTTTTATATTATAGCGAATACGCGGGTGGTGTGGTGTATGATATTTCTTTCACTTGCGGTAAAAATTATGTTGGCCAAACCGGCAAATACCTCAATAGAAGAGTTCAGCAGCACGAGAACTTTCGGGAAAAGCTAACATTTCCGGTAAACTAGCAGCGCATTGTCCTAAGTGCGAGTGCAGTGCAGAGTTTCATAACACTAAAGCGTTGGCACAGGTGCGAAAAAAAACAAGAGAAAAAAGGAGGCTGTTGAAGCCTATTTGATGAAAAAGCAGATTAGTCAAACGTGTGAAAGCGCGCCTTCAGTAGTGTCGGACCAAGAAATGGGAAAACAACGTCACACAGGGCAAATACAATTCTTTACGCTTCACAATACAGAGGTACTCTCTTGTGAAACGTACAGTAAGAAATCTTACACTGAAGACTATTTCTCTGTAGAAACCGCCCAACCACCCCGCACACTCTTCAGTTGACACAATATATATATATATATATATATATAGTTGACCAAATCAGGCTGGCCAGTCGCCTGGCCAGCCTGATTTGGCACACGGTTCGCAGAAAAGGATCTGTTGCATCACGAAAAAACAAAAACCGGTTAACGAGCTGCCGCAGAAAAAGGTGACCAAGACCCAACCCCCCATCTTTTACCCGTCTGAACAAGTTGCTACGGCTGCAGCGCTCCCACCCAGAAGCCCAGACAAATGTGGCGAATATTCTATGAATCTTCTGTACATTCATACGCGAACAGTGCAGAACCTGCATAACGTACCAGAGCTTACTCATAAAAAAGAGATTGCAAACAGTAGCTCCGGTAAAAATCGACAAGTTGGCCCCTTTGAATATTTTGAATATTCTAGCAGACAGAATAAATTTCGAAACTGGTAGGGCTGGCTTCAAAAAACAAGTGATGAACTTATTAATAACCACATGTATACATTACGGACATTAACTGGTGCCCTTTCATGCCTCAACCATCTTCTTAGTCACATATAAATTTCACTGAACTTGTAATATATCGCCATGCTTTTCACGTTTCTCATTTATGTAACATTTTTGCGTCGCTGTATTATGTTTTCGTGTACGTAACTTCTGTTTCAGTAGATTACGCTGTGTAAACTTTCTGTATGTATAACTGAGTTTCTTATAGGAGTACAAGTTGCTTCCTAGATTTCAAATTCATTTTGTTTATATATTGTATTGGAATACTGTGCTCTGTTACAAACTGCGGAGGGACAGGAGCCTTTGTCAGGCTTGATTGCCTTTAGTCCCTGCTCCTGCAGTGAGCTGTGAAACATGCTTACTGTTAATAAATATCTTCTTCTTCTTCTTCCATTTCTTGGCTTTCTCCCGCGTTTCATGCACCTGCCCCTTCCAATACTGAGCGCTGTCGCGATAAGCGTTAAGCGTAACGCCCAAGTACTTGCCTGGAGTAGACGTCCAACGCACATTAGCGAAAAGAGCAGGCAGCTCCAGCCACGATCCATGCCAGGTACCGAGACACTTGGACCAGTTAACCCCGCTACCAGTGACTTGGCTAAATTTTCGCACAGTTTCATCAGCCTGAGATATGCTTGCTTGATCACTTGCAAAAAGGGCGATATCGCCCGCATATGCTAGCAGCTTCACTTCAGCTGCCTGAAACCGAAAACCATAGATACTATTGTCATTAATTATTTTCATGCACAAAGTTTCAATGTGAAGGCAAAATAAAAGAGGGCTTAGAGGGAAGCCTTGACGCACAGAACGTTGCACGTTAATGGGGACTCCCAAACTCTTGTTTACAATCAATCTCGTCGTACAGTTCTGGTATGCCAGGGCCACTCCCTCTCTAATAACTGAACCAACCTTAACATGGTCTAAAATAGCTAATAAAATCCCATGGTCCACACAATCAAAAGCCTTTTCTAGGTCTATTTGTAGCATGGCATGATAGGGAGCAGGGGGTGCCGTTTGATTTAATCATGCTCTTGGGCCTCCACTCTATTTGGCGATCTAGGATGGCAGGGTATCATGTGGATAAAGATGCTCGGCCTGCGCGAATTTATTTCCGTGAAAGTGTAAATTGCTTTATACAGATCCAAAAAGCCTCCGCTGAACCTCCCGAGTGGCTCTCTCGATTAGAGCCGCTCACAGCATTGCGCGAATTTTAATGTCATGAAATTAGCACTTGCTGGTGGATAACAGGTGACGTCATGTACAATGTGCATTGTGTAGTTGTATTGACAATTTGGTATTGGTTATTGTATCATTTGTTGTGTGTCATGTACAATGAGTATTGTGTAGTTGTATTGACATTTTTGTTTGGGTCACTGTATCATTTGTTATGTACCAAAGACAGGTAATAAAAAAAAAGCAAACAGAAAGACAGGCAAAATTTCTCCGTTCAAGTATCCCAATAAAGACTATCGTCTTTAAAAAAAATCACAGCATATCCACGGGGTGAATGATCATGAGTGGGCGAAGCTCCGGAGGGAATCATCGGTAAACCGTGAATCTTCCGTGCAATTCGCCCAGTCGATCATCATGTAAAGACATGAGAAACATTGTATTCAAACGCTGGGACCTCGCGTTTAAGGGGATGATGATGATGATTGTGGTTCGGTTTAGGAAAGGACGCTAATTTCTGCAGCCCATGTAGGGAGCACGGCTAAGCGTCCATGGGGGTAGGGGAAAGGGAGTGAAAGGAGAGAAAGGCCGTAGTGGAGGGCTCCGGAAATTTAGACCACCTGGGGTTCTTTAACGTGCATTGACAACGCACAGTACATGGGCCTCTGGCATTTTCGCCTCCATCGAAAATGCGACCGCCGCGGCCGGGATCGAACCCGCGTTTTTTTTGGGTGGCAGCCGAGTACCATAACCACAAGCCGGCGGTGGTGTAGTGGTTACAGTATTCTGCTGCCACCCAAAAAACGCCGGTTCATTCAGCGCCACATAGGTTTGCACGTATATATATATATATATATATATATATATATATATATATATATATATATATATATATATATATATATATATATATCATGGTGGTGAATAGGCCGGAGGCGTGAAGACAGAGATGAGTAGTAGACCCTCGGAATTGGCAACAAAAATGCGGAAAGCGTTTATTCAACGTTTCAGCCGGAGACCGGCCTTCATCAGGAATGCCTATGCCTGTATACCCGCTTCTATTTATACTTGACTGAGAGAGCTTTCCCTTAAACAAAAAAAAAATGAAGAAAGAAAAGAATATAGATAGAATAAGAAAAGAAGACAGAAGAAAAGAAAAGGAACAGGAAGGATAGAGTACCTGAAAGAAACGGACCGAAAAGTGGAAAAAGCACAGACGACGTGCGTCATATGCGAGCACCATCTCCCCCCACCCTTTTTCTCTACCCCTCCACTCTTTACAAAGTGGTTTTCGTGGCCGGACCCAACAGTCATCAGTATAGTTCAGGCCCCCTTCAGGA
Source organism: Hyalomma asiaticum (assembly GCA_013339685.2). Taxonomy (NCBI): domain Eukaryota; kingdom Metazoa; phylum Arthropoda; class Arachnida; order Ixodida; family Ixodidae; genus Hyalomma; species Hyalomma asiaticum. The sequence goes on along the minus strand of CM023487.1, from coordinate 61,187,270 downwards.
GTGTGGATGTAAAAAAAAAAAAAAGAAAGGAAATAAAGGGGGCTAGACAAAAGGAAGGAAGAAAGAAATTGGGTCGGGGTCGGCGAGTGAGGGCAGGGCAGCGATTACCGAAAAAGTATTCCGGAGTGCAGATAAAGAAATACACGGTTTGGAAGCCTGAAATAGAGATACTGAGATACATTTGTAATTGACGTAGCGGCATATTTAAGACACACTTTTGCAAAAAGACGAAAAAAGTATTCCGGAATACAGATACAGCAATATTGATACTGAAATACCTTTTTCTATGTCGGGGATATTCACACTCCGTAAATATATTTATTAAATGCAGCATAATATTTAAAATGTTGCAGCGCATTGAAACTTGCAATTTATTCATTATTTGATCACAGTACTCTGAGTGCTATTAAGGCATTACAAAGGAGGCTTACACTGTACATAACTGTTAATAACGACATATATACAGATATCAGTTACAATAAAAAATTATATGCTGTGACAGCAAGAGTAGCACATTTTACACCGAAATCGACATACTTAACGGCAAGATTATTAGCTATGCCAGAAATAGCATAGATCAAGCGAAGCGCTGGAATCACTAACGAACGAATTGAGAAAAAGTATGCATTTAGTTATCATAGACCTCTTTTGTTGGAAAATTTGGCATGTTAATTACACTTAACCAGGAGGAGCTTCTATCCTCACACCCGTCCCGCACGCGGCGGGACACCTGCCGCACGCAAGCGGAGTGTTGAAAGAGCGGAATTGCAGCGGAACGACACCAAATTTTCGCGTGGAAACACGTCATTGGAAACACGTCTCAGCTCATTGCCGAAAAAAAAAAAAGTAACGTGATACCCGTGTTCTGCATAGTATCGCGATACGGGCAATACCTCGTGAAAGTATTTCACTACCGAGATACAAATCCATTTTTCAAATGTATCTCGATACAGGAATACAGATACTCAAAAGTATCTCTGAAATACTATAGCGGTACTCTTGTATCGCGATACTGCCCAGCGTTATATATATCGGTATGCTGCGCTTTACCCTATTTTTTCCACATTTCTCTCTTTCTCACTTTGAAAACTGTCATACACAGTTTTCAAATCTCAAGCACTTTCTTAGAAACCCACAGCAATTAAAACCACACTCATTATTAGCATGAAATTCGTTATTCGGAGCCTAGATAACACGTTTTACAACTTCACTACGGAGCATATTGCACTTAATACAACCGTTTCAAATTGGATCATTCGTTATAATTGTTTATTCACCGGAGGTTATTATAAAAATATTGCCTTATGTGACCAAGACGACAGCGAATAATACTAAATTTGTTGCATCTCCGTGAAGCGCATATGGTGGCGCAATTTAGCTGTTCGAAACACCCTGTACACCAGAATTGCCTTGAAAGTAATTTTCTGAACTACACTTAAGCACCAACTCTGTTCTGTTTGAGCACAAGCGACATTTCCATCTTGCGCTGCCTTGATCTTAATGAATATATTGGCCCCTCCACGGCCGTCTAGTGGCTATGGCACTCAACTACTAATCCGGAGGTCCCAGGATTGAATCCCGGCCGCGGCGGCTGCATTTTGATGGAGGCGAGATGTTCAGGCCCGTGTGCTGTGCGGTATCAGTGCACGTTAAAGAACCCCAGGTGGTCGAAATTTCTGGAGCCCTCCACTACAGCGTCTCGCATAATCGTATCGTTATTTGGGGACGTAAAACCCCAAAAATCAATGAGCAATGCTTACTATTGAAACGCCCCGTATGACGAGGCAGAGAACACATTATGAAGCACAGCCTATTCTAATTACGTTCCGCGTACTTTCCATGTTTGCCCTGGTGGACACTGCCCATTCCTGCAGAACTTGGCCTACGCGGCGTACAATGACCAGCCCCCGAGTGGCCCCGACAGTGCCACTGTCGACAGCCATGGCCACACGAAAGGTAACTGCCGTTTCACCGTAACTCCTTGCACATGATGACAGCGGAAATATGTCGCTAAAGAAAGCGCTTTGGTGGTACAACCATGAGATAACTGCTCATCTGGAAATGCGGCTTATCCGTCGTCAGCAGATGTTCCCAAGTATAATAGGATGGATATGCAGGCTAGTTGGTCAAGCATCATGGAAAGAACAGCACGACCGCAAGGACGACGAAAAGAGGAACATACACCACACCACGGAGCGCTGACTGTCAATTGATTTTATTTCAGCGAAAACGTACATATATACATATGTATGAGCCTCGTCGCAAGTGTTATACACTGATAACCACATAGGAAGATGCAAAGGTCATCTCATGATAAAAACAAACACATGAAAGAATGAGCAAATGTCATCACCACACATGCTGCATGTACATTATAAAAACGGTGATCTCCGTGGTATGGTGTGTGTTCCTCTTTTCATCGTCCTTGTGTTCGCGTTGTTTTTTCCATTTTCCCAAGTATGCCGTGCACCCCCACATTGACATCTCGTCAACGGCCAGAACGTGTGATGGGCACACATAGTGGAGCACTGCTACATATTTTTCAATGAAGAACAGCAGAAGGCAACTGTTGTCGATTACCATTCCCAGCGCGAATAGAGCCTAATGCCCGGTCGACTACACTACTACCAGCGTTGCAACATTGCACCATTAGTTACAGCGCGCTGGCTGGCACGATGGAAATTTTGAAGGAAGCCATCACGATTCTGGAAAACGGCCCAAGCGCTTGAACATGCTGGGGTCCTATACCGTAAAACGGAATGCGGAATATTATTCCGTCTTGGTCCTCCCTGACTAGACGCCTCTGCTTGTCAAGGCAGAATTCACCAATGTCTTACCAATCTCAATTCTCTGATTGGTCAGTCCTACCTTGACAAGCAGAATTTACCAATCAGGGAACACCAAGAAGGAATAGTATTCCGTATTCTGTTTCATGGCGTAGGACCCCAGCATGGCATTCTTAAAAGGATGCTGCAGCACGACAGGATTTGGCGTAAAAGAACGTTTGGAGCGAGGCTGACACGTAGCGGCAATATCCAGTCAAAATTTCTTTCTTCAAGAACAAAATGTAGCTCAGAATCAAAGAAATTTTGTTTGCTGTATACTTCCATTCAGCGTACGCTCTGAAAACACATCGTTACGAGGGAGTGGAGCCCTCCTGTGGCGGCCGCACTCACCACCGCACTGCGTTGGAAGGCTTAAAGGGGACTGCAACACCCTTTGAACGAAGTCATTACACTGCACGCAGCCGTGAATTCCGTAATTCGGTTTGAAACGTAGCTGCAAACCTCCGCTCTTCTTTCGACAAATGATGTCACGGAAGGTCTCGTACATGAGGATTGATTGACTTATTGTGGTTCGGTTAAGGAAAGGACGCTAATTTCTGCAGTCATTGACGGGGGCACGGCTAAGAGCCCGTGGGAGTAGGGGAAAGGGACCGAAAGAGATAGAAAGGCAGAAATCGCATCCGCTGATTTCACGATTGCGAAGAGATCATCTGTCATGCTGTATTTGTTCGTTTTGAACTGAACAAATCAATAAAGTGTGTGTATCTCTGTTAAAGAGCCACAAAGAAAGCCGAGCGACGGAGCCGGTAACGCCACTGTCGAAATTCGTTGAAAGAAGATCGGGCGCTTTGCAGTTTCGTTCTAAACCACACTTCGAATTCCCTGGTGCATGCAGCGCAATACAAAATTTGCTTCACATGTTAACAGGAACCTCCATGCCTGATCAGTACCGTCTTCTGGCTATGTTCGAAAAGTGCTTCTTCTCTACTCCTGTGTCCGTATTTGCCTGTTTTTTTTCTATAATGATAAAATAGTTGTTCACCCTGCTCTAAAAATGTACAGAGTACTGAATATTTGCCGAATTTGGTTCGGATATCGCGGAATCGAATCCTGGCCGCAGTGGCTGCATGTCGGTGGAGGCAAAATCTTGAGGCCCTTGTACTGTGCGATGTCAGTGCAGGTTAAACGTTGCCCCAAGTGGTGGAAATTTCCGGAGCCCTCCACTACGGAGTCTTTCATAATCATATTATGGCTTTGGGACGTAAAACTCCAAAAATCAAGCATGGATTTGGTTCGGTTCGCTTCGGGGCACTACTTCGTTCGCATTCAGTAGTTTTCCACTTGTACCATGGAGGTAGAAGAAAAGCCAGGTGATGGTGTCACGTCAGGAGACGGTGTCAGTCTCGAAGCCTAGTCAACAGCAGTACAAGAGGGAACCGTAAGAGAGGCCCTGGTCACATGAGAGGCAAGCGGGAGATTCATGTATAGTAAGGCGCCCTGCCCCAAATGACAGCCTCTGCTAAACGTTATATTGTTCCAAAAAACATCGAGTGGTCGGTCAGCCCATGTAGGTCCCCCTCTAAATATTTCAATTTTTACCGACAATAATTACTGAAAAAATAGGTGCTTCCTCAAATGTATTCGAGGATTTCAGCAACTGCCCCCTCCCCCTTCCCTTGAAAACGTTCGTGGCTATGGGCCTGTGTACAACCACTACCATTTTTCTTGCCTTGCTTCGCAGGCGTGATTCTATTCGACGAGCAGCAAGGTGTGTGGCTGGTCCACAGCGTTCCAGATTTTCCCGGCTACCTGCACAGTGGCCACTACGTGTTTCCGGACACCGGGCGCGAGTACGGCCAGACGGCGCTGTGCATCACAATACCCACGATTCAGCTGGACACAATAGGTATGCCGGCCGAGCATGTGCAGGGCATGCGAGAGTTGCGCACAAAGGCTCGTATCCTCCGCCGGCTGCTACTTCTACAACAACCCCCGCATCCCCGGCGAAGAAGAAGACGAAGATAACGCTTAATGCAAGGAAAGGGGGGAGGTCAGCCTTGGAGAGTGAGTCTCTGGCCTGCTACTCCTCACAGGGGTATTGCAAAAGGGATACGCATAGATAGAGGGACGTATATGTATAGTACAATGAGTCATTGTACACGTCCCGTAAGCGGACGTGTACTACGCGCAGTAGTACTTAGGAAAATTCACTATTCCCTTATGACATGCTATAAGACGACGGCAAAAGCCGTTCCCCTGTCATGAAGTGTCCTGCGGTCGCCACAGTCGCCATAGTCGCTACGGTGCTCAACTGAGGACCTGTTTCCCTTGGGCCCTCATTTGAGCATCATAGCGACTAGACATCCGTGCTACAAAGAGGTGGAGGCTAAATCTTCCTTTCATGCTCGTTACTCTAGAATTTCGCAGAACTCATTTGCCATAAACGAGATGCGTTTCTTGCTGCGCAGCAACGCATCTTCGTCTTCAGCATCCGGACATCTACGACAGCTACTCACCGCAGAGTCTCCTCACCACGCACCCTCCTTTGGCGCTGTTGCTGGAGAAAAGGTTCATCCAAACGGAGCCGTGGCTGCTCACCGCCAAGCTGACCACAATGGGCAACGCCACGTTCGTCAGCTTCGCCAAGCACGGACACTACGAACAGGGTGTGTAGCGACGGCGCCGTACGCGTTATGACTACGTTCGATACAACACTGACTCCTGCTTAGCAGATTCACTCGGGATGGGTAAATGTTCATTTTTGTTAATGAAGTGTAGTTTGCCTGCGCGTCTCATTTAATGCAGTTACATGCTTGGAGGGTGAAGCGCAAAGCGCAGGACAAGAGAGCGAGAGGAACGACATGGGCGCTATTGCAGTGCAGTTACATGCACCCAAATAGAAGTTTCTCTAGCGTTATTTTCTTTTTTTTTTCAATAATTAAGCCACCCTCCTCTAATACAAGGATACACTGTCCATATTAGATGATGCTAGCTTCAGCTGGTGCTGGAACCACTATCCAGGCTTACAACTTCTTACATATACAGGAATACTTTCGGAACTTTCCCTCCACGTTACTGAGCAGCTCCTTCTCATTCACAATAATGAACACAATGAACACTCTTCTGACGCTCTCGCAAGGTATGGGGAAGGGTACGAGAGAGACAGAGATTCTAGTTAAGGAAGTGAAGAAAATAGGGTGAAGAGTGCGCGGTAACTGTCTCTCAGTGAGGACACCTCAACCGGAACACTCAGGGGGTGGGGGAATTAAAGGGCTGTTATCCAACACAAAGCAAGGAGATGAGGACTGAGCATCAGCGGCTCAACCATTCCTTTCAAGTTTTCATTCTGATACTGGAAAAGTGTACGGCGCAGTATGTCGGAGGATATTGTCACTTGGCCCAGCTAGGCAAAGCAATGGAAAGTAAGCCTCGGAATACCTGAGGCGAATCGAGCCCTATCGTCGGGTTCGTAACTTTTGCGCAGTACCAGAATGAATAGATGCGACATTGCAGTTCACTAACAACGTTCACTTCAAAGAATCTGATCCATTTAGTTTCCTGAAGGAAAGATCAGGCACGTATAAAGTCGCCCAAGAAGAGGCTATACTGCGTAGTTTTAGGAGAGCTCGCGGTTACAATTAGCTCTTTACACGGTGATTTTTAGCCTCTCAAAATCTGTACTATTTATATCGTCATGCATACGAGGGGCAGCAACAGCGCAGCAGTAATAAAGGATGCCTGCGAGACAGTCACAAAACAAAGACCATTACGATTTGCTGACGGCTGGCAAGAGCTTTAGCTGACGGCTCATTTACGCACAAACAGAAGAAAACTTGCTTGGAAAATTCCTATAGAACTTTTTCGAAAATGTACGGAAGCTTGAGGACACGGGTCACGTTTTCTAAAGATGTAATAAATTTTGGTGCATGTGGCCAGGCTCAAGGCAAGTCCGAGGAATGAAGCCTCCTTGAATATTTTAACGCTATATGTGCATTAAGGAATCGTAACTTTTTATAAATATATAACGTTAAAGACTTTGTCATTGCTTTTATTCGAAAATGAATAACGTGCGGCTTATACGACACCCCCATATGCCTGCATCATCTAGCACAATTTAGTTATATAATAGAAACGTCCGTGTACGCAACCAAATTAAGTCAAGCTTTATTCCAAATATCCGAAGTGTAGCAGTCGTTGCATGAGTACGCTATTGTGGCTATCTATGCGAAATTACACTTAAGTAAATTAGTACCAAAGCACAGCAGCTCGATGAGCGACCGTGGAACAACTACCCGAGGGGGTCTGGGCCGCTCGCAGACGTCTACGAGACGGCCGTGGGCGTCACTCTCGGGAGTGACGTGCTGGTCTCCACGTGGCGGAACGGTCGAGGCGGCAAGCTACCGCCGGCCTGCAATGGCGTCGGTGGTCCTCGAGTGCTGGATGTGCTGCAGATGCGCTTCGACCAGGCCTCGAGCAACGCCTCGCTGGCGTTCGACAACACCGAGGACCACAGCAAGTGGGCCGTCTCCCTGCCCGGCAAGACGTGGACGCGCGACAAGGCAGACGAGAGCGGAGGGAACAACGACGTGGGCTACGTGTGCATAGGCACGCTCAACCGAATGGTATGTACGCACTGCGGCCAACGATGTACCCGACCTTGTAGCCAACTTATCTCTCTAGCCAATAACGTTCAGATAAGAAAACCTGTCTTAGTCAGGGTAACGAAGACATGTTCTCTTGTCGAAATGTTGGCTACAAAGACGTACCCTGTTCAAATATTTCCAATCATTTTGCGCTATTGTGTCACGCACCTGCGGTTGTCAAATGGGGAGGGGAGTCGGCTGCCCGGAGGGGCCTTGTTTCAAAGCCTGCAGTGCTATCAGCGACCATCATTCAATATGTACGCCCTGCTCCGGGCCACGACGAGGGAAAGTTGTGTTTAGGACGAACGGTCCTTCCCGTACTCGGGGTCGCAGTCATTCGGCGCAATGAACTGAATCGTCGCGCACAGAACAACCGCCACCAGCTGATTCCTCGTGCTTAAGTCAATACGCCAGCGAGGTATCGGTCCAACCCGAACGAGGGGACTGCCGTTTAGCGCGCCGAAATCAATCGACACGCTCAGAACACACAACGGCCCGGTGCCTCGAGGCCGACAGCCGCCGAGGAATTGCTCCCTCGCCAGGTACGAGAGAGCAAACGACCGCGCGCGCCTGGCTGTCACTGCCGCGGTGACGCAACCAGAGTTGCGTACAGGCGGAACGGCTCGAGCTGTCACCTGGTGACGGATTCATAAATGTTTTGGTTAGGGCAAATTTCTTTAACAGTGAAGCTGGTATATTTCACCGTAAAATGCGTATGGTTAACAGAAAACTTGGCATATCGAGTATGCGCCGCGGGGTCGGAAAAAGCCTCAGTGTCCTCTCTGGCAAAACTGAAACAATTCTTCTTCTCACCGAGTTAATATTTCGCGCAACGAGATCAGAACCCTTTAGTTGCAATATAATTTAGGATTCCTTTGAGTCCTTTGTGCTAACATCTAGCTGGGTAGCCGCGAGAATCGAACCAAGGCCGTCTGCGTGACATGCAGGTGTTCTACCAAAGAACCGCACCAGCGGTTGACGCTGCTTCGTAAAAAAGCCCCTATACGTGGTGAATAGCAAAGTATATCCATCTGTACTGCGTTAAAGCAAGGAGGTCGGAAAGGGACTGAGGCTGAGGAGTAGGGGAAGGTGGATGGCAGAGAATCAAGCACATATAGCCTTTTATACCATAGTACACTGTCATGTGGGTGAGAAGGGTATAGTGAGGGTTGGAAAGGAAAGTAAGCGTGAGGAAGAAGGAAATGGGGAGGGGAGAGCGTAAACCATAGCATACCCATGTATAGACCCTTTCACCAGCGGGTTCCCGACGACGGGAAAACACGTCCGCATCCCTAGGATGCTTCCAGTCGCTGGGGTCCCCAAGCGCTGCAATCCTGCGTTCTATGGTTATTGTCCTCACCCCCAGCAAGAGTACAAAGGGACGCAAGCACTTGCCCCTCGCCGGAAGTAGCCTGGGGTATGCGAGAGACGCGTTTGTTTGTAAACAGTGAAAGGGTCTTATGCTGTAGCAAGGAGGTGCGAAAGTGAGGGTGATCAGCAGGGAAAGCATGAGGGTAAGGGCACCAGCGCCGCAGTATACTGTAACAGGGGTGTCAAAGCGAAGTGAGGCTGAAGAGGAATGGTGTGAGAGTGAGGAAGAGGGAAATGGGGAGGGAAGAGGGTAAAGCGCTGCATACTCATGTATGGTACAGCATAGCAAGGAGGTGGGAAACGGAAGTGCAGACCAGGATGGGGAATAGAGGAGGGGAAGACCACCAGCTCCGCTGTGGCCCAGCCTTGCGCCCCTAATGCGATCGGCCCACTGTTTTTCGTTGTTTTCATGCTTTCGCGGAGAATATGTTCAATGGCAGAACTGGCTGCAGTCGCTTTTCTTAAAAACATTTGCAACACAGTATTGAAGAACACTGAAGAAGTTCTTATGTTGAAGCAATGTCTGCGCTGCAACACGTTTACATTTCTTTAGCAGAAGCATTGTTAAGATAGGTGTACGAAAACGTTAGAGTATTCTTCTTAATTGTGGCTTGTAAGAAATCCGTAGTCATGTGCACCGCTCAGAGTCTCACGAGGAGCCGGAAATTGAGCCCCGTGCCCCGAGCACAGCTACGAATCACACCACGATCACATGGAATGGAAAATCGGGGCAAACGCTTGCCATATGTATGCACGCAGATGAATATCTATAAATTAGTAACAAATAGAGGAAAATTCCTTCCTTAGGTGCTTTAACGCCGTTATGTGGCTATCTTGGCTTTTTCGCCTGCATACCAAAGATACCACGATGCACCATGTTAATATTACCTGACAATAAAGTGCAAGCTATGGGCTATGTACGTAATCAAGTAACAAGTTAGCATAAAAATTTGAGCAGCGTAAACAGTGGTGCTTCTTGGTAGAACATAGTGGAGGGCAACTGCGCAGAGTTATGATCCTGTCCTTCGATCGGTTCCGCGGCGTTAACTCATCACTAAGGTTTAAAACGCAGTAGAAAACGCAGAAGATACGTGAAATCCAAATTATGACATGAACTCCGGAGAAGATGAAGGCTTGAATTGGTGAACAGGTTGTTAAAAACTATAGAGAACAGGGCATGATCATTTTTTAACGATTTTTTCACCAAAAATGCGTAAACGAATCGAAGAAATCACAGCGCCTGCCACTCCAAGAGGGTGGTTGAACAGCGAAGCTGTTTCAGTTACAGCAAGCATTACACCACGCAAGTCAGAACATCGCAAGCAGTCTATATTGTAGGCCCCGCCACGGTGGTCTAGTGGTTATGGGACTCGGCTGCTGATCCGAAGGTCGCGGGATCGAATTCCGGCCACGGCGGCTGCATTTCGATGGAGGCGAAATGTTGAGGCCCGTGTGCTGTGCGATGTCAGTGCACGTGAAAGAACCGCAGGTGGTCAAAATTTCCGGAGACCTCTACTACGGCGTCTCTCGTAATCAGAGCTGGTTCTGGTACGTTAAACCCCACAAACCAGTCTATATTGTAGCTCTGTTGTTTCAACTCGGGTTCCGCCTCCCGGCGCTGTTAAAACGCGGCATATCTGAATGTGGAGACGAGCCCGTCACAAGCCAGTTCCCGCTGACACTTGCGGTAGGCAACTTCGTTCTCAGGCGTACGCATTACTCGAACCACCCACCCAAGGCTCCGTATATAGGACGCATACGCCCTCCATAAGTCTGTGTCGGAACCAAAGAAAATCCATGCCATACATATGGTTCATATACATTCGCATTTCCGTATGTGTGGAGGCAGCTAGGGGTTAAGAAACTTTCCTTCGGAGCGGGCAGCCTAGGTTAGAACCCTGGCACGGGCGACAAATTTTCTTTCTTGACATGTTTCTTTGTTTCTTTCTTCCCTCCTCTATTCCCCATCCTGATCTGCACTTCCGTTTCCCACCTCCTTGCTATACTGTACCATACATGAGTATGCAGCGCTTTACCCTATCCCCTCCTCACCTCCCTCTTCCTCACTCTCACACCATTCCTCTTCAGCCTCACCTCCCTTTATCGCCGTGTTCATTTCCCTTTCCAACTTGCTCACGTGACCTCGCTTTAGCGAACGCCAGTGACTACCGGGCCAGGCCTCATGCAAACCGCTCAGCTACGAGGTGCCATTACGTGGTTTCGCTAGCCTCCGCAAGCCGATGTCACCTGACGCATATGAGATTTTTCGACAGGGATAAGAACGGCGTGGAATTAGGCAGGAGATCTTGGATCATGAATGGCGCATAAGAGCTCTATCCTATCGGTATCCTTAGACCGTACGCAGCAGAAACATTGGAAGATCACTGAAACGGTTCAACTTAAACTGGGGACGATGTAGCCAGCAACGGAAAGGAAAATGATAGGCATAACGTTAAGGGACAAGAAAAGAGCAGAAGTTGGTGAGGGAACAAGCGCGTGTTAATGAAATGTTAGTAAAACTTGAGAAGCAATGGCCATGGGCAGGGCACGTAATGTGAAGGCAAGAAATAGCCGTTAGTCATTAAGGGAGAGAGAGTGAACCCCTAGAGAAGGCAAGCGTGGCAGGAGGCAGCAGGAAGCTAGGAGGGCGGATGGCATCATGAAGTTTGTGGGGATAACGTGGCCGCATTTAGCAGGAATGAGTTAACTGGAGGACCACGGGAGAGGCCAGTGAGTTCAAGGTATGCAGGGCCCACGTGGTGTTGGTGGTGCGTGAGAATACTTCAAAGCGCAGAACGATTCCCAGTACCACGGTGTATAATTGCCGAAAACTAGGAACAGATGCCGGCTCCGCGGAAAAGAAGCACAGAAGAGCCCACGCAGGCCAGAGGGGGCGCTGTCGGGGGACAGTGCAGCCTCCTCGCTGGCAACAAAAGAAAGGAGGAAATAGAGTTGAATTGGAAGCGAGCCGTGTAGAGAGAGCGAAGCGACGCACGACGCCCGGCTTCAGTCACCGCTTGACATCAGTACGCGTCCTTTCCTGCCGCTCCGCCAGATGCGACCGAAGGATGCTTTTGTGTGCAACCGCATTCGGGTTACAATTATGGTTCTCGAAGCGTGCAGGGTTTTGGCGACGAAGGTCGTTAAAATGAAAGGATGATGACAGGCCGAGATGAAAAATGACATATCTTTAGTGGACAATATTCTCACGCGGCAAATATTCTCACGGCTGTGTGGCGGGTTCTGGAAAGAGACGTGGTGCGCGGGTAGGATAGCTAAGACACAGGCGACAACGTAGGAGAGAGAGGGAAATGACGTGTGTTGCGCGGTGAACCTATCCCCTCGGGTGTTGTAGATTGTGACGTATTTTTGACCAATGCCATGTGTGTCTTAAAAGTGTTTGTGCGATTGGTATTCGTGACGCCAACCCCCAAGTGTGATTGGCTTGTTGGGGGACTCTTTGTCTAAACGAGGGTTGAAGTGACGACGCCTTGGATGTGAGCGGAGAGCGGAGGTTCGGGCTTGGACCCGGGCAGACGCCTGAGTGTGGAATAAAGCTTCTCTTTACCGGGCAACGGCTCTTCCTTCGCGCTACCATCGAGTACTCGAGCCATCGAGGGGCGCCGATTCGAACCTTCAAACACCTTCCCTCCTCAGCTAGTGCTGAAGCTAGTGGAGTTTGGGGAAAGGAAATCAACTAGGCCCTTGCCCTGTAGTGGGCTCAGGGATGGTGATGATGATGATGACCTTTTAGTGGCGCCTGATGCTCGCGGCTGAGCGCCTAGCCGTGCATAAATCTACCACTTGCCTAAAATTGACCAGGGCCTATTTCCTATTGTCCGTTTCTCGAATTTTTGTGACTACGCTTAAAGAATACCTTGTGACGCCTTCTCCTATAGCTTTTTCCCCTCCTTGCAAAAAAAGATAATGCTAATACGCTGTCCTACCCAAAGCTAAGGTGGCGTAAGAAAAAAACCAGCCTCTACAATTTCTTTTTGGTTGTGGTTTTCTTTTGTTGTTTTCCTTTTTTTTGTTTCCTTTTCACTTGTGACCTGTCGCAATTTTTACTTGTTCCTTCAGCGAAATGAGCCGGATGACGTGATGATTGCTGTAGCGTTCTTTTTTTACAAGGACGCAATAGAATACACGGCTATGGAACGTGCGTCCATCTTTATTGCCTCCACCTTCACTTCAACGTCCTCTTCTTTTCCACCTAGGATGTTGCGCCTCTTCTTGTCCTAGCGGAAGGCTAATACCGCTTCACCCTTCTTGGTTTCTTTTGCTATCCCCTCCTGGGGTAATACTTGAAAACATTTCCAACTGAAGCACATTCAACTGATCCGCGCTCACCGATGTACCAAACCGTCTTCAGTATTCCTTGCTGAGAGGCTGTGTGTCACAGAATAAGGACCGTAGTATTTTGCGTTGGCATTTCTCACACCCTTCCTAACTAGAACGAGGTCGGTGACCTGAATGTCTGGAGTGTCCGAGTTATGTCTCTTGTCGAAATTCATCTTTATTCGTGTACGGTACCTCCCTCCCAACGCTTTTTCTTTCCGCTCCTCGATATTATTGAGATTTTCTAGGAGTCCCAACTCACGATCCGCCTGCAAAATAGGGACTTGTCCTGATGAAGCGAACTGTGGACTGCATCCCAAGCCACTGGTGTGGGAGCGGTTATGATGCTTAACGACCGCTTCTAAAGAGCATTTCCATCAACCAGGAAAACTATCGTACATCCTTATGAACTGTTTGACATCCCGTATCGCAAGCTCAACAAGTCCGTTCACCGTGGGGTGGTATGGCGCGCAGAACTTGATCGATACATTATGTTCTCGAGCCCATCTTGCTAGTCTTTCGCTCTTGAACGCTGGACCGTTGCCACATACGATCGTCCTCGTTGTTCTACACATATCTCTTTCGAGGACAGCGATGATGCTGTTTGCATCTTCTCTTCCTGCGCGTGCTGCGACCATCCGAGTGCATTCATCTATGGCCAGAAGAAACGCTTGCGTTTTTCTGACTCCTTCTCGTTTCTTATTTAGTTCGGCAAAGTCCAGGCGCATGACTTCAAAAGGCACGTTCGAGTGGCAAGGAAGTATCATGGCATCCGTAGACTGCTTATATTTCACCTTATTCACTTGACAAATGTGGCAGGAACGAACATACTGATTGGCATCTTCCTTCATGCGGGGCCACTTTAATCGCTTGACTAGTTTGTTGTAAGTGCGCCAAAATCCGTCGTGTCCTCCTGACTCTGGGCTGTCGTGGTACAAATAAAGAACCTTAGGAACCAGCGTATGCGGAACTTGGTAACGACCTTCAATAAAAGTCAGATGTTCGGCGCCTTCCCACAATTTCACTTCATTAATTTCTTCCGGTTGTTCATTGCTGGGTTGTATCATTAATCTCGACAAAGCCTCTCCATCAGTTAAAAGAGGTCCAGGTCGGTGGGAGATGGTGAAGTCAAACTGCTGCAAGTAGTTCACCCATCTTGCAATACGAGTTTTTGGTTGAGTCATATTGAAGAAGTGAGAGCCTGGTGATCCGCGAACAAAGTGAACTTCGTGCCTTCGAGGTGAGTGCGGAAGTACTGAATTGTTTTAAGGATTGCAAGTGCCTCCTTTTCAGTAGTGGTGTAGTTCACTTCAGATGGCTTTAGGGTATACCTGTAATACACGACGACGTGTCGCTTTTCGCGGCCGGATGAATTTCGACACTTCTGACAAAACTGCACCTGTCCCATAGTGTGAAGCGTCGGTGTTCAGCTGAAAGGGTAAATTGAAGTCAGGTATTCGTAGAACAGGGTCCGCAGAGATTTTGTGCACCAAATCGCGGTAAAATTTCTCACATTCATTGTTCCACTCAAAGGGAACTTCCCTTTGTGTAGGCGTGTGAGGCATCTTGTTTTTATGGCAAAGTCCTTTATGAAAGGCCTGGAGTGTCCTGCTAATCCGAAAAACACACGCAATGAGTGTACGTCATATGGTTTAACCAATTGGGAGATCCTCTCGATGGGTTCCTGTTTAGTGCTTTTGGTTGTTCCATCAAACACTGTTCCGAGAAAAACAACTTTTTTCTGAAAGAACGCGCTCTTTTTAAAGTTGACTTTCAGGTGCGCCGTGCTCAATGCACTTAGTACCTGAGACAGGTGATCTTGATGCTCAGCCTCTGTTTTCGAGAAGACGATAATATCGTCTATGTACACATTACAAAATACACCTAGGAAAGGCTTCAAAACTTCGTTCATAATTTTCTGGAACCGTGCCGGCGAGTTCTTCCAGCCGAATGGAAGCCTGTTATACTCGTACAGATCAAAAGGCGTTGTGAAAGCGGTTTACATTTTTGTTTCTTCACTTAGAGGAATCTGCCAGAAGCCCTAAATTTGCACAAGTCAAGACGGGAAAAATGTTGGCAGCCACCTGTCTCATCTATAATTGTGATCTTTGGCATGGGGAATGGTATAAGGTCGGTTTGACGATTGAGAGCCCTGTAGTCTGTGCAGAGTCTGAAAGTTCCATCTTCCTTTGGCGCTATTGTTACGGGAGAGGCGAAGGCTGATACCGAAGGTCGAATTATATCAGCGTCCAGCATCTCCTGTAGTTCTTTATTCAACCACATTTTCCGCTCTCTTGACATGTTATAACGTGATTTGCGGATGAAGGTCTTGTCAGTTAGTTCAAAAGGAACCTTGTATGACGTCATCGCTGGTGGGTAGTTGCCTACGCATACAAGTTCAGGGTAGGCCTTTTCAATATCTACGGAGCAGTTCGCAGGTCATCTTGTTTACTCTCCCGTGTCTCATCCCTTGGTAATCTTCAACTAAAACCGCATCATCCCAGTATACACTGATTTTCAGTTTCTTTATATCTGGCCTGGAGAGGAGAAAGTCGTATGTGACGCCCTCAATCACCAATACATCACTATCTTGTGTCCTTGAAATTCGATGGTTACTGACGCCCACTGATTGTGCAATGCCACCTTCCCGTCATAACCTTGCACCCTTAGCACTCTTCCACTATGAATACGGCTCGCATCCGCTAGCTTGGCATTTAATATAGACACAGAAGCACCACTGTCTACCAGGGCCATCATGTGTCTGTTCGCGACTTTAAATGTGAAGTAGGCTAGAGCAAGTTAAATAAAATCTCAGTTGGGGTCATCACTCTCGTTTATTAGTTTTTTTTTTTTTTTTGTCGTCGAAGGCTCCTCAGCGTCGGTGTCGATGTTATGCTCCCGACCTGTGGGGACACGCCAACACGACTTCTCTTTGCTGCTCACAATACGGCTCGGTTCTCGTTCATTACAACTGGAACCGCCCGCGACAGACCATCTGAAGCGACCGCAACTGGTGGCAAGGGGTTTTTCATCTGAAGTAGATTGGATGTCCTGAAAGCACTCCAAAAGCCCGTCTACAGTTTTAGGGGTTCGTACTAAAGCTTGCTTGTGAACTTCGGCGTGCAGTCCGTGCATTATTAGGGCTACTACAGCAGAGGGTGGTAGCAAAGGCTCGGCCAGCTTTAAAAGGCAGCGTTTCTCAAAAAATACTGGAGAAGGGAGCCCTGCGTGAATTTGAATTGAAGTACAGGTTCCCATCTTTGTACTGGATTGGTCCGGAATGTTGTCAAGAATGACTCCTTCCAGTCATTCCAAGGGTTGTTAGCGTCTTCAATAACACGCAACTCGTACCACTTGCGTGCAACATCTCTCAAGTAAGTGCGCATGTTAGAAATCTTGTCATTGTCATAGTACCACTTATTCTTCACATCGGCATATTCGTAGAATTCTATCCAACTGTCTGGGCCTGAAGACGTGCCGTCAAACGCGTCGGACTCAACAAGATTATGTACGGGCTTTTCGGCGTTTAGGGAACTTATCAGCGACGTTACGAGTTGGTTCTGTTGCACAACCTGCTCTTGCTGTTGCTGAAGAGCTTTAAAAATGAGGCTCACCTCGTCCGTTGAAGATGCAGAGTCCTTTTCACGAATCGGCTGAAGGACTAGCTTGTCAAAAGTCTGCAGACGCAGGTTCGCTTTCACAGCACCTTTTCGACGTAGTTCATCAGTGACAATAAGGAAGATTTCTCCAAGACCAAATTTACAAGTTCAGCAAAGTACAGTTCCCGAAGTAGTTCCACCGCTGGTTCATCTTGAGCTTGGTATTTCGAAAAGATGATATTCCCCGCGGAGGCCTCATCAAGGAAGAAGGCCCACATCTTGTAGTCGTTTGTCGGCTGCGCCCAAATAATGTAGCCATAGCCGTGTATTCTATTGTGTCCTTGTAAATAGGAACTCTACAATTGTTACGTATATATGTGTGCTTTTTCTTTCCAATGATCTTCAACTGCGAGTCGGCGCTAGTGATGTTTTCTTCTCTTGCATGTGACCATGCGTTTGAGCGCGCCCCGTTCGTTCACAATGGACAGATACCAACTACCCCATTAAACGTGCCTGCCTTGGAGTTTAACAATAGAGTGTAACACCCAATCAATGTCCATCTAGGCTTGCTCCTTCAGGTTCTTGCAAACATCCCGCTTCCCGCTCTATTTCTCTGTGCAGCAATCTCAACTACGAAGAGGCGGCGAGACCCTGTGCTTCCGCAACGCCATGCTCCACAGTCTGCTCCTCAACAGCGTCGTCTCGCACGACACCTGCCCACGGAATGCTGCGGCGACCTGACCTGCAGCGGCGAACGTTTAGTGAGACCTCCAATTCGTGCTGACGAAAGAAGGAATAAAACTATAGTGCGCGCTTTACTGGACTCCGCCATCTACACTTTTTTAGGCTGTCGGACATAAATTTTGTGGCTTCATTTTCACTTTGCGTAATTTTCTTTGCAATACCTCAGAATACACTTGGATACAACTCAATTCTGCATTGAAGCGAATCCCACGCCTTCATAACCGCCAGCCACTCTTAGCCCGCGGTGCCGCAAATAGTTCGCACTTGAAGCATTCCATGGATGTACCCAGAATAAAGCGATAACTGCAGAAATGAAACCATGAGTGATATACGCTTTCACTCGATTGTTACAGCGGAACATGGAAGTCAGTTCTTTACTAAAGTGATGCCAAAATAGGCCACGATGACATTTTGAAAAGGAAATATGACGTCATTTTCTTGTTTGCTTCTGTGATTGGCTGGTGCACTAACACTGACCTGAGCAGTTCACCTGCATTTCATGACCACTGATGTTCTTTTTAATCATATCCTGCTAGAGTGCGTAGTATATAAGCTGCAGGAGGGATTTGGGATAAAGTGCAGTAACATCTTAAGACAACCGATAACAGAGCACAACAAACATGCGTAATCAATCGTGGAAGTGATGCGGCCATTTACAAATCAAGCCGTACTTCCTGAACAAATTCCACTGCGAGGCGCTTTCCTTCAATGTCCTTCGCTGCCTCGTCGCGGGATATTGTAGTGTGATGTAAGATAGTGTCGCATTTCCGGAGCGTCCGGTGCGTTGAGCTTCGATATCGCCATTAGATATCGGTGATGAATATGTGAAGTGGCGTGCGATTTTTGGCCCGTTGAAAAGGTTGGTTTGCCATGAAATGCTGCGCCCAAGAAGCCGCAAATATAAACAACCGAGCTCATCTCGACAATACAGTTATTTATGTACTTTCTTAATTATCCATTCGAATTTAACTCTAGGAGCGGCACAGCTTTGCCACCTCGACATAGAGTTCGTGTGCGAAGTTGACAAATGCGTCTCCTAGCGGCTTTACAAAAAAAAATGTCCGTATTGTCTGAAAAACACCTTGTACAAGTGCACGGATGTTCCTCCATTTCGTTCGAACTCCGACACGGTCTCGCCGGTCAGGAAAGAAAGAGGCGACGTCGTACTCAGCAGCGGCACACCACACCCAAATGATTGGAGACGTCAGCGGACTGAAGTAAAATAAAAAAAATGAAAGGCTTATCGATCGAGAGAGTAAAACGACAAGGGCTCAGAAGAGTTTATTGCACACGCTCTGGATACATTTAATGAGCGTGACCTATTCTCTCGATTGTAGGAGCATTGTCGAACAGTGAAAAATATATAGGCAAACAAGAGAGTTCAGCACAGTGGCTTATCTCTTCGTAGGCCTTTTTTCCTACCTTGCAGTGCACGTTCCCGACCTAGCCATGCTCTATGCAGCCCTACGTCCTTATCGACGTTCCGCTGCGTAGATGTCGCCGCTGCTGCAGGACCATTAGGCGGGCCCCTTCTGCCCCGGTCTCTGCGTCTTTCCACTAACAAACAAGGACTGTCAACTTACTCTTAGACAGCATGTGGAGCGCTTCGCGTAAGAGAGTTGAACGGGCCTTTAAGGAAGTTCCTGCCGGCGACGTTAGTTCACGGTAGCGTAGTAGCGCATAAGTCTGTTCTCTACTGCAGAGCACTATAAAGCCAATTGTCAAGAAGGCTTTCAACTAAGCAAGTGTTATGTATGCATGTTATCGGCCACGTATATGGCGTGGTTGTAGTTTTGTGTTGGCAACCTTGATGTTAAAATGTGACGTCACGGAGGTCAATAAAGAGCGGCTGCAGCAAGCGAATGAACACTTTGAGTTGCATGTAACTGCGTGTCAGCGTGTCCTCGCTTCCGCGATTTATTACTGGCGACGAGGATGGCATAGGGCCGCCCAGAAAACGGAATGGCATCGCCGGTATCACCATAAGCAGAGTTCATCACCGCATATTCACCATCGGGGCCAAGTGAAGAGACAACGGCCCCGCCAGTGGGTCTGATGGCCGCCGCCACGAAAACGTACATCGAGCCGTTTGCTTTATCTCGGCCCGAGAACTGGAATGTGTATGCGCTCAGCTGTTTGAATTCCTTTAGAACGTCCACCACATAACGGACGCCGACAAACGGAGGTATAAGCTCCCTGAGCCGATGCGGTCCTGCGAAGTTCCAGTTATCCAAGGCCCTTGTAGCACCAGCACAGTTGAAGTACACCGCGCTCTCAACAATACTGCCTGCCAGAGCGTCTTGCCCAGAAACCACCCGAACTAGCAAGGCGTTACGATTTCCATCGCAAGAGCAGGCGCCGGCGGAGTCAGCTGCCAGTTACCTTGCGGCCTTGCGCACCACAGCGCAGCATTGCAATTTCACGGCTCTCGACAATGCTCTCGGAGTTACGTGTGGCGGCTTGGAATAGATGCTGCCATAGAAGAACGGGCTCGCTGGCGCCAGGCGTGCTAGGAGACGTGGTCGGAGATATCCCGAGGACCAGTCCACCCCTGGGAGACCACGCGGGCGCCATGGCACCAGCTGCATCGCGATTTGGCCGGGCCGTTTAAAGGTCAGACGTTCATGGTGGTGCTTGGCTCTTACTTCAATGTGGCTCGAGGTCATTAGGGTGTCATCGATCGCTCATCGTGATTGGCGTCCTGTGAAGGCTGTTCGTATAACACATCGACTGCCCGGCACGGTCGTCTCACATAACGAGGCACGGCTCACGTCCCTTGAATTTACGAATTATTTAATGCAAATCTGATCCATCTAGTCACATGAGCACCTTTCCACCCCGCCACAAACGGACACGCTGAGAGAATGGTGCGGACACCCTGTCTCGAGTCATCCACGGGAACTGGGAAAAGAGAGTGGCCGATTTCACGCTACGGCAGAACATAACCCCACGCACGGCCACAGGTCGTTCGCCGGCCGAACTGCTCATGGCCCGTTGGTTGTCAACGATGCCGCACCGGCTGCGTCCGGGCAGGGCTCCAGACAGGTCCTTCCGGCTGACAGCACCTGTGCCCATCCCGCGGACGTCCCAGCCAGATTTTTTCACTCGTAACTGCAGTCAAGGTCCGCTATAGACTGTGACAAGAAGGATAAATGCTGTAGGCTGGTCAAAAATGGACTGTGACAGATCTATAGAGCCACGGGGCCAGTATCATATGAGGTCGTGCTACAGGACGGCCGAGTACTTCGCAGCCACGTGGACCAGCTGCGGTGACGGTGTGGTGCGGCTACCACGACAGTGGAATCGGCAGTGGCAGAACGGCAACTAGAGAATGAGCTTGCAGAGCTCCCCGCAACCAATGGGCAGAGTCACGGAATTTCTGAAAACAAGTAATCTGCATAACAGTAGCCTGCGGAAGTTCTACCTTCGGACGACGCGTCCGCACTTCAACCGGTGTTAACCAAGCGAGTTAAACAACCGGTCATGGAGTCGAAGGAGCCATCGCCCACCATCGCTTAACCGTGCTTGCGTCGTTCACAGAGACTTCGCTACGTTCCATGGAAATCGAGAGAATATTTTCTCATTAGTGGTTTGTTATTAACGTCCTAAAGGGGAGGGGCGTTATGTGTGCACGTTTCCAGTCACGTGTATGGTGTTGTAGTTTTGCGTTGGCAACCTTGCTGTTGTATTCTTTATTGATTTGGTTGATTGATTTGTGGTCTTGAACGTCCCAAAACCAGCTCTGATTATAAGAGACGCCGTAGTGGAGGGCTCCGGAAATTTCGACCATTTGGGGTTCTTTAACGCGCACTGATATCGCACAGCACACGATTGCTGTTGCATTGTGACCCCGCCAAATTGAACAAGAGTTATATACTGACTAGAGAACAAGCTCCTCATACAGGGCCCGTACATTGGAAGTGGGTCCCCCCGTGAGCACCACCATCTTCAAATGCTCATGGTGCCAACTAGTGAGTCCCTAACTATCCTTGGCGATAAATATGCCAACACACAGTCCTTCAGAATGGCGCATATAGGCGCACTCATCTTGAAGGCCGCACAAAGGAATAAACAGCAATGAGCGTCGATATATTGCAGCAGTAGCGTACAATATCGGCAAACTCCTGTTTTTGACCAGACTTGGTTGGTTGGCAAAGGAAACGTTTCGGACCCCTCGAAGAGAGATCCTCAAATACTGGAACGATGGCTGTCCATGGAGCTGGGAAGCTAACCCTCAGCAAGCCGTCCAGGAATCACACGCCAAACTAAGCTCACCCTCAGCAAGCCGTCCAGGAATCACACGCCAAACTAACTACGAGAACAAGTGCACGGCGTGGTCAGTGCTGCCTTGTCGATTACCAGCGTGCCCTGGCGGTTCGTGCACGATCCTCTGTCTACGTACGTGTTAACTGCAGGGTGTCGAACCGAAAAAGATATAGGTTCAGGTTCGGGTTCAACGCGCACCATTTCGCTCTAGTTCAGTTCCGGTTTAGAGAAATAAAGCTTTTAACCAATTCGCTAAATGGTTCGCAGCACTGAACCGGTTAACGAACCGTTAGGGGCAGTAAACTTCACATTTGACTTTGACAGCGCTTTTCATGCTATCCTGAAACACTCCAAGCAGCACTGATCAAGTGGCGGCATTCGGAAGTTCACCAGGACTAGAATTCCAAACAAAAAGAAAAAAATTTCGCACCAGAGTTGTCCATCATACAAATTATTGGGAAATATCCTATAACACCAGAAATTTAAAGCAGCTGGACACTGACAAGGACCACTGGCGCACTTGAAGCTTTTATAGGACCTGTCATAAGGAACTTACATTTTTTTGTATTTCCCATCTAGTTTCATTTTTTTCGTTTCCGATCCCATGATGCCGTGCACGCACAGCACAAGTTTTTCTAGACGAGGAAAGCCTGCTAGCACATCGGAAGCAAGTAGCGGTGTCATCACATAAATCAGCGAAACCTAGTGAAAATAGCTAGGAGGCATAGTGAGCAGGCATATTGACACGTGCGGTTGTTTTTGACACGCCCTGTTATGTATGAGCAGTGCATCCCAAGCCTTTGCGGAGCTCCGATACATCCATCCTTGGGACCTATATGTCACATGTCTTTCTTCCTATTTCTCCTTATACAAGAATAGAGTAAAACAGCACAAATTTGTATGGATATTTGAAGGGCTGAGTTTTCGAGCTGCGTCAGGAAACAGATAAAATAAAAACGGTAATTCAATATCAAGTAAACGAAACCAAATGACATGTTTCGCAGTCTTCTGGCCGTAAAAGAAACGCCCTACATAGTTTGATACGTGCGCTGGACGTCTGCGCCTAGACGTCTGCGCACTAATGCGAGTGCTGATGCTACGTCGCGCCGTATAAGCTACCCTCTGGTCGCCACGTTCCTGTCGACGTGCTAAGCACTATACTATTACGTTCATAACTGCTGAAGTTGCATAAATACGTTGAAGCTACTCTTAACACTTCACTGAATGCCAAACAATTGGGCAAAGGCAACTTCTTACGAGTGCTTCCCAATGACATCGACTGCCGCAATGCGTGGGGGTCTGTCGGATTTTTATTTCTGGAATTTCACGCGCCTGTCGTTCATGTTTGAACTCCTAGAAGCCACGCCCACGTTAACGACTTCGGCACAATATGTCACTCACCTCGACAAAGGGTGCAATGGAGGAAGGAAAAAAAGCTAGGAGGCGTCACGTGACAATGTTCAGGCATAGTCACAAAAACTTAAAGGAGAAAATGATTAGAAACAGGCCCCGGTCACCTGGTAAGCAAAGGTTGAATAATGCGCAGTCAAGCGCCACTAAAGGTTACCGCGTCCAAACAAGCTCGAGCGGTCGGGCAATTATCAAGTGCCTATTATCTTACCCGAGAAGCTCCGCGCGCTAGCGTCACAGGAGGTAGGCTTGCCGAGGCTAGCTGAATGAAGTAACGCCGCCTCCTATAGTCGGTTCAGAAGTTCCGTGCAGCACTGTGGAAGCTATAGGTATACAGTCTTCTTCGGCCAATCCGGAGGGCGAGCACGCGTTAAACGTGTCCTTCCGCGGCTCGGCATCTGCCAATGGCGGGCGCTGCAGTGGCAGCAGCAGCCTTGGAAAGAGGAGGAGGAGGAGCGAGTTAGGCCTCCCTATCGGCTATTGGCAGTAGCGGCTCGCATGTGCGTGTCGGAACAATGGCATTTTGTCTCGTTTCGAAAGAATTCTGCGCTCGACGGCATCGTAGCCTTGGCTATGCTGCACGAAACTAGTGAAACAGACTATAGTTTTTTTTTTTCTTTTTGCTCCACGAGATCGTGTCACCACTTGCACAGGCATCCAGGCACCCTAGAAGAGAAGAGCGCATCTTCGCGGCACTTTGCATTTTTATTGTCCTCACAAGCTGGCTTTTGGACGAAAGTAGAAAAAAAAGGGGGAGGGGGGGAATCGGCCAGACCGAGACCGTGCAATTGGCTGCAGAGAGACGCCATGTTCAGCAACAGAAGCGGGATTTGCACAGATGACCTTGCTGCGGCATCAAGCGGGACAAGCTGAGCCTCTTCAAGAGAACAGGATGTCCTCGTCGCCTGAGTCATCTTGGAGGATGTTGCGCGGATGTTGTTGCTGTTCCTCGGCGATACCCTTGGGTTGCAGCTTCGACAGCTCCATATCACGACGCGCCCTCTGTGCCTTCTTCTTCTCCTGGACCTTCTTCAGCCTGCTCGCCGCGCACACCGCATCCATAACGTCAGCGATAGTGAACTATGAGCATGATGCTTCCAACACAAATCTCACGCAGGACCTACTAGGGTTGTCTGGGCAGAGCATCATTGAATTACGACCGACACTGTCATAATGACGAATATATCCTGTATGCATAGTGGCTAAGCGATGGCTTAGCCACTAGCCATCGCTTAAGAACCCTATGGCAACACCACCCGATATCTCCTAATAGTGGCCAGTATCTCCTAATAGTGGCCAGCACCATAACTGATCGGCCATCATTAGCATCTGCTGGTGTATGGTATATAGATTAGGTCGTGTGTACACCTTGCCGTGCAACGTCTTTGCGCGCTGTTCCTTTCCGACCAAGACCAGTTTTGTCTGGCATAAACCACTCTTTTTTACGCACCTCATCTGTCCGTGTGTCACGCTCGGTGCGATACTGAAAAGATTGCGAGGCTTTCGACCGTGCCTATCTCCTTTACATATTAATCAAAATTTGAAGCTCATTCACAGAAAACTCCATTCTAGCTGTATAATTACGTGCCAAGGCTAAATTTATCAGGCAACTTGAGCTTCCCGCCGAAGGGGCTGAAGTGCACGTATCCTTGATGTGCCCCACAAATAACGCCTCGGCGCATAAGTTGCACTAAACATGCGACGGAAAAGAGGCCACTGGTCAGTCTGAAAAACAATGCGCATTTGTCTTTCAGCTTACTTTGACTTTACCCGATACTGTTATTTGTACATTTAAAAGATGCAACACCCCCGCGCTTCTAATTGTACTTATTGTACCTGCTAGCATTCTTTATGAAATTGAACAACGGGCATTAAGGAATGTGTTTCCCGCTATATTACTATACCAGTATTATGCATATATTCCTCGACAAGACGCCTAACGCCCGTTTTTCGGACAGCGTCGGCTTGGCATCGCTGTGGCCTCCACTATCGCATGGCAATGGAGATAGCCGCTGATCAAGCTATGAAAAACCGCACTTAATTATCAATTAAAGGTCCCATGACACCAAAATTTCAAACGCAAGATGCTTGCGTTAATTCCTGCATACGAAGGCAACCTTGACAGAGTGTTAGCGGCGAACGTCGCCTCTAAGTAATCTTAATATGGTTTCAAAGTAAGCGGGAATGCTCATCCGAGCTTGCAGCACCCTCGCGACATCGCCACTAGTATGACGCGGTTGCTGGTTAGTGGCCCATCTGTGACGTTTCACTTTTGTAAGTTGATATCGTGACGTCACATAGAGACACGGGCGCGCCGCGCTATGGCCTCCTAGCGTAGCCTCAGAGATCGGCTGCCGCAGCCGACCGCGGAGGCCACGCCAAAAGCTGTAGTTTTCTGCTTCCTCTCCGTGTTGGTCGCTCAAGCGTAAATTGTACACACGCTATGATGCAAAGCGAGTGCGGCGAGCAGACGAATTCAGCAACTGGTCTGGCGCTCGCGCTCTCCGCAACGTCACCGAATCTTGAGCTCATGTGATCACTGCCTGCGCTCACTTCCGACAGCCGCCGCGCTAGCCTCGCGGCGCTAGTTTCTTGCAGTTTCTGGCGCGCGTTTCGAAGCTTCATTAAAGCTGAACAAAATTAACGATGCTGTGAACAATTAGACTTCACGCTGGAGAATTTGCCACTCCATACCGCGATTACAAGACACTGTTCTACTCATTCGAACATAAAAGTCTCCAACAAAAAAAATGGCTGTCATGGGCCCTTTAAGACTTGTCTGATACCTGGAAACTTTCGTGGAATGTCCAACGAAATGCTGCGCAGAATTTCAATTACTTAAATGACGTACCATGGAGACGGTACCCTGTAAACATCAGCTTCACGGTCGGCCTGACCTAGCCATGGCAAAACTTTCTTAGCATTCAGAAGTTCATAGCAGCTGATGCTTAACATAACATTCGTAGAACCACATATAGGGACAGCAGCGAGCTTTAGTATATCGGAAAGCGGCAAACGAAAAGATTTAGCGTTAACGTGGAACACAGTGCGCATGCGCAGAACGTAAACGTAGACGATACCCTTACGTGCCTGCGCTAATTTCGGAATATAGCGTTCAACGCTAACGCGCGCAAAGGGACCCGTACGTTTGACAAGATGGCGGCGTCAGTCCAAGTGAGGCGGTTCACTTCAGATCTGTCGAGACGTCGGCCTCCGTTGTGAAGCTCATTCATTACCCACTAATGCTCGCACTTGCTTTAGGTTTGACTAATTAACCTTCGCTAGCCGTGTATTGGCGACAACATGGCGCCATCTTCAAGATACGCTCTCGATAAGCGGAGCACAAGTACAGTGGCTAGAATAGGGAAGTGTGATTACCGCCAAGCGGCGCGTATGGGAGGCGTTGACGCCACTTGGCGATGCATCCGCTAGGTGGCGCGCTCTCCCGCATACACGTCAGGCCACCCCATGAAATGCGCACTTGTATACTCATCTGCGCGCGTGCCTCCTAGGGTTTTTTCTTTCTTTTTGTGCAAATTTGTTGCTGCCTTGAACAGTAACAGCGCGCCGTGAGTTGCTCTCTTATCTAGCTCCGAAAAGTGTAAATATAATGCATAAAAACGACGAAACAGTCGGGCATACAGGCACTGTACCCAACTGATCGTCCTTTTTTTTTTTTTGCTTTTTGTGTAATCGCTGCAGAGATCATATCATAGACGCATACCAAGCATATATCTCAGTTTTTCCTCCTAATAAGTATCGTAGATGTTCGTTCTGCCGAAAAGATGCATGAAATTTTTAAAGAGCAGAGAGACCGCGCGAAGGAACAATATTGCGTTCTTCCTTTCAGCAACAACTTCGTGTCACGCCATATTGACCATTGCTATACATGACAACGAAGGGCTGTACCCACTGTGCCCAAAAAATGACAACGAAGGGCTGTGCTCACTGCCTGGCGAGGCTGGACGCGCAACTCGCTATTCATTCCCCAGGCTCGTAAGACACGTAACGTAAGAAAGGAAAGGAGTACTGACACGATTTTGCGGCGGCTCAAAATGCGCAGTTTTCGTTTCCTAGCCATGTATTGTTATTGCCCTCCAAACAAGGAAGCCAAGAAACACGTACAAGATATTTTAGTTTGGTTTTAAAGTTTTCGTCGCCCAGCACTGCAAGCCAGCCCCAGCGCAATGGACACCACGATGACGTATGAGCACAGCCTACTAAAAATAGCAGAAATCGCTGTCAGAATCACTGGACGATCGTGAAATCGTCGTTGTTTGCGTGCTCCACTTGTAATTGACCACAGACGACAGAGTTGCAGCGACGCTATCATGAATTGCTGTCCCTACGTGACTCAGACGTCATCCGACTATATTGATACGTCACTAGGAAACCGCCCCCTCGAAATCGAAACCGAAAGTGGGCTTTTAAGGAAGCTGTATTAAAAATATATTCATTCCCTTGCGAGGCACCATGATGCTCTTTTTGGGGTTCTACATGCTGATGCTTTCGTTTAAAGCAATAATACGAGGATGTAAAAAATTCGTGTCAGTACTCCTTTAAGGACGTGTATTCTCAGGGACAAGATATCGACTTTTCGTTTGTGTGTTTCGTTAGAACCCTTCACCACAAGAAATGCACAGGAATTTTAGCCTGCAAATATCTCCGAATGATCCTGATCGAAGTAAAAAAAAAATGTTGCAGAGAGGAATGAAAAACGTAAAAAAAGGAACCAAATGGTTCTGGAAATGTAAAAGCTGAAAACTCAAGGTGTGCAGCACTTGGAGGGCGAATTAAGTTATGCTGTTAGATGAAGTAATTTTGCATATGAAACGAAGAATGAGAACGTTGAAAAATCGGCCGCTCTTCAGACAGACCGGAAGCCTTAACGTCCCAGGAAAAAAAGAAAAAGAAGCTGCTATGCATCTGTCTCCATGCTGCAAGGTGAAAATTACCAAAATGCATGCTTTAAGATGGGTTTCGAACCCTGAAAGGAAAGGCGCCTTTTCTTGAATATGCTTTATCAACTGTCCCTTCATGAAATACTTCTAAGGCATCCTGTCTGTCGTTCCCCCACCGTCCCGTGTCTAGTGCTGTTTGTTCCCATTGTAATACTCCTATGGGTTTTTGAATATGTCCCGTTATATGAAAGGCTGTACGAGCATGTATTCAGAAAATAATTTTGAAATAGTGAGTCATGGTGCGGAATAAAAATATTTTTTATCCGTTCATAGAAGAATGTAGCCAAATAAACAATTCAAGCAGATAAACATTTAAACAGACGTACCGTTCTCACCGCATAATATTTCGGCAGTTCCTTCTCATGCGCCGCGACTATTGATACCGGCACCGCTACACCATCGGTAAATGTCACAAATATCGCTGCACCTGCGATTAAACGCCATTATATAAAAAGAAGCACGACACCCGAAATAGTCCGCAATAACAAATTTCACGACAAAAAAAAAATAATCGCTTTACGAACGTCTTTATTCGTATTGAAAGAAGGAGAGGATCAAGCTTCAAAGGCTCGTTTCCCCACAAAAAGAGAAAACAGAGAAAGAAAACAAAAGGAAGAAAAGCGGTATACATGTGCGAGTTACAGAAAAAAAAGAAACAGAACGAACGCTGCGGCGTGTAAGCGCATGTCACCAAACTCGGCCTATGTGTTTTCTGCGCGGCGAGCAGACGATTTCGCACCGAGCGAACGTGTAAACGGGTTTCAGCGCCCCCTGGATTTCCCTCTCCCGCGCATCGCGGAGTGGCGTCAGTGCCGGCGGCGCGGTCTGCACACTTCCCTCTTCTAGCCACTGTAGCACAAGGCTTAAAGTGCGAGTGCGCGCCACGTTTACTAAAGATGCCTCGAGATGGCGGCACAGCCACCGTTTTTTTTTTTTTAGATTGGTTGTTTCAAGCTACAGCGCTAGAGCCAAAAGTCAAGACGACACGAGTAATGTGGCGCATTACTGTATTTGTAATGCTCCAAATGACAATGTAATGTCTGGCGAAGTATCCCTGCAGGTAACATAAGGCGGTTTTTTGCAGAAGCTCCAGGTATACTGATAAGTGAAAAATCCGCCTTCTCAAAGCGGAATATTAATTGTCGGTGAAATGTGTGGTCGGGCATATCTCTCCCCTAGCAAACACGAGCTGCCTGCGCTGCTACTCTGGTTTGCAAAGCATAAGCGCTTCTGTCATCCCAACTTAGAAATGACAACAGCACATGCAGGTCAGAAAGGGCACTCGATGGCGGCATTCTGAAACAAAGCGACCTTTTTGGTCTGTCGACACAACAGGTCGACTAGGCTGGTTTCTGGGATGGTCATACATTTCATAAGAAATGCATACCGAGTGTAACAGCGCGAGAGAGCGGAATAGCAATGTGCTGTGCCCAGGTGAAAATGTGTAACTGGTAATGAACTGGTACCAACTGGGACCAACTGGTCCCAGCCTGGAACCAAATGGTCCCAGTTGGTTCCTAACTGGTCCCAGTCTGGAACCAACTGGTCCCCATTGGTGGCCAACTGGGACCCGATGGGGACCATCTGGGACCCGATGGCGACCATCTGGGACTACGCTCGCGCAGGACGGATACGTTTCCTGTAGCGTACGTACGTGCACTTTTTCCGAGGGCGTGTACGTGCATTGGACTTTCCCCGCACCTGCGTGATCACCTCTGAACGTACAAGGCTCCTTGTGCGCATATATTTGTGCCGCGGTGACGGCGATGCTGCTTGCGCTCCACCGGGCTTTTAATCGGTTCCTCACAAATTTGTACGCGGCGTGTCACTCAAACACGCCGTTGGGATAAGAGCGTGCAGCACCCGTTAAAGTGCGCTGCATCAGAAGATGGATGAGACTGCTTACCGTAGTGTCATCGGTGATAAGTGGAACTCGCGTTTTTGTATCGTAATTCTCGACATTGCAAGTTTATTGCTCAAGCAATATACGCTCCCTGTATATAGCGCGAGTTCAGCCGGAATTCGGGCACGTTAAAACTTGAAATCTAACGTCGCGACAGTTTTTTTTGCTTAAGAGTTTCGTCCAAAACATTTAGAAGCGACCTTTCCCTCGGCCATATTTATCAATACATTTACTAGCCACACAAACGCCAAGTACGTACTTGGAATGGCCGAAAACGTGTCTAGACCATATGCGACGAAACTAGTTCGTTAAGTAGCGAGGAAAAAATATGCGTTTTCAATGAAACCAAAATCAGGAGATAAAGATTCAATCAGGAGATTCGTTAAACTGAAGTTCACTACATCGTGGTTTGCAATGTAGTAGAAAAAATGTAGTTATACCGTATTATATACTAAAAGCTATTCTACCTCACCTTCCTGCACAGTGTAACGACTGTTGTGCAAAAAAGACGAAGACGGGGGGGTTGCGTGCAAGGCGATTGAAGGGGTTAGGTTGCCTTGATGAGCGCAGTGCCCCTGGGGGGCGATATTTAGGCGCAAGGACTGTCCCTTTGTTCAGCTAGGCCTCGCCACAGCGGTCTATAGTGTTTCAGGAGTTCCGTGCAGCAGAGCCAAGGTCACGAGGCCATCGAGCGCCGAATTCTTCCGAGGCGAGACGAAATGTCATTGTTCGGACACGCACCCGCGAGCCGCTCCTGCCAATATGGGAGGCCTCACTCCGCCCTCCTCCTCCCCTTTCCAAGGCTTCTCCCGCCACTGCACGGTTCGCGACTGGCAGAAGCCATGGTGCGGAGGGATACGCTTAACACGTGTTTGCCCTGCCGATTGTCAGATGGGGCCTGTAGCTTTCACAGTGCTGCACGGAACTCCTGAAACAGACTACAGTGGCTATGACACTCGGCTGCTGATTGGAAGGTCACGGGATCGAATCCCGGCTGCGGCGGCTGCATTTCAATGGAGACGAAATCTTGAGGGCCAATTATACTGTGAGAGGCCAGTGCACGTCAGAGCCCCAGATGAGCGAACTTTACGAAGCCTTACACTACGGCGTCTCTCATATAGTGGTTATTGGATGGAAAACCCCAGAAACAAATCAAATCAATGTGGTCAGCTATCACGCAATCAACACGACTCTCCCAACTCTAAACGATATAACTGATCAGTGGGATGGTGAGGTGCATGCCTGGCTACCTTGTGCAGATAACTGATGGGGCTTCACATGCCAAAAGCAGCTATGATCATGAAGTCTATAGTCACCAGAATCGTTAATTTTGTTCGAATTTAATGAAGCTTCGAAACACGCCGCCAAAAACTGAAGGAAACTCGCGCGCGGGGCTTAGCGCGGCGGCTGTCGGAAGTGAGCGCAGGCACTGATCGCGTGAGCTCAAGATTCGGTGACGTTGCGGAGAGCGCGAGCGCCAGACCAGTTGCTGAATTCGTCTGCTCGCCGCACCCTTTTTGCATCATAGCGTGTGTACAATGAACGCTTGAGCGACCAACACGGAGAGGAAGCAAAAAACTATGGCCTCCGAGCGTGGCCTCCGCGATCAGCTGCGGCAGCCAATCTCGGAGGCCACGCTCGGAGGCCATAGCGCGGGGCGCCCGTGTCTCTCTGTGACGTCACGATGTCAACTTACAGAAGTGAAACGTCACAGATGGCCCACTAACTGCGTCATACTAGTGGCGATGTCGCGAGGTGCTGCAAGCTCGGATGAGCATTCCCGCTTACTTTGAAACCATATTAAAATTACTTAGAGGCGACGTTCGCCGCTAACACTCGGTCAAGGTTGCCTTCGTATGCAGGAAAACCAATTAACGCAAGCATCTTGCGTTTGAAATTTTGGTGTCATGGGACCTTTTAAGAGTTTCGTCCAGAACATTTAGAAGCAACCTATCCCTCGGCCATATTTATCAAGACATTTACTAGCCGCACAAAGGCCAAGTACGTACTCGGAATGGCCGAAAACGTGTCTAGACCATATGCGACGAAACTAGGTCGTTAAGTAGCGAGGAAAAAATATGCGTTTTCGATGAAACCAAAATCAGGAGATAAAGATTCGATCAGGCGATTCGTTAAACTGAAGTTCACTACATCGTGGTTTGCAATGTACTAGAAAAAATGTCGTAGTTATACCGTATTATATACTGAAAGCTATTCTACCTCACCTTCCTGCACAGTGTAACGACTGTTGTGCAAAAAAGACGAAGACGGGGGGGGGTTACGTGTTAGGTTGGATGGATGGATGGATGGATGCTATGAGCGTCCCCTTTGTAACGGGGCGGTGACTTGTGCGCCACCAGGCTCGTAGAACTTTTTTTTTCCCTCTCTTTATATTTTCCTCATGCCTTTTAAATTTACTTCAATCAAATCGATCATACTATAGCAAAAACGGAAATTCATAGCCCAGTTCCCTGTCCCTTATGGCAGAAAGTCCATATTTTTTTGATAATTATTTTTGTCCGTTCTCTCTAGTTTTCTGCCACCAGTATTCTAACCGTCTCTTACTTATTTCAATCGCGGCTATGTTCAGCTTCCCGTTGTTCGCCCTAAAACCCAAGGCTTCCTGTAGGGTGGTGCCCAAACGTACACCTGGGTGCATATTTCCGCCTTCAATCAGAACATGCTCCGTCGTTTCCCTATCTTCCTCGCAGCATGTGCATTTTTCCTCTTCTTTACTGAATTTCGCTTTATAAATACGCGTTCTAAGGCAGCCCGATCTCGCTTCAAACAATAAAGCGCTTCCTCTTGAATTATCATAAAATGCCTCCCTCTTTATTTCGTTTTTGCCCTCTCGGTAGTTATTCAGAGTCAGTTTTTTTTCCATCGCTGCCCTCCAGTAAATCTTCTCCGCCTCTCTGACTTTTCCCTTTACGCTCTTTGTTGTCAGTTCTCTTAGAGCCGTATATTTACTGGTGAGCCTCCTAGTTCTCTTTCTCCACTGCGTGTCAACGCTCTTTCTATATAAATAGCGGAACACCTTCACTGCCCACCTACTCTCTTTCATATTCCTTAGCCTCTCTTCAAACCTTATTTTGCTCTGCGCTTCCCTTGCCTCAAAACTCGCCCATCCCATATCGCCCTTTACAGCCTCGTTTGTGGTTTTCCCGTGGGCACCCAACGCGAGGCGTCCCACAGTTCTTTGATTCACATCCATTCCCGATTGTATCTCTGGCCTCATGCACACCACTGAGTTCCCAAATGTAAGCCCCGGTACCATTACCCCTTTCCACAGACCCCTAAGCACCTCGTACCTATTGTGTCCCCATAACGCTCTGTGCTTCATTATTGCTGCGTTCCTCTTTCCCTTTGCTGCCAAGGCTTTTTCGTGTACCTTCATGTATCTATCACCCTCATTTACCCATACGCCAAGGTACTTGTATTCGCTTGCTCTCGGTATTTCTTGGCCCTGTATGGATACTGCCTGGTCGTTGGGATCATTGAATACCATCAGTCCGCATTTTGTTACACTAAATCCTAGTCCTAGATCCTCGCCTTCCTTCCCGCATATATTCAACAGCCGTTGTATATCATCTCGACTGTCCGCGAATAAGACAATATCATCAGCATAAAATAAACCCGGAAGCCTCTGCTCAATCATCACGCCGCCCTGTTTGTGTGACAGATTAAAACCAATGTTGCTATCTGCTAGCGCTTTTTCCATTCTAACCATGTACAGCATGAATAACAGCGGCGACAAAGGACATCCCTGTCTCACCCCCTTGCTAATATCAACGTTCTCTCTGCTACTTATTCCTTCCCATTCTATGCAAACTGTATTTTCTCGATATATTTCCCTCAAAAGCTGTACGCAATCGTCGCCTATGCCCATTCCTTCCAAAATTTCCCACAGTATTTCCTGATTAACATTGTCATACGCTCCAGTGATGTCTAGAAAAGCCACATACAACGGCCTCCTTTCTATTTTAGATATTTCTATACACTGAGTAAGAACAAATAGGTTATCGTCTAAACGCCTGTCTACTCGAAATCCATTCTGAAGTTCTCCCAAAATATTGTTACGTTCTGCCCAGGCTTCTATTTTTAATTTTACTGCTTGCATAGCCATCCTGTATAGTACCGATGTAATGGTTAGCGGTCTATACGAGCGAATGTTATTCTTTTCCCCCTTGCCTTTATAGATTAAGTTCATTCTGCTTTTTCGCCAACTGTCCGGTATTTGCCTCTTCTGTAAGCATTTTTCTACGGCTTTCAATAGTGCTTCTTTAGTATTCTGTCCTAATTCGTTAATGAGGCTAACGGGGACACCATCTAAACCCAGAGCAGTGCGCTTTGGAATTTTTCCTTCGGCCTTTTTCCAGTTGAAATACTCAAGTTCTAGCTCTTCCTTAGTTTCGCTCACCGTCATGGTTTTATCCACTGGGGGAATCTCTTGGACGATCTTTTTAAACGAACCGGCTGTTACCTTCTGGATGTAACTCAACGCTTCGTACCCTTCCAATTGATTTCCTCTCTCATCAACAATATGCTGTTGCAATGTGGCAGACTTTTTACCTAGCGCTTTTATGTGGTTCCAAAATATCCTAGGCGCGCCCTTCTTTTTGTCATGAATTTCTGTCACCCAGCGTTCGCTTTCACCTTTAATTTTTGCCTCGACCAATTTCTGTACAATAGATTTTTTCTCTAAATATATTTCCCATCTTTCCGCGACTTCCACTTGCGGCCGCTTCTCCCTTTTTGCCTGCCTGTGCTCCCTTGATTGCTTTCATGAGCGCAGTGCCCCTGGGGGGCCATATTTAGGCGCAAGGTCTCTCCCTTTGCTCAGCTAGGCCTTGCCACAGCGGTCTATAGTGTTTCAGGAGTTACGTGCAGCAGAGCCAAGGCCACGAGGCCATCGAGCGCCGAATTCTTCCGAGGCGAGACGAAATGTCGATCATTGTTGGGACACGCACCCGCGAGCCGCTCCTGCCAATATGGGAGGCCTCACTCCGCCCTCCTCCTCCCCTTTCCAAGGCTTCTCCCGCCACTGCACGGTTCGCGGCTGGCAGATGCCATGGTGCGGAGGGATACGTTTAACACGTGTTTGCCCTGCCGATTGTCAGATGGGGCCTGTGGCTTTCACAGTGCTGCACGGAACTCCTGAAACAGACTACAGTGGCTATGACACTCGGCTGCTGATTGGAAGGTCACGGGATCGAATCCCGGCTGCGGCGGCTGCATTTCAATGGAGACGAAATCTTGAGGGCCAATTACTGTGAGAGGCCAGTGCACGTCAGAGCCCCAGATGGTCGAAATTTACGGAGCCCTACACTACGGCGTCTCTCATATAGTGGTTGTTGGATGGAAAACCCCAGAAACAAATCAATGTGGTCAGCTATCGGGCAATCAACACGACTCTCCCAACTCTAAACGATATAACTGATCACTGGGATGGTGAGGTGTATGCCTGGCTACCTTGTGCAGATAACTGATGGGGCTTCACATGCCAAAAGCAGCCATGATCATGAGGCACGCTCCGTAGTGAAAGGCCCTGGAGAGTAATTTTGACCACCTGGGGTCTCCTTAGTGGGCGTCTAAATCTAAGTACACTGGCACTTTTTGCATTTCACCCCCATCGAAATGAGGCCTCAGAGACCGGGATTCAATCCCCACGACCTTGAGCTGCGGAAGCCAGCACGTACCTGCTAAGCTACTATGGCAGGTGGCATACAGGGATGACACGACGTACAAGTACATGAAGAACCGAAGCTGTCACACTGCCTAATCCGTACAAATTGACAAGCCTTGATCAGCACAGTGCACACATGCACATACTATGATATCACAATCGGTGGCTTGCACACCAATTAATGGACAAACTGTCACTGCACGCATCACCCACATGGCCATTTGCTGTGTGCAAACTTGAATACAATGGCACAGATGCAATGTTGATAGGGGATAAAGCAAGTGTTGCTTTAACAACTCCACTTGTACCACGATCACACGATGTCAATGACTTAATGCTTGGTTGATTTCTTAATTTCCGAGGTTTTACATCCTAAAACCACAATATTATTGTGAAAGATGCCATAGTGGGGGGTTCCGGAAATCTTGACCACCTCAGGTCTTTTCACATGAACCGACATCGCACAGTACACAGGCCGCAACATTTCACCTCCATCGAAACGCAGCCGCCGCGGCCGGGACTCGATCCCGTGACCTTCGAGTCAGCAGCAGAGTGCCATAACCACTAGACCACCGTGGCGGGGGACAAAGACTTAATGCAGCCCTACACAATAATCTGTACGTTATACCAATGGCCAAAAAGATGAACATTTCAGGAGTTGCTAAAACAACCATTAAAATAACATTTCAAAATCACTGCTAGCATATGACTACAAAATGCGGACTATATCAACTTATTTCTGTACAGAGACATGAATATCTGAAGTGGTTGAAACATGTCTGAGAACAGGTCTCTCAGGTGCAAGTGAATGTTTATGCAAGTGGTCACGTCTTAGAGCGGCATGAAAACCAAATTGCTTTAGCTCAAGACTTAACTCAGTAGCTGCTCATAGAATACCCCATGAAGTTTCTTAATGCGCAAGTGTTTCATGAAAGTGCATGGACTTGGAAAGGGCGGCTACTCATCTCAATAGCTTGTGGTCAAGGTAGTCACTACCATTTGCTAACCTTTGTTTAGTGACAATTTAATTGGGTTTCTGTAATGACGGTGAGCCCACCTTGTACAATGGATAGCAGTTGTTAATGTTACAAAAGAACATATCTTTTCCAGAGTTTTGGGCACAGTAAACTGATCTAAAACAAGCAAATGCTTCAACCACGCAATACATTTATAGTAAGTACACCATAAGTGTATAGTTCTTCAACATGGTGCAAGACACTGGACAACGCAGAGCAGAAACAGCGGTGCACTTACAGGTTCTTTTAATTGTACTTGCTATAGAAGTGTGGTATAATATTCTTCTTGATGTAGTTAGCATTTCTGTAGCAATTGCAGCTATTACCAGAAGATGATGTTAACCACTGTACAAGCACTTGATGTTACTTGCCGTTTTCTGCTAATCGCTGCAGCAGAGTGTTTGTTCCTACTGCCTATCGGTCCCGTCAAGCTACCTACGTGGCTTTTAATCTAACACAACCATCCTGCATGTATATAGCGGAGGATAAACTTGACTTAATTCAATACAGACAGTATGAGAGCTGTATCAAAAATAGTTGAAGGTACCCTATACATGTGAAAGCTCAGCAGGTTGTAGTATGTACACCAGCGGTACAGTTGTGAACATCTCAACCTCCTTCTGTTGTGTACATTGCCTACAGCTAACAAATGACGCACAAAAAAATTTCATTTTTTTTTTCTTCAGACAAGCTTCGCAATTGCATATTTTTTCAGTTGGTGACATGGCTGCCAGCCAACACAAAGTGGCGGCCAGCCACTGGGCAATAATTTCACTCTGAATTATTCACATGCCACTAAACAGCAAACGAGGTCTTCAAAGGTGTCAAAGGAGCAGACCCTGGCCTAATTTCACTGAAGTTCATGAACGTGCATTTAAACTAATGTGGATGCTTTTTCAATTCAGAATTATAGCATTTCAGTGACACCGAACTTACATCTCCATGCTAAGTAGCAGGAGGTACAGCAATGATAAAAGCATTCCCACCAAGAAGGGTAGAATTGCACAGAGTATATACAGTACTGTTAATTACTCAGCAGAAAATATGGCTGTACTGCTTACCTTTTCAAAAGCATCCAAATGAGGCATGGGTCGACTCGACTGCATTTTGTAATTGCCACAGCAAATACCAAAACTACATGAGCACTGACCAAGTCAGGGCCAGTGTCTCATGTATATTGTTCCAAGAAAGCCAAAGTGATTCACTGTCCTGTGTACTGTGGTGCAAGGCATCAGAATGATCCAACATATAATGACCATTCACCACTGTATGTAGCTGTAAAATCGTGAAGGACAGACAGCACGAGGAAACAAGGGATGAAGGAAGCGGATGGCTGGGAAAAGCAGGCGGCTGGAATGTGCAAGGTCAGGACAATGGAGAACAGGAACCACACAGAAAAACATACGTAAATGTCCTTGAATGCTAAGCCTAAAAAGCAGGACAGTGAGGAGGAAGGTAAAGCCCTCACCTGCGGTCATAGGGAGAGCTGCAGTCACAGGGAGGAAAGCAAACATGCATGAGGATGGGATATACAAACTGAAGATCATGAATGAGAAATCAGAAGAGTGGGATAAAGGAAGGTAGCTCCCAACAAGTGGAGCGGTAGGTGGGCGTGGCACAGTCTAATCATCATAAAAAAATTGGGTGCAGTCAGGGAGTGGAAGGATGAAAGCAAAAGAAGAATAAAGCCCCAAAGTGCAAAGGAGATGGGGAATACTAGAAGAGAAAGATCCCGCAGCAGAGGGAGCAAACGGATACGAAGAACAGCCAACAGCTTAGAGAGAGGTAATGCCAAGGATAGACAAAAGCAAATCCACAATAAAGGAATAAATCGGTGCAGACGAATGCAAAGCAAGAGGCGGGCAAAAAATAAAAGATCAAAGAAGTGCAAGGAAATAACAGGGTGGAAAAGCCAGGATTGAATTGCCAGATGAATGTGAAGTATGAGCTGGGGACGTTAGGAAGGAAGCAAGCTTGAAGCCCACAGCAAGAGGCAGGTATTAAGCGCAAGATAAGGTAAACAGGGGCCACACTCCCGGTGGGATCAAGTTGCTGTCATGCCGTGTGTCTTTCGACATTTGGGTGGGTCAACAAGAACCACCAATGCATGACACTTCACAAGATTGCTTGTCATTTGGCTGTGGTGTGCAATAGCAACTACCAGAGCCAGCTGAAACTTGGTACAGCTTGAGATTCACTGTTTCCACCCACACGCATGCAGACAAGAGCATTCAACAGAGATTGTTTATTGCCCAGCAGATTTCTTTTGTAGCAGGACATCCTTGGAATGCGAAGATCAAAGAGCAACAAACATAACCTGTTTCTACATTAGGATACATTTGGACCCACCCTACGGTGGGGCAAAAGGGGGGGGAGGCAGTGGACAGAGTGGGTGACAGCCCTTAACTACAATAGGGACAAAACGGGCACATGTCATTAAGTGAACAGAATGTCCTCATCATGCGCATCCTCGAGGATGTTCCGAGCATGTTCCAACGCCTCTGCAAGCAATCCTATTTCGGCATTGTGCTTGGCAAGCTCAGCTTCCTTCCGTTGCCTGATCTGCTTCTTCTTTTGCTGGATTTTCTTCAGCCTGCCGCACGCCCAGCAGCACATAACAGGAAGAACATAAGAGAAAAACAGGTGAATCAGCCCTTGTCACAACAGCACGGACACACACTTTGAGACTTTTCCAGTGACAGCTCACTGTCACAGTCTGTCACAACAATGCCGGAGGACATGAAGGGCATCACAGAAGACATGAAGGATATAAAATGAAGCCATGACAACTGGGATTCCACCGACATTAAAAACGCCGGCCACAGTCATTCAGGTGACAGCCCGTACTTACACCCATACTCACATCTCTGTGCATCAAGTATTTTGCACTTGACAATTGCAAATGAAGTCCAATTACTGAGCTAAGCATCCCGAAAGGTGTAACGAATATTGCCTCAGGAAAATGAACAACCAATCAACTCAGCTGAAAACAACAAGCTTTTAAAGCACGTAAGAAAGTGGATGTCAACGACTGAGGCTGCTGCTACTGTAATATGGTCATTCATGTTCGAAGCATGTTGCATATGTGTTTGCTAAGTCTAACATAAGTATAGTTTCTATCCGAACCCATGTTGCAAAAATCACCATGCGAAACTGCTTCAAGACCACTGAGAAGAGACAAAAGAGGTTGATAAGATTCAATACTCCACAGGAAATCAGAAATGCAGCATCGACCACAAGAAGCCATTCATCCTGTGTGCTAGCAGTGTTAGTATATACCATATACCCAGGCGTTTCTGGAAAGCTTACAGAGGTGAGGTAATTTCACAAATGTTTTACTAGGGGAGGAGAATATGATCTTATGGTCCCTTGGAGGCCATACTGCAAGCCTTGGAATTTTTCATGAGTTTTCTACCAAATTATTATTTTATTCAACCACAAGGATGACTCAGAATGGAAAATAATGCAATTGCAGTGGATAAATAATTCTCTTGAAACTCGAATTTCAGCATCTTTAGTGGCTTTAAATGGAAAGCAAGAAGCTTTCTGGAGATGGGATAAAGATTCCCAGGTGATGCGATCATTCCACTTATTGGTTTTATGAACACATTGTCACATTTCAGCTTCTGCTTTGTTCTGGCACTTTATAACTCGGAATTATTCAATAGCGGATATTGTGTAGTTGGTTATGTCAGCATTTGAAAAGTTGCCATCTAGTGACAACTGAATGCATGTAAAAGGCCGCCACATACGATGTTTGCTAAAATCTAACACGAATATTTTTTCAGACGAGTGCAGGAATTTCCTGCACATTTGAATCGAGCACAAAACTGAAACCACATTTGTAGTGTCAGCAAAAGGCTCTTGTTACGTTAGAGGGTACGGTTGCAGTGTCATTTGCATCACAAAATGGCAATGGAGCACGCTTTGCTGCTGATTAGCATTGCTCCATTTTCTGCTAACTGTGACAACAAGTAAACGTGACAACTTTCTACAACAGCCATCTTAAAACACACCTTCGTCTGCTGCAGGTTAGCATTGCTCCATTTTGTGCTATCCATTCTGTGCTAAGTGATTTTTATAAGTAAATGTTGCAACCTTCTCCAGGAGGCACCTTAAAACACACTTTGTGCACCGTTCTCTTACTGAGTGGTCTTACTTTGTCATACTTACCGAGTGGTTCAATCACCATGCTACTTTCCTTACACAGTGTCCAAGAGATAAAAATGTTGAAATGATACGCAAAACGCAATTGAAACAAAAAAACGCACCTTTCCACCGGTGGCAGACAAGCAACCTTCACACTACACATGCACTGTGCTATCAAATGTGCCATCCTTATGACTGAAAACTAAGCTCCCCTGGTCCGGCTTATTATACACCGCATAATGAGAGTGCTGGCTTTCGCAGATTTGATGCATTCGTGTAGCATATGTAGCATATGTAGCACATCTAATTGATCTTGCTATGATCAGCTACGTGTAAGTCGTGAATTTTAAATGTAAAGGACAAAAGGAAAGAAAGATGGAACGAAACAAAATTTGTTGCTAGTGCTGGGGTTCAAACCACGGCCCTCCCAAGCCAATAGCCGCTACAGTGCAGGCCCATGCCTGCGAGGTAAGCACACACGCGAACCATGCAAACGGCTTGATCTTTCTACCAAGGAAAGGAGGAAACAAAGAAAGAAGGAAACACAGCAAGAAAGAAACAAAATTTGTTGCCAGTGCTGGGATTAGGTCCTGGAGCCTGTGATGTGTGAAGTGCGCGAGCAGAGAGTGATTTTGAAAAGTGCGCGCGAAAAGCTAAAGTGATGCAATGAAAAAGAAGACGACGTGAGAAGACGCTCGCGGACCGGGAGGACGGCACAAGAAAAACGTCGACGAAGGAGAAAGAAAGGCGTGGCGTTGCATAAATAAGAGAAGAAAAACAAAGCAGCCAACCACAAACATCCACGGAATTCCTAGCGGCCACTGGCTGAATAACACGGGGCACAGCGGTGGCCAATCAGAGAGGAACAAGTAAGCAGAAAGAGAAGAAAAGCTTGCAGCAACGAGTTCCAGGGGGTTTCCACGAAAGAGAGTTCCGGAAGAGTTCCGGGCAGGAGAGTTCGAGGAAGGCAGCGGATCGTCCACCGGCCCGGGCGTTGAAGACGGCAGTCGGGTTCCGGACCCGAGCCACCAGGGCTTCACCCGACCGGGACCTCCTGCTGACCAGACCTCCGCCATCGGAACCCCAGCGGCTCGCAAGTTCCAGGCGAGGACTTGCTTAATCCTGTGCCCGTAGGCATAGCTGGAACAGCCGGACTGCGGGTCCGAGTTCCACGCCGAGACGCCTGACCGGGATGCTGCTACCACCTGAATGACCGCCTAGTCCATCCGTCCTCCGTCGCCACTAAACATCTGGCGTGGTGATCTTCGCAAGCCTGCGGCGCTGCGATCACCTCATCTTCCCGAGCTGACTGCACTTCGCTCACTCGTTCTTCGTGAAGCTCATCGACGATTTGGTGAGCCGTCCACTTCGCCCGCGTCACCTTCGCGTATCACTATCGGACCCTTAGAATTTAAATAGCCAGGACTCGCGTAGGACTTATAGAAACTTATTAGAACTCCACTCAATTCTGTTATGCTTTCGTTTCCTTCACAAGTGTCTGTTGTTTAGTTTCCCTCTCTTTTCTTATTAGTTTACATTAAAAAGCTTGTGTGTGTGTGTCTTGTGTGAAGAACGGCTTTGTCCTTGATTAGACTCTCGGAGGCTTCGCCTGAGAGAGTCGTCCGAAAACGAATCTGTTAAAGAACCTGCTTAAAATATCATCACAGAGCCCCCCCTCTCTGAAGCCAAGCGCCCCAACCACTATGGTACATGCCCACATCTGCAACTTGGGAAAACAAATGAGCTGCTTTAAATGAAAGGGACGACAGCTCTGCTGTGCGCAGATTTCACAGCATATAACCAGGGTTCACATGGTGCCCAGCACTACTGAAACTGCTTCTACAGTGGAACCCACTTACAGTAGAGCCTCATTATAACAAACCCGGATATAACGAATTATTGGATATAACAAACTAATGGTTGTAACGAAGTAATTACGGCTCCCCCTTCAACTTCGCTATAACGAGGTTTAACTGTATAACAATACCGGTTATAACAATGTCGAGCTGCTGCACCAAGAACTTTTACATTTTTTCTATGGTGAACCAAGCCCCTTTTAACAATGTTTCCCACGCCATATTGTTGGTTACAACAATGAAGTCTGGCTGCTGGTTGTACTGTGTACTGGTGCCAAGGGGTAATTGAATGTGAATTCTTTGAAAGGAAAACAAACTCTGCCCACTGCACACTTCCTGCTCCCCTCTACAAAAGGCTGCCCCACTGTCATGCAATGGAGACCAGTTCTCAAGCATAAGGCTCACTCAGAAAAAAAAAAGAAAGGTTGTAACAAAGGACACTGGTTCCAAAGCTGGTTTTGAGA
Organism: Hyalomma asiaticum; assembly: GCA_013339685.2. Classification (NCBI taxonomy): domain Eukaryota; kingdom Metazoa; phylum Arthropoda; class Arachnida; order Ixodida; family Ixodidae; genus Hyalomma; species Hyalomma asiaticum. The sequence goes on along the minus strand of CM023487.1, from coordinate 61,144,078 downwards.
AACTTCAACTATTTTTCCCAGAAAGGCCTCAGTGCTATTTCCTCTGGCTACTAAAGTAAAAGGTGGGGATTAAGATAGCACTGCAGCAGGAAGGGATGGGTAGGTAGTAGGGTCCTTTTTGTGCAGCTTAAAGTTGGTTCAGGGACATCCTTGGGCATTGTTACCCCGATTGTCACTGCTGTGAAGCATGCAGACTATGGCAAGGGGCTTTCAGCCACTGTCCCCCCACTTGTACATACACAACCAGCCGGGGTTCCCTCATTTAGCTTTTTTTTCATGCAACCCTGTTATAACAATTATCGGTTATAACAATGCTGATTTCCATGGCACTTCAATATTGTTACAAGTGGGTTGGACTGTAATTGGAAAGGTCAAAAAGTGGGTCACAGCTTCCGGCTGCGAATGGCTAAGACCTGCACCAGAAATCTGTCAGCAGACTCTGCAACGTACAATAACATGCAAAATCCGGCTGCGAATGGCTAAGACCTGCACCAGAAGTCTGTCGGCAGACTCTACAACGTACAATAACATGCAAAATGACATACCCCAGTATGAAGGTTGTAACCTTTCACTCATTGTCTGCTCATCTTTCTGTATGCAACCACCATATGACATATGACAAAGAAGCCTCACTCACCTGAAGAACTCCTCCCTCTCCCTCTCGTCGAGCTCAGATGTGATGTACTGAAGAGTGCGATCGATGCGAGGAATGATTACTGCATCGAAAAAACAAAAAGAAGCCAATAAAGCAGCGACCCAAATTTATAGGGTAGAATTCCTTTCCTGGTGTGGTATTTGGAACCAACTTGCATCTAGCTCTACATTACGCCACAGCCGTGAATACCACATCGCAGCTCTGGAACAACCTACCACAGACCTAACAGCACCACAGTCATTTAGCTGTTACAAAACTAGCCTGCATTCTTTTAAGCTCATGTCACTTGTCTAACGAGAATGTTCAATATCCCTACTGTGGCACACACTGTTCTCTTGCGCTCTAGTACATGCTTGTATATAACAATAGAACATAAGGGCTCCCTTTACAACTCCTATGGGAGTTATGGAGTCTGCCTTTATAACATAACTGTTACACCTATCTTCATGTGAATAAAAAAAATTGAATTCAAGGAACTGACTGGAAACTAATGAGCAGAGACACAAATGCACATCACAGTGTGCTCGCACTAAACAAAATGTACTAGGATAGATTCTTGCATATAGTGAGCAGTGTGAAACATTTGGCAGGTTTTCCATAGGATCAAACACAGTTGCCGACCGTTTATTCAGACTCGATGGGAACCACCGAAAAGTCTGAATAATGGAGAGTCCGAAAAAAAGGATTCGCCAGTAAAAAAGAATACTTTTAGGGTCCCATTGGATGGAAAAAATTGTCAATGCACGACTGTACAGGTGCATGCTTACGCGTGATCAGGTCAGCCTGTATTTCCGACAGTGTCTGGCTATCGCTATAGGCAGAGAAGAGCGTCGTCAAGACCTGCGCCAAGTCCGCCCTCGATGGCTGTGGTGTGGGAGGTGTGTCGTCGTCAGAGTCGTTGTCCACTTCCGGCGGCTCCAGCACCTGACGGACGATCTCCTCATCATCCAACTCGGCACAGGGCAGGACGGCACTGTCGATGTTAGCAAACTGTTCAAACGTAACAGTGGGGATATCGACCCCACTGGCATGGACGTCGTCGATAACGTTAGCGTCAGGCAGCAGATCAGCCATGGGGTACTGGCATGTGGCACTGTCCTCATCATCAAGGATAAATCCTGCATGGCGAAAGCAGGTGCGGATTGTGTCCACCGTCACTGCCTTCCAGGCATCAGACAGGATGCCGATGGCCGACAGCACACCCACAACGTAGTTTTTACCGCTGTCCACACACAAGAGCACGTGATTAAAAAGGCGCGATCGGTAATGAACATTCAAGTGTTCAATCGCGCCCTGGTCCATGAGCTGCAACAACACTTGTATTTGGCAGCAAAATCTCTTGATCAATTGCCTTCAGGTTGGTTATGTGCCCGTGGGCACTGCAGTTGTCGACGAACGTGAGCACCTTGCGGTTCTGAAGCTCGTATTTTCGGTCCAGCTTCTGGATGTACTTTTCAAAAAGATCCTGGGTGATCCAGGCCTTAGAGTTTGCCTCATACCAGACAGTCAGCGTATTGACCCCTTTAAAACATCTAGGATGTTTCAACTTTCCTATAACAAGGAGCGGAAGCTTCTCCGTTCCTGACATGTTGCCTCCCACGACAACTGTCAGACGCTCCTTGCTATGCTTTCCCCCGTGGCAGGGCTCCCCGGACAAAGCAAGCGTCTTGTCAGGTAACATCTTATAAAAGAGGCCCGTCTCATCACAGTTAAAGACGTTGTCTGGAGAGTACTGGCGCAGCAGTGCACACAGCTTGTCAGCACGGTAGTTCGACACAAGGGTTAGGTCGACAGCCCCATCCTCGCCACACATTCGCTTAAATGGCAGGTCGTACCTTCTTTTGAAATTCCTCAGCCGGCCATCGCTGAATTTAAATCCAGTAATATCCATGGCGTCTGCTTTTTGTCTTAGCAGATCGCCAGACACGGGTATCCGTTTAGCTACAGTGGCGCTCAGCCACATGTTCAGGGCCTCTTCCAGCTGAGGATGGCTGCCATCGCGGGAATTTTTCTGCTTCCCCGCAGACACTTCTTCCGCTGCCTCCAGGATCTTCGCCTTGTTCTTCAAGTAGTCGGAGACGGTGCGCTTCGAAATGGATAACTCTCGAGCAACTTCACATTGAGGTCGGCCGATTTCCACCTGACGAATAATGGCTGCTTTCTTCACCATCGTCAGAGGCTTGTAATGCCGCGTCTTGTCGGCACAAATGGCACGGGTGGAGAAAGAGTCATTTCGCACTACGCGACAACTGGACGAGATCGAAGAAACAAATTGGGCCTAACAAACAAAGCAAAAGAGCGAGACTTGAAAGGTAGCTGCTTACGAGGCCTAGGTCAGGTAACAACTGACAACGCAACGGCAGTGCACTGAGTTCCAAGCACACTGGCTTGGCTTGGCCTGGCCTGCTGTTTGGCCACGGTATACAGTCAATGGATACTGGACTGGCTAAATCCGAAAACAATACGTACAGCCAACAAAAGTATAGCCTTCGAGATCGGCAACTAACTTGTAGGTACTGCGTGGATTTAGACACCAGCAATCCAACCATGGCAAGCGCACCCTTTCAGTGCTGGCAACCTAGCTTGTCACGACCGTATCGTGATGCTCGACGTTGCGTCTGACCAGGCCGCCAGAGCCTGAAAAATCAAACGGCGCGCTGTAGGACGTCCGAATTATCGGTCGTGGTTATACATTACTTCAATGGGACGAAATCCAAACTAGAAGAGAAGCTCAGGGGAAGATGGATGCTTGAATCGATGAACAAATCGCAAGGTACGATTTAAAACAGGGAATGTCGCGGGAGCCAACGTTTCGACAAGCGGACTTGTCTTCGTCAGGGCGGCAACTGCCTTCTCCAGTGTTCGTTTATGTACGCCCTTGCACACTCTTCCCCATCCTCAGAAAGAGAGGAGGAGAAGAGCAGCACGTGCGAACACACACACACAAAGAAAAAAAAAAGGGGGGGGTGCAGGGGTATTTGGGTGACAGGTGTTAGCGTGACTAATATAAATGGCAAGAGCAAAAGCTTCCAAGGAATCCGCTCTTTGTACAAGAGCTTTCGCTCTTGCCATTTATATTAGTCACGCTAACACCTGTCACCCAAATACCCCTGCACCCCCCCTTTTTTTTTTCTTTTGTGTGTGTGTGTTCGCACGCGCTGCTCTTCTCCTCCTCTCTTTCTGAGGACGGGGGAGAGTGTGCAAAGGCGTACATAAACGAATGCTGGAGAAGGCAGTTGCCTTCTTCTGGAATTCCAGAAGTTACTGAAATGTGCGCGTCAAGCATGCAAAGGTTCAAGAATGGTCGACACGGTTCTAGAAGTGGCATGCAAGATAAACGTGGCCTGCATTGCGCGTAACAGAAAGTGATAACAACGCTACCCACAAACAAACAACCGCACGTGTCAATATGATTTATGGAGTCTGGTATGGCACACAGCAGGCTGTATCTACGTACATAGCATGTTAGCACACTGCACATGCACTATATGTGCACACTCCTTACCGTACTCAATGGCGTTGACACGTCGGTTGGTGATCTTGATGACGCTGTCCAGGGTGATGAAGGAGGTCTGCAGCGAAGCCAACTCCACGAGCAGCTTGACCGCCTCAAAGTAGTTCTTTTTCAGCTTTCCCAGCTTCTGGCCTCCGCGAGCCAAGCCAGCCAGTTCATTGGCTAAGCAAACAAAGACACATGCAGCGGTAAGAAGACGGCAGCAAATGGCCAAAAAGCCAACAGAAGTGACTGGCAGACCGGCTACCAAGTTTAAATTTGCACCCTTAGATGCCAAAAGCATGAAATTATTGTAGTTGCAAGACAACCATGGTCAGTACCATGTAGATTTTGACCCTGTGGGGTTCTAACTATGCCGTTAGGCCTAAGTACCAGAACACTGGAATGCAGTTGGAATGCAGTTGCTGTGATCTGGGATCAAACTAACTTTTATGGGCTAAGCCATGCTACACTAGGGTAGCATTGACGGAAAAATGAAATCCAGTCAAACATACAGATGAGCATAGGAAAACAGTAAGGAAGACAGGAAAGTGGCTGAACCAGCAACTGTTTATTCAATGGAGTGATGCTCATGTGATGCATGCGATCACGTTGACTTAGTCGTTTTCATGCGCATAACTGTGCATCTAATATATCTGATAGAAAACTGCCACTTTCCTGTTATTTCAGTTTATTTTCTTCTTCATTGACATCATAGTTTTTTGGGCTCATAAAGAAAGGATTCCATAAAGGTTATTTGCTTTCTGTGCAATGTCACGGAGCTGTCACTGCAGCACGATTCACTTTCCTTCGCAAAGTGCGGGGGCCTGAAATATTTCACGAGCTGTTTGTCACGACCTTCTGTCCAAAATACTGCATTTATCCAGAACAGTCCCACACTTGCACTCTTCGCAATGAAGGGCGAAATTTGATGCAGTACCTTTTTCTAGTGATTTCTAACATTCCCAGGTTCTTCACTTGAGGCAACGACACAGCTGGCCTATATGAAAGGGAAAATTATGATCCACCCATTTGTGGGGGAAAGGTACAAGGAAATGCATATGGATTTCTCAGAAAAGAAAGCATATTAGTAGCCGAAAAATTGGTCGTGTTTTGGGGTTCGCACACAGGACTAACGCCTGTCCAGGGGCGCTCGCTCTGCCAATATGCTTTCACTTCTGAAAAATCCATACTGATTTCCCTGTGCCTTTCTGCTACAAACGGGTGAATGCTGATTTTCCCTCTCATAAATGTTACCCCACCTTACAGGTTTCCGCAGAACTCATTTGACATGGCTGGCCTATAGAAACCACCCCACACATCAGTGTTGTTTTGTAAATAACCCACATTGCACATTCGGGAAAGGTATGCCGATGCTCCTTGTCACACTTCTTCTTTGCCCCAACGCACGTCCGTAATCCTCCCAGCTTCCTTGGGGCACAAGACAATGATTAGGCACATTGAACCTACTGGCAGTATTTTTTCAGTTTACGTGCAGCACAGCACATACATGGAACCACTTGTGGTCTTGTTTGCTCAGGCCAATGCTTGGCGTTTTTTTATTTTTCCTTTCATTTTTTGCAACAGTGTTTCTGCAACAGCAGACATAAGGGCTCCTAGAGAATTCTAAAGTTAGTCTCGACCAAGTGGGGACAGGACTTCATCAAAGCCGATATCAAACACAGTCTACCGATGGCCCCCTTCATTGTTTCTGAGCGCACGGGTGCATATGTCAGCAAAATATGACCACCAGTGGTTCCACATGTGCACCGTGTCGTTTCCCACTCTTCCTCATCAGTTTGTGCCTGTAGCCCACTACTACTACAGTAAAACCTCGTTATAACGAAGTTGAAGGGGGAGCTGTAATTACTTCGTTATAACCATTAGTTTGTTATAGCCAATATCAATTTCATATATGGGAATTTCAAGGGGAATTGTGATTACTTCGTTATATCCGATATTTCGTTATATCCGGGTTCGTTATAACGAGGTTTTACTGTATAATGTAGCCCAGTGCTACATAACAGTGATTATGCAAAGGCTAATGTGCGATAAAGCGTAGAAAAGGTTTAGCTCGAAGCTGAAGGTTCGGTCCCCGCAAGAACATCTGCATTGCCATAGAGTAAATTGCAAAGAAAGAAAAGAAGTGCATGACTACATAATGTCAGTAAACAGTGATGAAGGGAAGTGTGACTAGTATAACTTATAGGTCATGATGTTAACAACTTGGCACCCCTGCCAGTTATGTCACGATTAACCATAAAAAAAAAAAAAAACAGCTTAGCTGTTCCAATAAATTTCACGGCGCGGATGTGGCTTGAATTTCTTTACAATCCATAAATAGTGCTGCAACAGACTTTTATGCAAACACTAAAAGGGTCTGTTATAATGAGAGTGAGTGAATTACAAGCAACACACATGGTCAAAGAACTGGATTATTCCTCTCCAAGTGGTGAAACAAGCTTATTGAGCTATGACTGTACTAATTTTCCCTTTCATAAATGTTACAGTTTGGACACTACGCATGTCTCCATTGTTACGGGGCTGTCCACTTCAACTGCTGCCGCAGCATTTATCCACTGTGTTCATCCCACACGTGCTGACCTCATCTTAAAATTATGCCAAACGCTGTTTGAAGTTGGGAATTAGTACTATTGTATTTAGGATGTCCACTGTACAAAAGTACGCTGTAAAGGTGTGTTGACAGGCTTACTGGCCTTTTGACTTAGTCTATTATATCCCAAATGTAGTACCGTATTTAATCGCACAACCGGTGCACTCACATAATAGGCGCACCCCCAGTTATGTTGCGCGAAATCTGCCTTATTTTTTTATTTCCGCACACCAGGCGTGCCCAGAACACTGCTAGTAGTTCTCCTGAAAATGAAAAAGCGTCGCTGGCATCTGCGCTGTGGTTAGTACACGTCTACTCGACTGCAAGTCGGCGCCCTCCGGCCGCCTATCCTGGGTGAAAAATACACATACATGCAAACGTACTGAACGGACTACTAGCCCTCACTAGAGTTGCGGCCGTCCCCCAGCACGTAGTACCGAGAGATCGCGTGTGGAACGGCTGCGCATTCTGAATACTGCAGTTTTCAGAAACGCTCGCTTCACGTCTGGTTGAATGGCACAAAGCTCATCTCCAGCCGGAAACTGGCCCACGAAACCTCAACAACGGGATGGTCAGGAGGCGCATGAAAATGTAAGCGCACCGCTGCCGCCAATGCCCCACCAAATGTTCATCATCGCATGTATTCATGACGATGATGGCTTAGCAAAACGAGCGAATGGCACATGGTCACTGAAGAAGAAAAAAAAAAGACGCATCAACGAGCGAAAAACTAGCAAAGCATGACGCAAGCTGTTACAAGTGGCACACAGCTACGAAGCTACTGTGGCCACACCAACGAGCTCTTCCATTAGCTACCGACAACCCCACAAGCGCACGGAGCAGCGCATGGAGAATGCATGTTCAAGACTCCCGGAGGTCATGTGTGCAGTGTCGGAGCGAGCAAAAAACAGTTCTAACAAAGCACGATGCAAGTGTTACAAATGGCACGTGGCTACAGGCATGGCTGCTGGATAAAACAATCGTGCGGCCGTGCTACAAGCCTACCACGGCCGCACCAATGAGCTCTTCCATGAGATACCCGACGGCCCCTTCTCGCAAATCGCTGCACAGACAATGTTTGTTTGAGACTCTTGGAGGCTATGTATGCAGGGTTGGTAGGAAACTTCCCGAAAGGCTTCCATGTGAGGGTCCAGGAAAATGGCTGGATGACAGCCGACCTCATGGTTGATTGGATCAAGACAGTCTGGGGTCACCGGATGGGTGGTCTTTTGTATCCATCGATACTTGTTCTGGACACCTTTCGTGGACAGCTCGTAGAATATGTACAAGACAAGCTAGAAAAGCTACGCACGGATATTGCAGTGACACCGTGCGGCCTCACGTGGGTGCTAAAGCTGTTGGATGTGTCCTTAAATAAGCCTTTTAAGGACAATGTTCGAAGGCTGTACACCAACTGGATGGCTGGAGGAAATCAACAGCCTACACCTGGTGGAAAAATAAAAAGGCAGCCTGTGGAAATGTGTGGGTGGACTGCAAATGCCTGGCAGAAAATTTTTGACGACGTCCTCACCAAAAGCTTCAAAAATATTGGAATATCGAATGCACTGGACGCGAGCGATGATGACGTACTCCAGGATTCAGACACAAAAACGAATCTCCACTCAGCAACGATGATTGTGAGCTCTCCGACTCGGACCCTGGGCCCCATTGTTTGGAATACTAGGGCAAGTGCCAGAAAGGAGCGAGGCCATTCTAAGGGGCACAATACCATCACTGTTTCAGTATGGCCGGCAATGAGAACGCCCAGAATACTATTCACATTATGGTGAACGAGATGCCGTATGTGTATGACATCACGCCAGCAAGCCACAGCTGTTATCACCATTTGCTCCTACCAACTTTCTCTAACCCGTGTCACGCAACGAGTAAATTAACTTTCACCACAGTAACAAACGTTGCCTTAGCCCAGCCAGTCTCCGTGTGATGTTGCTTAGGATTCAATTAAATGTCATAAAAACATGCCGGCATGGCTATTGAAAAGTGGTGAAATAGCAGCTCGATAAGCAATGAAAACACATGTTTTGCAAATGAAGGAATGCTCTATATTAATGATTAAATGCAATGGTCACTCACTGTCGGTGCCTTCCTGGTAGCACTCGAAGATCGGCAGGGTCACACCTGCAGGCAAAGAAACAACATAAACGGGATCACATTTGCGGGAATGATGACGCAGGAAATGTACATCACAGAGCACCTAACGCACCCCCACAGTCGTCAACAATCAACATGTCCAGTGTGCATGAAGGCCTTTCCTGAAAATGCAGTTAAAGCGCACAACTATCAACCGCATCTGCAAAAATTTACTAATCTTGTCGAGCCACCTGATCCTATTACAGTGACCCCCCCCCCACCAATTGTGATCATATTTGCTGTTTTTTGCCGCAAGGGCCAAGAGTGGCCAAAGGGAGCCAAGACAATAGTTAGACGCACATGGAACAATCCCGGACATAACAATCTATCACTTATAATGACCATATTTCAGTGCTTTTACAATTTTCCAATGCAATCCGCTGAAAGTGCTTACTAATAAGATGAACATATTTCAATGTGTCGAACTTTATAACACACACTTCAGACACCATCACGGTGAACATTGATGCAAAGGGAGTGAAAGGGAAATCTAAGCAGGCCTTTAAAAAGCCCCTAAACCTCCCAGAGGTCAAAATTTAGTTGTGGTGTTGCTTTTGTGCTGGTGTCCGCAAAGAACACGTAGCCGTAACAATTTTACAAAACAGTGCCGAAAGAGCCGAGTTACGCGCATTTGTTTATTAAAACGAGGTGTCACGTGACAGACATCGTCCATCACGCGCAGCTCAAATTGTCCACTTCCGGTTGACGTGCCTCCACCTGCCTCTGCCAGTCCCCGTGCTTTTGTGCTAATGCTCTGTGCTAGCACTCCCAGTCGTTTCCTGCTCGCTGGCACAGTTGTCACAGCCTCTAGTCCACACAAACGACACGCAACGAGAAAGAACAGAGTCAGGGAGCGCGCTAGCAGATTAACCGGAAGTCAAAATTCTCCTTCGACCAATCAGCAGAGCTCGGCCTCTGATGACGTCACCGAAAACCACATCGCTGTCCCTTGCCATCGTCGCAGCTCGGGAATACCCGGAGAAGCACACGGGACTGTTTTTCGAGGTTGTGGCGTGGCAGCGGCACGTAGCGCTGCCGCATTTGACGTTGTTCATCATGACAGTATTCTCAACTTGATGTGCATGTTAACTTGAAATGTTCAAAAAAATGTTGGGGGTGGTTTAGAGGCCCTTGAAAGCACAATAGAGGTATGTGTTGACGCATGCCCCACCTTGATCAGCTGCTGAGCGTCCCTCAAACGGTTCTTTGACACTGTCAGCCAATGGGCTGTACCATTAGTGGATCACTGGCACCATAAATTATGCCAACTGCAGTGTATCAAGGCAGCTGTGCAATTTGACATTACCATCCTTCTAAACTATAAAATATTCCGTTCTCAACTCTGCCAAATGATGGCTCCGTGCTAGCAATGGCTGTGCAACCTGTGGCAGTCACATCCTGGGTTCTGCATTATTCCAAGGCTTCCGAGGTCTGCTGTGGCCTGCGCAGACTTAAGCCCGCACTGCCAGTTGCCACGACTATACTACGATGGAAAAATTACTCACGAAATTTAAGGTCTGCTGGCAATCAAATCAGTCATGAGCCTGAAGTGGGCATCAGGAGTGTTTGAAAGTCTGTCAGTTGAGTTGCTTCAGTCTTTAGAGGTGCGCACATCTTGCACCCTGCAGTCGATTACACACCTAACGCAGAGTACTCATATCAGAGTGGCCTGCGTAACCACCTTAAGGCACTTGTACAAATCAAAACTGTCTCAGGGACCCTTGAAGTCTCCTTTCCTTGTAAACCTCAACCTAACCAGAGTAGCTTAATGAAGCCGCAAGCTTATCTTTGAGGTGCAGTTATTTTCCCATTTTCGGCCAGCAAAAGCTTTTCCCCGTTAACATCTGCCGGAGATCTACCCTTTTAGGGGCGAAGCTCCTTAAGGCGTGGGTCGTGCGTCCCCGATGTATGTAGTAGTAGTAGTAGTAGTAGTAGTAGTAGTAGTAGTAGTAGTAGTAGTAGTAGTAGTAGTAGTAGGTAGCCACCGGCGCGTGCCTGCCGGGAGGCACGCACGCGCCGAGGGCGAGAGACAACGTTGGCGCAGGCAGCGTCTCCTAGCGAGTTTCTTGATTGAGAAATACCGACTGCTCGCGTTGGAGAAGCCTTCACCGGCAACCCATATATATATATATATATATATATATATATATATATATATATATATATATATATAGGCACTGGATCTTGACTTGCAATGAAGTGCCGGTGGGAGATTGCACTTGTGCATTGTGCATAGTTGAACCGTGAGGATTCGTAGCATGCGCGAGATGTTATAAAACTAGATGGCGGTACTTGTAGTTGATGATAAAAGATGCGAGATGTTATAATAGTTTGATGACATTTGCTCAAGTGTTTCACTTTTAATTGTGGGGCAAATTGCACGGAAGAGTTTCACGGTTTACCGATGATTCCTTCCGGAGCTTCGCCCCACTCATCATCATTCACCCCGTGAATATGCTGTGATTTTTGCACTACACATGTTACAGGCTTCATGCAAGCAAGGACATGATGCCATCATCCACAACACTCCTCTAGACATGCGCCTAATAATAAAAGCGGTGGACAACCATTTGCACTTAGTTAGGAACAGATATGACACATACAAGCCACAGCTCAGCACAAAACGAGCCAACAAAGAACCAATGTGTGCTCACAACACGTGAAGGAAGGAGAGGTCTGAAGGGAAGCCCTAAAATATCCCAATGCATTGCGGAAAGTGTGGTGGAAGTGTGATAAATTATGGGCCAAAAAAATTTATTGGGGCCAACAAAACTGCAGAGGGTTTGAAGGATGCACTCCGCGTTGCATGGCTTTGCCGTTTGCTTGCCAGATATTGAAGGGCCCCTAAAACACCCCGAGGTCAAAAGTAGGTTGCGGCGTTGCAGTCGTTCGCGAGTCTGCCACAAACACGCATCCATGAGAATTTTTCAAAACCGTGCAGTAATAGCAGGGTCACACGTGTTTAATGACGAAAAACTGGTCCCTGTTCGTTTTGCTCTTTCGTTCGCTGTGAGCCGTCTGGACTGCCGCCTTTCCCTCTCCGAGTACTCCCGCAAACGTCGTGTGACAGGCTATCGGCAATTAGCTCTGTTGCTTTGTGCTGGCCTGTCGTCCTGCGCGGGATGCTGATAGTAACCTCGCCGATGCAATGGAACAGCACGGTGACCGGCTCCGTTGGAAAACAACAGGGAGACCCTTCTGTCGGCGTTTACGTTCTTTGCCCCCACCGGCTGCACACAATGGCACAGCGAGCAAAACAATGAAGAGGGAGCATGCATAATTGCTCGCGGACATTGCCGGCAGTCGTTCGACCAGTGATAGTACCAGAAACTGGTGGCATCAGAGACAGCTGACGACGTCAGGACAAGCTAGGGAGCACAGAAAAAGCCCGGAGAGGTGAACGGGGCCGTTTTCTTCGTTTTGTGGCTCCTCCACAACGCGCAGCACTTCAGTGTTTGGCATCAATGATCGTGACAGCGTTCTGATATCGATGCACATGCTTACGTGAAATGCTTAAAGGATATCTAGGGATGGTTGAGGGGCCCCTTAAAGGCCAACTCTAGTGATTCTTTCACCATGCCAAGCTAATGGCTATTTCACGTTCCCCAGATGCTCCTCTCAACCACATGATAGTAAAAATGTTCAGAAAATTTAGAAATTACCATTTAATGAGCAAGAAAGTACAAAACTGCAACCGCAGTCCAATTGAGCAGTGACATAAAATGAGCCAATCAGCATCTTGCACAGTGTGACGGAGTGTGCGCCCTTCCCCTGATGGTAAAATCGAGATGCACTTTTGTATGTTCATGAGCTCCGAGATTGGCATGCACCTATGTACGGCAGCGCATGCTAATCTCAAAGGCATTAGTGTGGTACCCATACACTTCCACCATTTTGCCCACAGTGATGCCACACACGCGGCCAATATAATTGCAGAAAGTCATGTGATGGTTCGAGGTGATCAGTAAAGATCAATTTGTATGCAATCTGCGCATCTCTCAAGCACATAAGGTCGTACAAATAACGAAAGTGTGCCAAGGAACCTAGAGAATTTTGTTGGGATCCACTGATCTCGAGTAATTGCTGGAGTTGGCCTCAAGCACCGAAATAAACTTTGTGCAGATTGTGCATTATGTATTGCCTAGCCTCGCACGCCTGTGCAGAAGAAGACAAAGTAGACTCTTGATTATTCAAGCTCTGATAACTAAAGATTTCAGCTAACACAAGCAAATTTCATATTTTTGGTTGGTCTGCAGTTTTCTATCTGTTTTAAAATCTGCTTAATTCAAACTGCACCTTTAGGTTACTTCTGTTCATTCATACTTTATGCTTATCCCCTTACCAGAAATATCCACTGACTCGGTTCCTTCTAGCTAGACATTCATATTCGTATACATTTTTAACAGCCAGAAATAAAGCCAATTGTCTGTTAGCACTTGTAAGGACATTCAAAACCGCTAGTAGGAAAAACAATAAACAAGAAACATCAGAGTGGCAACAATGTGGCAGCCACTTATTGCATGATGTCATGACTACCTCTGTTTTTCCTGACATGTATGTTGCATTGAGAGATTCTGTCCCTGCGTCTCACAATTGAAACAAAATTTCCTGATATCAATGTTGTATCAAGAATTGTCCCGGCATCTGACAATTTAAACAAAATATTGGGGTACCCTGAAGTCTGAAACGAGGGTTTGATTGATTGATTTGTGGGGTTTTATGTCCCAAAACCAGCTGTGATTATGAGAGATGCCGTAGTGGAGGGCTCCGGAAATTTCGACCACCTGGGGTTCTTTAACGTGCACTGACATCGCACAGCACACGGGCCTCAACATTTCGCCTCCACCGAAATGCAGCCGCCACGGCCGGGATTCGATCCTGCGACCCTCGGATCAGCAGCCGAGTGTCATAGCCACTAGACCACCGTGACGGGGCAAACTCTGAAACGAGGGTCTACTGTACAAAACTTTTGCGACTTTCACTTCATGCAACTCCATGCCCACGAGCAACACTCCTCAAATGGCAGACGACCTCGCAGATTTGCAAGTATTACTGCCAGCATACCAAAATTTTCGAGGCCACGTAGAAAACTATGTGCTTAGTTGCTTCTCTTTCTAAGAGACGCTGTGGATATCAGAGATGTGGAGGCTTGATGAATGTGATGTCTGGGCCTCCCCTTAGTTTTTCTTCCTCCACGCTTCAAATGTGATCCGCTGAGATTTTGTGATGGCAATGACACTGTGTTTAACCAATGTGATGGAAAGCTATTGCCAATACCTCAAACGTGGTTTCGGTTCAGCACTCCATGATGATGTGCAGGCAATTCCGGGGCTCATTTTACCAGAAAAATTGTGTGCAGTAGATTAAAAAAACACAGGCTAGCTGCCTACACATCAGAGCATAGCGAGCAGTCCTAAATGACCATTATATACCACTCCCTACCAACTACACTAAAACCTCGTTATAACAAAGTTGAAGGGGGAGCAGTAATTACTTTGTTATAACCATTAGTTCGCTATAGCCGATATCAATTTCATCTATAGGAATTTCAAGGGGAATTGCGATTGCTTCGTTATATCCAATAGTTCGTTATATCCAGATTAGTTATAACAAGGTTCTACTGTACCACCCAAGTGTTAATATTGCAGCAGTTACTCTTCGTGCAGTCAGACTCTGTGTTAACGCGGCACTGGCACTGTGCTTACTACACTGGGATCCCAGCTTGTTGACACTTCGTTTTTGCAATTATTAATAATGAATCACGAGGACATCCCCAATTAAACAATGTTATGTCTGGCTGAAGTGACACCTCCTGGCATGGTAGGCCTAACATAGCCGGCATGTAGCTGCAAAAGCCATTATGGCAAGAGGAGGGTTCATAAACATCTGGGAAACATTTTTTTCTTTCCTTTTGTAAGCATTCTGCAGTCTCCCAGCAAACAACGGATTTGACCAGTTGCTAAAGCAAGTTTAGTTCACTCGTAAGCACGCAGTGGTGCCGGCGTTGGTTGCTCCAAGAAGTGAAAAGCCGTATTACCGGGAGGGTTGTTAGTACTGCAATGAAAGTTGGGCGAAATGGCTTTTTTTTTGCTAACTTGTGCCACATAGAAGGGCGAGTCCATATACCGTGAACCACTGATATAACGACCGCTTCCCACAGCACTTCCAAGTGCATTATAAAGAGGTTCAACTATAATAACCACGTGAATAAAATGCAATACGTCATGGAGAAAACCTCAGAGACAGAAATTACAACCAATTGAATGCTGAAAACGATAAGGTAGATCAAATATTGGGCATTAAAAATAGTACCACTGCAAATGACACATTCATTGTTTCACATGTATATTTCTTTCACAAGTTGGCAGGTTCAATTAAGACCTATCCGAGTCAGTCTTTCCTGTAGAGATGCTGAATGTTATTAATGCAATGGCATTAAGGACCCAAGAAAACTTGGTGTAGATGCTACCACCCTAGCAGTCCTAGCAATCCGGAACATACCACACAAAGCCCTCTCCCATGGCACAAGTACCTTCAGTGAAATAAATTCAATTTCTGAAAGTAAAATCCACAATAAGAAAACCATAGAGTGAGACTTCATAAACACCTCTCACATGAGAGCTTGGACTGCAATTCCATTACGTGAAAACTGTTACGAGGAAATTTAACTATGTTACGATGAAACTCGAACAATTTCAGCACTTGATAGAGAAGGCACCGACATGGCGCCTGTGTACAACCACGGCCGCTGGATGAAAGCGCACAGGTACGGCCAGCTGCGTGCGCCGGAGACGGCGGGAGAGGACTTGTTCGTTCGGCGGCCGCCGCAGCGCCACCAGTCAAGGATAAGGAGAGCGCCTGCACAGCGGTGTATGCGCGAAATCGTATGATGTTTCAGCGGCGCTCGCGGTACTGCATACGCACATGCCGAATTCGATACCCCCTCAGCGCATTCTTCTACGCTAGGGCAGTACATTTTTCTCATAATGGCAAATGGTTTTCCTTTCCTGCAGGAGTCGAAGTGGCTTTGACTAAGCATGCCGGTCTCTGTGAAAGACAATTCTGCACTTGTACTTAAAGCGTTTATGACAAGGTTTTCCCTTTTGTAGGACCAGTTTTATTATTACACCTTTGTTATGTTCTTTCACAAATGTACTGGCACATGCTTTCGGGGAATTCTTTTTTTTTCGCTTCTCGTTAAAAACGTGCTTGAATGGCTACCGTGACTTGATTTTGCGTTCCTCTACTAGAAGGGCAGTGAATACTTGGGGTTTTAGTTGATTCTAGTTTATTTTGCAGTTATTGTTACATAAAAAATGTCTTGCGTGAATTCTGTTCGAAAGGTGATGAGAAAAAAATTTGTGGTCTTGTCTGCGCATACAGAAATGAAAATACTAGGCGGACCTCAAAAATCAATAGTACGCTTCCTGAGCGACGCTCTCTAACCAGTACGTGTTTACTGGTGCAGTAAACAAATATCAGAGGTGTTTGCGCTCATCGCCCTCGAAGGCGAAGAACATTTCGGGAGAGGAGCTTGTGTGACAAACTCACCAGGCGTTGCACAATTGCATTTATATTTCCCGTCCAGTTAGCCAGCAACGGTCGCAACAGCTTCTTCAAAAAAACATTGCAGAGGTGGCTCGTGTGCTCGAGGGTGTTGAACCGCACCGTAATGCTGGACAGGTTACGGAATGTGAGAGGAGGGCTGAATGAGGAAGTTTGCAGAGGTTTCCACTTCTTCGAGAACTTCTGCGTGCTTCAGCACCTCACTGAGAAAATTTCGTGTCAGCTTGCAAATTTGTACGATCTCGTCCATATAGAATTTTTCCTTTATAAATTTTTTGCTGTGAACTCGTAAATACCACCGCAAGGATTTGGGTCTTGCGGGAGAGCCTTGCAAGCATGACAGGTCAACTACAAATAATAAAATCAAGCCAAAGCAAAATATCAATCAAAAGCGCTATCTAACAGGAGTGTGCAGGATATTTCAATGGCTTACATCGCTCAGACAAACAAATTCAACATCTAAATTCCCTAAAAGAGCTAAAGCGGTAATTATGATAAATTATTTTGTCTTCGCCGATGTCGTTGTTTAGAACAAGTAGCGTGTTTGACTCCGAATCTTATGACAAATATTGTGAAAAATTGCAGTCCTTATGCGGGGAAGAGCTTCGTAATTATTATTGTATTGTACTGAAGAGCATGCCGTCTACATATAATGTGTTCTATTGTAATGATCTAGGCTGCTACACGCAGTGATTACCCATTCGATAATTACGAGCAGCGTATATCTTCTGGCTCTAGTAAAAAAATTCAATTCGAGTCCCAGCAAAGCAATGTTTATCAACTAAGAAGCGGCTCATGGAAAGCGGGGAGGCGCATACCTCCTTAGCGTGTGTACTGAAAAACTTATATTAGGCGTATCGCCTTCAGTCAACACAGCGACCTGCACTTTATCAACTCAACTTCCTGTAACACAGTTACTGCAACACCATGCAATACTTGAATAGACGTAATTGGTCTGTAGTACCTCCCGACTACATGTTATTAGTGATGCGACGCCTATTTCACCTGTTGTGTGCCCGACATCCTTCTGAATTGTGGCACGACAAGGCAACTTAAGCAGGCCTCTCGTCCTCACGTGCTCGTAACCTTTGTTGGAGCAAGCTTTCCAAAGCACGTACTCCCTCAGAATTGATTCACTGTACTCTGGCTTCTTTGAAACAAAAATTTGACACTTGGTTCTTGACAAACTCGCCGGTTTTATTGCCTGCGTCGGCTGATTTCAGCAAATTAAAAAAAAGACGATATTTCTTTACTGCTTTCGAAAGGTGTCAGCCGTTCACGTGCTGTATCATACTTGCTTTGCAATGTCTGTAATGATTGCTTGAGACGAGATATTTTCTTCTGTAGGCAGTTATTTGTTCTCTTCGAATCCTCTATTACCAGCTTAACATCAAGGTCTGTTTGAGACATTTCATCTATCCGTGGCGCATACTCGCAGCAGGCAACCCACAATTCGACGTTGCCTCGGAATATTCGCCTGGTGCAGCGACCTGTTCTTAATCTCTGAAGCCAGGCTCGAGATCTTCATGCAGACTCTCATGAGCCACTTGGTGCGTTGTTGTTCGCTGAAGCTAAAGAAGCGTCATCTCCTACTTCCCGTCGAGGCCGCTTCCTTGTCCTTGGAGTGGTCTTGTAATCATTTTCAGTGAAGTGCAGCGAGCAAAGAGAAGAACGGTCGCTGGGCACCCTTTTGCTCCATATCCTTGCCTGGCGATGTTGGTGAGCCAGGCTTATCAGCGTTCAGCATTGGAGGGATTCATGGTATCCCAAGCCGGGATTTTTCTTCACGTTCGACGTGCACAGTGGAACGCAGCAGTTCTTAGGCGTACTGCTGCTCTAACAACCTATTCAGGCTATGTTTGTGTTGTCAGGAGGAAGAACACACGGAATTCGGAACTACTAGCACTCCGCGCAACGCAAAAAAGGCGCGCTCGCCACAGCGCGCAGACTTCGGAGTATCACCTACTACTAGTGCCCTCGGCGAAAGTTGCGGCCGAAACTGTCAACGCCGCTCTCCCTCCCTGGACAATGCGCGGCGGCTTCACGCAGCAGGCCGCACCTGTGCACTTTCATCCAGCGGCCGTGGTACAACATTGCAAACACATCCAATGCTTCTATTGCTCACGTATGCCGGCAGAAGGTGCTTTGACAGCGCTGGGACTGAATGCGCTGCAGCAGGATGATGGATGCAGTACTGTGTTCTGGTGCAGGATACACTGCGAAGCCTTCCCCATCGGTAAGTACTGATGGGGCATCTACGTCAACTGATGGGGCATCTACGTCAGCGAGGAAGGCCATGCAAGATGGAGGCAGCGTGAACAAATAACGGAATGTTCTGTCAACACCTACACAGTTATGTGACTCAAGAGGATGGCAAGCGTTTGAGAAGTGTCCCCCCCATTTTTTTATCCTTTGCTGCTTATTGGTGACTAACCGCATTGCTATTTGTAAAAAAAGTGCTTTCAATAACCAAGTTGCCGCCCAGTTGCCGCCCTGACGAAGACAAGTCCGCTTGTCGAAATGTTGGCTCCCGCGACATTCCCTGTTCTAAATCGTACTTTGCGATTTGTTCATCGATTCAAGCATCCATCTTCCCTTGAGCTTCTCTTCCAGTTTGGATTTCAATAACCAAGCAATTTCTTTTGCACTGTTTTCGTTGTCTATGCACATAGCTGCTCTGCCTTCATTCTCATGTAGATGTATACACAGGCAACTAAAGGAAACCTTGAGCCTTCCTGAGGCAAAAGAAGAATTGTGTATCGCATTGAACTGTAAAACGAAAAAAAAAAAAAAGTGCGGTGAGAATTCCCAGAACGACAACTGTGAAAGACATAAGCATCCTACCGACACTCCATGCACGAGTCTTCACCTTACCTTTCCTCCTAACGTGTACATTGTGTTGAGTGACGGCTGTCCCCTCGCACTGTGGTTGGGTCCAAGCTCAGCCAGAAGTGGTCTTCAGGACTCTTACAAAAATTTCAGACTGGCACATAATTGGCACCACCAATCATCATCACCATCAGCCTGTCTACTCCCACTGTAGGGCAAAAGCCTCTCCAACAGTTCTCCCATTCGCCCGCTCCTGTGTGTACTGCAGCCACGTTATCTCTGCAAGCTTCTTGATTTATTCCAACCGACAAACTTCCTGTTTCCCCCTTGCCTTGCTTGCCTTCCCTGAAAATCCAGTCTGTTAGCCTTAAAGGGGTCGTGAAAAGAATTTGGAGATGCCGGTTTGTAATTTTCACTGCTTCAATACACATTCGACAAGCCGGTTCCGAAATATTTCGGCGAAATATTCAGTGCACGTTTAACAACGTCCGTTTTAAATCTCAGCTTTGTTGCGCTCCCGAAACGACTATGCGACACTACCGGCCGGCGTGGTACTATTTGGTGACGTTGAGTTAAGATATTTTTAAGTTGAAAGGCACACTGAACTCGCGTTTGCTCTAAAGGAATCAATTTACTTGAAAGCTAGAAAGGAAGAAAATACTTGGAAACCGTGTGGCGCCGCCATTCGGAAGCAAATCTGCAGCACGGTTTGTTTTCCCATGGCCTCCAAGGGCGCGCCAATCTCGGAGGTATGCTACTAAGATGACGTCATCTGCAGAGTTGAGGGGAACGCGCACAGTGAAACCGAAACCGCGTTTTTTATCGCTCTAAATCAACGCACACGGTGCAACGGAACAATGCATATTGTTGATGGGAGGGTCAGGACCCCGAATACGCACTTAGTACAAAATGTTCAGAAAACGTTTCACGACCCCTTTAATGACCGCTGGTTATCTTCATACAGTACAATGCAGTGCATAAAAAGGCCGTGGTACTTCTCGAAAAACCATTCGGCATACCTGCAACGTTGTCCTTTCGTGACCGGACCTTCACCTGAGCCCGAGTGACGTTTTGGAGGACGACCTGGTTGAAGTCGCCGCTGGTGAACTTGGCCTCGGCCAGGGAGAAAGCCGCCTCCTTCATTACTTCGCCCATCAGCGACTTGGTCTGTGAGAAAGCGAAACACTCGAGAATGTTTACTGCTGCTACCCCAAAGCGAACCGAAGAAATGTCGATTTGTATGTATTCACATAATTTTGGCAGACAAGTCATTGTTCACGCGAGTCAGGCAGCTATCAAAGCACACTTTATTTGGAAGCCATGCTGGACATGGCTGAAAGAGACCGCTCCTGCTCCGTTGCAGCATGGCTCAACATAGCAAAGCACATCTTCAGTAGCATCTGTGCTACATGAACAGATCGCTGCCTCTCTTTCATGCATAATTACACTTACAATCATCAACTTTTCCTAAGTGCTTTCATGGTGACAAACATACTATGCGCCTTCAAGCACATCAATCCTTAAAAAAGCTAATCGAATCTTTTGGGCCATGCTTCCATTAACATAATAAGATGTTATATTTGGCCTCAACTGCCTTGAGATGTACACACGTCCAAGCTTTCAGGCACTTTGAGATGGTGCCTGAAGGTTCGGGTGCTGTTTTATTGTTCACAATGTGGACTTTGAAAATAAACTGTATTTATCATCACAGTCTGTTGCACATCTTATTGAGGCAGAAGCCTAAAGTGGGTCGACGAGAGGTTGGCGTTCCGAAACCAGTGTAGAATTCAAGTGGCTCCTAAAATAACCATTTGAGCCTCAGTTGTCTCAAAGCTGCATTTCCTTGAGTCAATGTTCTAAGAAATGGCTGCTACAGTTGATGATATGTGATTCAGGTATATATCCGCTGTGCACACCGGTGGCTCCTTTCGAATTCTGCCCAAACAGAACATATTGAATGGTACTGAAGTGCGCTGATAACAAACGTCAAGTTCACTGTTCAAACAGACCACAGAGGCACCGTTGCTATTCTTGGATCTACCACTAGAGTACCGAATTCACCGAGTTTTGTTCAGATCACTGAGAAACACATGCATGAACCAATACCGGTTCTCTGTTGAAGTAGCACCCGACAATGACAGAAAGCTGAGCTAGCTGGTATGAATTCAAAACACATTAGCCTAAAGGGACACTGAAGTGGTTTTAAATTCTCGAGTTTAATGGAAATTCGGAATCTGTGACCTCGTATAGGATGCGTAGGATGGTTTTTTTTTCGCAATATTTTATTAAACAGCAATATATGCGCCCAAACTTGTTCTGTGGGAACGCCCCACGGCGTGCGCGGAATGCAGGTAAGGAGGATGACAGAGTGAAACGCTGATAAGTGACATCATATTGAGGATGATCAAAGTAGCCGCATTGGAGCATTGGTCTGCAGCGTTCGTTCCCGCGCGCGCACTAGCACAGCCAAGGCAGAGTCAGGTCCTGCGAGGCACTTACGATGATGTTATGAAGCTCTTCAACCAATCATAGGCAGCGACAAGGTTCGAGTTGCCGCCCATGACACGCGCCACGCGTTTTTGCCAAAATAGAGTCCTTTTCTGAAGCTTATGCCAATTGTCGACGTGATTTTCAAGTTCACCATATGAAAAATGATAAAACAGCACTGTAACCTCAATTTTCTTAAAAAGTGCTTCAGTGTCCCTTTAAGGCATGCAAACATGGACACAAGAGAATCAACACTAAAATTTCTTGCTGTCCACTTCTGTCTTGTCCCTTTACACCTACCCAACTGCCATATCCTAACTGAAAGGCGGCTATTTTCCGTAATAAAGTAGTTCACTTATACTGCTGTTTACATGCACTGTCTTCTTTATTATGCACTTTGTACTCCCATGTAGGGCCACCAGTGACATCTATATGCCTATGTTGGCTGTGACTTTGGCAACAACCTTGTGTAGAACCATGCTGCTGCCCCCACCCCCTCCCTGACCACAAAGAAATGTACAGAGAACACCTACTCCCAATCAAGTGTGGCACATACTGTTATACATGGAGGTTTATTAAGTCTTGCAAATATTGCAAATATTCAAACACAAAATGTACCTTGACTTAAAGGACAACTCTGGCGATTATTCCTTAACCACTTATCTCAATGAAACTTTCAGTATGTGTTCCCCTCGGTACTGCAATAACTTATACCAAGCCAGGAGGATGGATGCCAGTCAGTCAGTTTTTCTGAAAATCAATTTTAATATTTTTTAGCGGATTCCCACGCGAGCCACCCTGTGTTTCTGACGTCATTACCTGCAACGCTGCCGGCCCGAGCAGGCGGGCCGTCGTAAGCAACACTGCAATACTTTGGCGCTAAAATTGTCACTGCCAAGTTCAGAAGAGCTCAAAGGGCCACTAAACAGGCTCCTACTTTTTTTTAAGCCGCCCATACAAGCTAGCTCAATCATAGAGAAGGTTGCGGCGATCACATCCTGCGAATATGACAGCGCTGCGCGCCACACAGACGCCGTATTTCAAAAAACAATTCCCGCGCCTCTTTCCTGCGATTGACCAGTCAAGCTTGCATCCTAGGTGTCGTCACGTTCTACCGCAAACAACCTTGCGCAGTTGTAGCTCGTTGATTGGTCGAAAAAAGGTCTATGTCAGATCCTGTGGCCATCCCACCGGCGTGAGCGCATGAGCAACCGGAACTGCAGCGCAAGCGTCAATGACGTCACTTGCTCACGTCATGGCACGTGTCAAAAGTGGGCGGAGTCTCGACGGCGCGCCACGCCTACCCTCTCCTCGGCAGAGAAGGGTGGGGAGGCCGACCGAGAAAACGAAACCGACGCAAGCGGCCCCTTAAACCCGTGTAACTTCTTTATTATTGCACCTATTCGCAAAATTCTTGCGGGAGAATGTTCAAATCACACAGGAGTGCAGTCATATCTTTGAAACAAATTTTGGACCTCGGGGTTGTTTGGGGCCCTTTAATACATCGTTGGAGGACATCGCCCCTTTCATTTTTGTGGCCCCGGCTTCACCGGGTTCATATTTCTGATGGTGGGCAGGCTGCGACATCAACACATACGCTGAGAGAAGCACACCATTCATTCAGTTATTTAAAATTATTGGTGAGTTTCTGAGCAAACTGACTGACCCTGGCTACTTCAAGGCTACCAGTACTATTGGAAAACAGCGATATCAGAATATGGTGGGAAAACCGCTGGAGCAACCCTGAAATAGTTTCGGTGATTTTGTACAAACGCATTGCGCCGGTAGCTCCAGTCCTGATCATTGGTAAGCCATCATAAGCACTCTGTGTTAAATGTGTAACTTCTTACGAAGTGACATGCACATTGTGAAAGACTGACGCGGCTCAACCTGAAGGGTTTTCAACTGCCTTTTCAACCCACTCAATGAATGATGTGACTGGCTTTCACCGACTGACGTCGTCAGCACCGGAGCGCCAGCCACTGGTATCATCATGGCACCTGGCGGCGCATGTTCGCGTAGCAGACACACCGAGAGCTCACTACTCGAGAGCATCTTTAGGGTAGTGCGTCCCCTCTACTTTACGATGCCTGGCATGTTGGCCGCGCTCCCACTGTTTGTCCATAGCCACTGTGGTTTGCCAGCTCTCTGAGAGACAGCATTAGCTTCTGACACTACCCTGCGCTGCCGCCGCCACAGAAGGCAACTGTGTCAGGCCCATTCTAGAGGTTTTCAGTGCCCAACTGTGCTGCTGCTGATGATGATGATTTGTGGGGTTTCACATCCCAAAACCAGCTCTGATTATGAGAGACGCCACAGTGGAGGGGTCCGGAAATTTCGACCACCTGGAGTTCTTTAACGTGCACTGACATCGCACAGCACACGGGCCTCAACATTTCGCCTCCATCGAAATGCAGCCGCCGCAGCCGGGATTCGATCCCGCGACCCCCAGATCAGCAGCCGAGTACCATAGCCACTAGACCACCGTGGCGGGGCAATTGTTGCATCTTTGACATTTCAATACAGGGAACCCTCTGAAGTGGCAATTACACTCATGGAGCGCTGTAAACACAGCTTCAAAGGCTTCAGGGTAGCTTCTCGCTGCGACAGCATTATCTACACACATCCCTAAAGAACTGCAATGAGTTCATGTGGCTGGTAGTAGCGGCTACACTCCCGCTATGTGGGAAATCAACCCATCCATGCGAGTTTCCTTTTGACTTCTAAACCAAAGCCAGACAGTTCCCACACGCTGAACAGTGGCGGTGTGCAGCGGTGTGGTTGGGGAAAATAACGGTGCCAGAGTCCGAAGCCAAACAGCCCTTCGCGTCTGCGCCACGCCCCTCAAAATGTAAAACTACTCGCCTATCAGTTTCTCATCAGCTCAAAATTAGAATATGCATCCCCCCCATCTGGCACCCGCGTCAAATACATCTCATCAATCAACTCGAGTCGCTTCAAAATCGAGCTACAAGATTTATTCATCGTAAGTACTCATACGACGTCAGCATGTCGGCACTGAAAAGAGAATCAGGATTACCATTACTCACATCTCGTCGCCGCACTGCTAGCATTTGTCTTATTTCATAAGTTCTTTTACAGCTCACTCGGCCAGCCACCATACATCCTCCCCCCACCGACACACATCTCCTGTCGCACCGGTCACCCGCAAGAAGCTGCGTGCCCACGTGCCGCACCGTCGCTTTTTTGTCCTCATTCTTCTACCACGCAGCAACAGACTGGAACGGCGTTTCCAGCGTAATTACAGCCATCACCTGTCCCTCCACTTTTTTGGCCACTTTAACAGATTACTTTGCACTGTATTAAAATATAGCTTTCATTTTTCATGTATGCACCCACACCTTATGTAATACCCCTGCAATGGGGTCTTTAAGGAATTAAACTGAAATGAAATGAAATGAATCAAATGAAAAAAAACAGCTATCACGTGCACGCTGACGCTCCGCTCCGTGCGCAGGGCAGGTCAGGACTACAGTAGGCCGTGGCAAAAACACACAGCACAAGGAAGTCGAGCCCATGAAAATCACAAACTCTCAACCAACTTTATGAGCTAAAAGGTCAGCTGAAGACATTGCTTTTTTTTTTTTTTTGTAATAAGTCATGAACTCTGACCCACCTACTGTGAGCATGAACTTTCCTGAATCATAAAAGATAAAAGCTAGGACGAAAGTTCCCTACTGCTTTCCTGAATCTTTGAAAGCTGACATTCCTTTCGCGATTACAAGGTTTCCTTGACAACAGACACACCCTCACAATTACAATACACATCTGACAAATTGCAATAATATATAATAAAAGGCACAGCACGATTTCCAGTGGAAAAAAGAAACCTAAAGCAGTAAAATGCTGCTTTGTACAAAAAGCGGTAATTATGGGGCAACTAAATCAGTCTTTATCGCAACGTCACAGTTCATTTTTGCATTAAAACGACTTATTCGCCGACTTCAGGCACATGTACTGAGTGGACCGCTATGAAAAGAAACACGGCGGTGTGAAGCATCTGCTCTGTGGCAAATGCATGCGGCACCAGCCAATGAGAGCAAGATAAACCACTTCTGCTTTTGGCACCACACATTAGTGGCCATAACAGCTATCTAGAGAAAGAGACATTCGTGCTGACACCAGAAGCAGATGTATTTCCTCTAGACGCCACTTTCTAGCGCTGTAGGCAGCCACCACACACCACAGACCACGTGCCTGCCTGTTCCCTTTCATTAAAGGGACACAAAAGTGAAAAGGTAAAGTGGATTGGAATGTAACTTACATTTCAAGAACTCAAATGTCAGCAATATCAATACATTATGTTCAATATTAAAAGAGAAAATGAATGTAAAAGTCTCAGTTTCGGAATTGCACCGGAATTTTGGAACCTAATAATGTCAGAAGGTCAATTTCTTTTTTTCGTGTTCTCAAAAGAATTGTGGAACCTAATAATGTCAGAAGGTCAATTTCTTTTTTTCGTGTTCTCAAAAGAACATGTTGAGGCTCTAGTTGTTGCATGATTAACAAATATATCATGAACACAATAATGTAAGCAGAACACACCAGGAAGGAAGGACACAGAACTAGCACCAGTCCTGTGACCTTCCATCCTAGTGTGTTCCATTTATGTTTTCATGCTCATGATATATTTGTTTTCGTATTCTCGGCAAATCGGCTCCATCAATTGTGCCAGAATTCCTTATGTTAATTCTCTGGTTTCCTTGAAATACAATGCAGGTCTTTCTTATTGATAAATGGTTGTGTAGGCCTTAGCAGATGCCATCAAAGATCAGTGACGTCATGTGTATTAGTGCTCGAACTTCAAAGCGGTGTTGCCACCTGTATTTTCTGTTTGCGTGTTTCCCAGTTTGCTGAGGGTCCTCTCCTCAAAAGCTTGGTGTATTTGGTATTGTGAGAAGCTAAACTACTAAAGTGAGAAAAACTGTTCTTTAGTGTCCCTTTGAGGAACGCAGTGTACAAAGTTAGCAGCCTCCCAGCAAATGTGGCACTACTGGAGTGAACATGTTTAACAACATGCAGTCCATTGAAGGTTCAATTAACACAAACTGAATTATGAGGGTATTCTATCAACTCAAAGCTCAATGTCCACTGCAGTTTCCTTGCTGTCAGTTGACACAAATGGGGAAACCAAGTCACATACAGAACTTGTTCACACTGTGCCACAAGGAGTCATTATTTTAGTTCGCACTTTCAATGTTAACATAGACTGCGGCTATTATGACCTCTTTGATAGGAACAAATAACACTAATACGACGCTTCTCTAACGCGCCAAACGTGGCTTTCAAATATCCCTCCTTACAAAGCTCATCAGCTTGGAAAGATGTTCTTTGACTTTGGGCAACCTGGTTTATGTCTCAACTGAACATACGTTCAAACACGAGTAAGAACCGCACAATTACAGCTTCTGGCTAACGACTATCGTAATGCATCACCTACCGACTTCTTCCTTGGTGCAGTGGTATGCACAAAAGCACCTACATAGCAATGAAGTACACATTGCAGACATGACAAAAATAGCTTTCCCGTTAATATGCCTACCCTAAGGTCACGAACTAGTGCCTGAGTAACTGGACTACTAAGGATACTAGCGGGATGAATGGTTATATAAACCTACCATACCCTCGGTAGTTTTGCGAAGGCGGCTATGTATGTATGTGGTGTGGCTATGCGCGGCATGTTGAATGGAATTTACACGCACAAATGCACACACAGGGAGCTAAAACATCAATCTATTCGCTCTAAATACAAAGAAAGCGCGAGTAATAAACAAGAGAAAGCCGTACTCAACGCTTACGGCAGTGATACAGCAAAAGCTAAACCACGTCACTTCGGCTGTGGACTGCATCGCCAGGTAGTAGGCTTTTAAATTGTTGGGACAGGACAGGTGTACCATCATTACCTTGGCAATCTTACAGAAGGTCGCAAGCAGCAACGTCGTAAAATAGCAGCTGTACAAGCGGCTGTACGCACCTCTACAATTTTCTTCAGTATCGCCCTGAATCGCATTTGCAGAGCATCGGCTTTCTTCTTCAGCAGGTTGTGGCCTTTCTGGGCACCCTTCAGCCTCGCTCTCATGAGGGTCATGGCCCTGTAACGAAACAAAACAGTGCAGAACAGTTTCCGAAGCGAAGAAACACCGTTAACAGCCGCAGAACATCTGTGTGTTGTCAAACTGAAAAGGCCGAAACGGCCCGGCGGCCCCGCAGTCGTCCATTCGCCGCAAAATGCTGAGGAGATCGAGAGAGATTTACTCACATGCGAGAAGGGAAGATGGCTATCCTGTCTCTGCCACTCATGGCTTTTAGCTAACAAAGTAGCGAGCACCGAGCGAATTTGAAGAAACTAATCCCGAAGAACGGTCACACCTCCGGCTGGCACGGCGATCATGCGCTCCTTCTCGTTGCTCGCGACGTCACGTGATGACCCGCAGCGCCACTGCGCAACTCCAGTGTGTTTCGGTTTCGGTTCTGTTGTGAATGCGTGCGAACCTGCATATGACTGAACTATTCCCGATTGTTAAAGGTCCCATGACACCAAAATTTCAAACGCGAGATGCTTGCGTTAATTGGTTTTCCTGCATACGAAGGCAATCTTGACCAAGTATTAGCGGCAAACGTCGCCTCTAAGTAATTTTATTATGGTTTCAAAGTAAGCGGGAATGCTCATCCGAGCTTGCAGCACCTCGCGACATCGCCACTAGTGTGACACAGTTTGTGGGCCATCTGTGACGTTTCACTTTTGTAAGTTGATATCGTGACGTCACAGAGAGACACGGACGCGCCGCGCTATGGCCTCCGAGCGTAGCCTCCAAGATCGGACTCTCGCAGCCGATCGCGGAGGCCACGCCAAAAGCCGTATTTTTCTGCTTCCTCTCCGTGTTGGTCGCTCAAGCGTACATTGTACACACGCTATGATGCAAAGCGAGTGTGGCGAGCTGGTCTGGCGCTCGCTCGCGCTCTCCGCAACGTCACCGAATCTTGAGCTCAAGTGATCAGTGCATGTGCTCACTTCCGACAGCCGCCGCGCTAGCCCCGCGGCGCTAGTTTCTCGCAGTTTTTGGCGCGCGTTTCGAAGCATTCATTAAAGCTGAACAAAATTAACGATGCTGTGACTAATTAGACTTCGCGCTGGGGAATTTGCCACTACATGCCGTGATTCCAAGACACAGTTCTACTCATTAGAACATAAAAGTCTCGAACAAAAAAATAGCTGTCATGGGCCCTTTAAGAACATTTACTTTAGAGGTAGGATTTGGACTATAGTTCACTATAATATGGACCAAGCAAAGGGAAGCACAACTTAGTTTCGAGAGAGAGATTTTTTTTTTTTGCTTAGAGGCTAAACGAAAATGTAGAATTTAGGCTAAGAAAAGCCATTCTTCAGAAATATTGCTATTTCTGAAATTTGAGTGCACTAATGAAAAGACGTTAGACTTCGTGACCCCAATATTTTTTAATCTCAACGAAGAAGCCTATGAGTACATCACTGCACTTGACTGCGGAAGCAATCTTAAGGGAAAAATTCGCAAGCTTTGGTAAACGGACCAAGTACTTTAGTAAATTATTTCTGCTATTATTCAACCGAGGGCAGCCAGACTCAGTGCAAATTAACTTCGAGAGTCGGATACGACTCAAGTCCGCAATGAAGCCCCTCCCACGCCCTTATAACCGCCAGCCAATGTGCCTCCGCGAAGCTTGAAAGTGTCCCTTCTTTGAACTTTCCATGTTACCAAAATAAAGCGAGGGTGGCGGCAATAATGAATAGATGCATAAATTTTTATTTTTTCCTTCGTTTATTAGAGTGGAACAGGGAAAGGATAATTCTTTAATGAGCTGAAATCAAGCGCTTGCAATGCAAAAACCCGTCGCGCCACAAACGCCTCTCAGTTCAACGAAGCTTCACGCGCAAAACGAGCTCGGAAGCGAAATGAACTATGCGTCTTGCCGTTTTACAGATGGAAACGCTGAGACTCCACACATTTTTGTCCATATTTCTCTAGCACATCATGGCCTATGCCGATGGGACTCAAGAACAGCAGACGCTCCGCAGGTACCAAAGGCGTAAGCACGGCGCCATTTGGAAAGGTCGCATGAGACGTTTTCGTTTGCTTGTGGCGTGATTGGTTGGCGGTAGCCGTGCTCCCTCAAGGGCTGCAGAAAGAAGCGTCTTTTCATCCCAAGCCACCAACAACAACACCGATGCTCGTGGGCCGTCGGTCCTTGTTGCCAATTGCATCTTTTATGTTGTGTCTTACTATATAATCGTAATTTCTCGTGAAATAATTCGCGTTACTTTGTCAACACCAATATAAATTAGGATTGCACTGAAGCATAAGTGGTTTGCCAACTTAAAAGAAAAACGTAAAAAATTATAGTGTTCTAAGCAAGACGACTTCTGGTATCTTTTTTTCCCATCAAAATTACTCTGGTTGAAGCAAAGAACGTTGCCTAGCATCCCGATAAATGATAAAAGAATGATGCATTATTCTGAATTCCTAACAAGTTACAATGCATCGATGGTTAAAGGGACCCTGAAACGTTTTTTTTTCACATTGTGTCACTGATTAGGCAACACAATTGTGAAATCATTCACACCATAAGTAAAGCGAAGCACCATGCGCTAAGGCAGCTATGGGCTTATTTCTGTCGCCTTCCTCCTTACCACTGCTGTTCCTCCTCAACTCGATCTGCTGCGGAGTGCGCGCTAGCGACGACAGCGCCTCCCGCGTCAGCCGCTCTGCCGAGCCCTCCGTCGCGACACAGCGCCCCGATATCTTTACTGAGGTCCCCGGCCTCGAGCGCCGGCGTCTTGTGTGTACGCCGCCAGATGCCGCGACGATCATCATCATCATCATCAGCCTGTTTAGGTCCACTGCAGGACGAAGGCCGCTCCCAACGATTTCCAATCCACCCTATCCTGAGCGAGTTGGTTCCACTTTATGCCCGCAAACTTTTTAATTTCATCGCTCCATCTAACCTTTTGCCTGCCTCTGTTGCGTTTTCCCTCTCTTGGTATGCATTCCGTCGCTCTTACTGTCCATCTGTTATCTTTCCTCCTCATGACATGTCCTGCCCAGGTCCACTTCTTTCTTTTAATTGATATAATAATATCGGCTATTCCTGTGTGTTCTCTGATCCATTCCGCTCGTTTTTTATCTCTTAGCGTTACCCCCAACATTTTTCTTTCCATTCCACGTTGCGTGCTCCTTAGTTTCATCTCTAGTTTTTTCGCTATCCTCCACGTTTCTGCACCGTACGTTAGTACTGGGAGAATGCAGTGATTGAATACTTTTCGCTTTAGTGAGAGCGGTAAGTTTCCAGTCATGATTTCGTAATGCCTTCCGAATGCGCTCCAGCCCAACCTTATTCTACGGAGAATTTCTTTTTCACGGTTAGGAGTTCCTGTTATTAACTGTCCCAGGTATACGTATTCGTTTACACGTTGTAAGGGTTCATTGTTGATTTTAAATTCCTGTTCCTTAGCAAGGCTATTGAGCATAACTTTGGTCTTTTGCCTATTCATTCTTAATCCAATTTTAATTCTTTCCCTGTTTAGGTCATCAATCATGTTTTGTAGTTCGTCTCCATCATTGCTAAAGAGCACAATGTCGTCTGCGAATCTTAAATTGCTGAGATATTCTCCGTCTATTCGAATTCCCTTGTCTTCCCAGTCTAGACATTTAAAGATTTCCTCTAAACATGCAGTGAATAGCATCGGGATATCGTATCTCCTGTCTCACACCTCTCCCGATCGGGATTTCTCTGCTTCTCTCATGTAGGAGTAGTGTGGCTGTGCAATCTTTGTATATGTTGTTGATGGTTTTCACGTATATGTCAGGTACGCCTTGTCTACATAGAGCTTCTAGAACTGCTTGTATTTCTATGGAGTCAAATGCTTTCTCGTAGTCGATAAACGCCATATAAAGAGGTTTGTTATATTCCGCGTACTTCTCAATTACTAGGTTGATAGCGTGGCTGTGGTCCATTGTCCAGTAACCTTTCCTAAAACCAGCTTGTTCTCTCGGTTAATTAAAGTCGAGTGTTTCTCTTATCCTCGTAGAAATTACTTTTGTAAATAGCTTGTATATTACTGTGAGTAGGCTAATTGGTCTGTAATTCTTTAACTCCTTTATGTGTTCTTTAACTCCTTTAACGCCTTTAACTCCATACCGTTGGCTGAAACGAAGGAGTACGTTGTAGAAGCACGTTGTTCGCAGCTAGGTTTTGAAAATTACGTGCACGTGCTGGTTCGGGGCCAATCAGCGGCCTCCCATTCGATCGGCTCGATGGCGGGGGCGTTTGAAAACGCCTTTTGGCGAGCCGCTGAGATCTTTTGCGATGCACGTGTTGAAAACCTTATTGTAAATTCCACACTTACGCACAGCGCTGAAATCTGCCCTCAAATGATCCTAATGACTCGCTCTACTGGAGCCCCGCCACGGTGGTCTAGTGATTATAGGCACTCGGCTGCAGATCCGAAGGTCGCGGGATCGAATCCCGGCCGCGGCGGCTGCATTTCGATGGAGGCAAAATGTTGAGGCCCGTGTGCTGTGCGATGTCACTGCACGTTAAAGAACCCCAGGTGGTCGAAATTTCCGGAGACCTCCACTACGGCGTCTCTCATAATCAGAGCTGGTTTTGGGACGTGAAACCACACAAATCAATCAATCGCTCTACTGGATCACAATGTTTGCATAAAATCGTCAAAACCGTTTCAGGGTCCCTTTAATTTACTCGGCTATCCTAGTGGGCAAGGTACATCGCCTGACAGAGGTTCTTACTCCTGTGCATGTACAAAGTTTCATGCAAGTACAATAAACAGAGCAACCAAACAAATCAAATAAACATATCAATTAAATATGCATGGATATAGTTTTCACTGCAAATAAGACAAAATACGTCACATAAGCACTTCATGAGAACAAACATATCATAAAGCACCTTATGAATAGATGCTTATGTGCACTAAATTATGAACTTTCAACACAAACCGAATATATACATATACATAAAAACAATTAACTTAACGAACCTGCTGATTATATATATATATATATATATATATATATATATTTGCTTGTTTATTTGTTAGAAACAAATAAACGAGCCTTGCCAGTCAATGGGTTCGTTAAGCTAATTGTTTTCATTGATAAGATTTTTAAGAATGTAAAAGGAAAGTCCTTTACAAATTGCTTAATGTGGGGTGCATAAGAATCTATGTGACGCTCAACAAAGTTTAACAGCCGGGGTAGTTGACACTCTAGTTCTCGACGCCCGTAGTTAGTTCGTATGAACGATGGCATTCTCGTTTGGTGGCGTAATTGATGTCGAGGGAGAGAAATAGGTAGCCACCTAACGTGGAGCCTGAGCGTTTTTTATGTGCAACAGCAATCTATAATAGTAAATCTGATTGGCTTATCAAAAAGATTGCGTGTGGGTAAATCTCACTGTCTACACCAGTCATCATCATCATCATCATCATCATCTCTTATGTCCACTACAGGACGAAGGCCTCTCCGAATCCTTTCCATTCTTGTCTGTCCTGCGCGAGCTGATTCCATTTGACGCCTGCGAATTTCGTGATTTCGTACCCCCATCTTACTCTCTGTCGTCCGCGTCTACGCTTACCCTCTCTTCCATTCCATCGTTCGATTCCATTCCATCGTATTCATTCCGTCGTTCTAACTGTCCATCGGTTGTCTAGCCTTCTCATCACGTGGCCTGCCCATGTCCATTTTTCTTTTTAACATCGGTTATTATGTCGGCGACATCCCGTCTGTGCCCTAACCCACTCTGCTCTCTTCCTATCTCTTAGAGTAACGCCTATCATTTTTCGTTCCATCGCCCGCTTTGTGGTTATTACTTCCTTTCTAGCTTCTTTGTAATTCTCCAAGTTTCTACCCCGTATGCTAGTATTGGCAAGATGCAGTAGTTATATAGTCTCCGCTTGGAGTGATAATGGTGTGTTTCCGTTCATGAGTTGGGAATGTCTCCCGTATGCGTGCCATCCAATGTTTATTCTATGGTGGATTTCTTTTATACGGGCGGGTTCTCCTGTCAGTAGCTGTCCTAGATATAAGTATTCTTCTACGACTTCTAATGTCTGGTTTCCGATCGTGAAGACACGTTTTTTTCGCCGTGCCACTTTGCATTATCTCTGTTTTTTGCATGTTCATCCTTAATCCTACCTTAGAGCCTTCTCGGCTTAAGTCTTCAATCATCTTTCGCAGTTCGTCGCCATCATTGCTAAAGAGTACTATGTCGTCTGCAAATCGCAACTTACTCAGATATTCGCTGTTAATCCTTAGCCCAGTCTCGTCCCAGTCTAATCTTTCGAAGATTTCTTCCAAGCAAGGAGTAAATAGCATTGGAGAAAATGTATCTCCGTGTCTGACACCTTCCTGTATTGGGATTTTCCTGCTTTTTTTAAGGAGGAGTAGGGTGGCTGTAGAATCTTTATATATTTACGTAGCAATTTTCCTTGACGGTGTAATGCCTCCAGAACTGCTGGTATCTCTACCGACTCAAAAGCCTATTCGTAGTCTACGAAAGCCATATAGAGGGGTTTGTTGTATTCCGTGGGCTTCTCGATTACTTGATGTCACACTGAAGGTGGTCTATGGTGCAGTAGGCTTTTCTTAACCCTGCTTGCTCTCTTGGTTGATTAAATTCAAGTGTGGCCCTTATTGTCTTTGAGATAACTTTTGTGAAAATTTTGTCAAATGCTGAGAGTAGACTGATCGGCCTGTAGTTCGTCAAGTCTTTAACATCTCCCTTCTTATGTAATAGTAGAATATTTGCGTTTTTCCAACTTACTGGTACATTTGAAGTTTTGAGGCATTGTGTGTATAGTGTCGCGAGCTTTCCGGTTAGGAAGTCTCCTCCATCTTCGATCAAGTCGACGGTTATGCCGTCTTCTCCAGCCGCTTTTCCGCGGGACATCCCCTGAATTGCTTTTCTAACCTCGTCCGCAGTGACGCATGGAATTTCAGTGTCCTAGTCGAGATTTATTACACTCATGGTGGGGAGACTCGTATTTGAGCGGTATAGCTCAGAATAGAAGTCTTCGGCCACCTTGGCTATATCAATGAAATTAGTAAAGGTGTTGCCCTGCCTATCTTTCACTGCATGCATTACGTTCTTCCCTCACAAAGCCTCCTTTTAGTTGTTTTGATGCTGACTCCTTTTTTGACGGCTGCTTCTATTTCTTTCACGTTATGGTTACGTATGTCTCTGACTCTACTTTTATTGATGAGCTTAGACAGCTCGGCCAATTTTAGCATATCTCTTGAGTTAGTAAATGTTCTTTGTCTGTCTGTCTGTCTGTCTTGAGTTAGTTATTCTTATCTGTTGGCGTTGTTTGAATAAATTTTTAGTAGATTCAGAGAGCTTATTTGCATCTTGTCTCAGTGCTTTGCCCCCTACTTCGATCGCTGCTTCGGTGGTCAGCTTAGTGATGTATTCGTTCATCTTCTCTATATCCTCATTATCTTCCTGTCCTAGAGACTCTTACTTGTTCTTAAGTGCAATTCTAAATTCTTCTGTTTTCGCCCTGACAACATCGACGTTGGCCTGCTTCCGCGTGATTAACTTTGTGCTTGTCCGCTTTAGATAGAGGGTTATCTTCACCCTTACTACTCTGGTCATTAATTCTGACCTTATTAACCACTTCCGTGTCTTGTTCTATACCTGGATCATTGCACGTTATGAAATCTATTTCGTTTTTCGTTTCTGCGTTGCGTATTTTTCATGTTCACTTCCTGTTCTTACGTTTCTTAAAAGGGTCGTGAAAAGAATATGGAGATGCCCGGTTGTAATTTTCACTGCTTCAATATACATTCGACAAGCCGATTCCGAAATCTTACGGCGAAATATTCAGTGCACATTTAATAACGCCCGTTTGAAACCACAGCGTTCTTGAGCTCCCGAAACGACTATGCGACACTACCGGCCGGCATGGTACTATTCGGTGACGTTGAAGTAAGATATTTTTTAAGTTCAAAGGTATAGTGAACTTGCGTTTGCTCTAAAAGAATCGATTTATTTGAAAGCTAGAAATAAAGAAAATGTTTAGAAACCGTGCGGCACCACCATTCGGAAGCAAATCTGCAGCACGGTTTGTTTTCCCGTGGCCTCCGAGGGCGCGCCAATCTCGGAGGTCTGGTGGCTACTAACATGACGTCAACTGCAGAGCTGAGGGGAACGCGCGCAGTGAAACCGAAACCACGTTTTTTATCGCTCTAAATCAACCCGTACGGTGCAACGGAACAATGCATATTGTTGATTGGAGGGTCAGGATCCCGAATTCGCACTTAGTATGAAATGTTCAGAAAACGTTTCAAGACCCCTTTAAAGAAAGCAATCATAACACGGAGGTGATTTCGTTCTGCGAATTACACTAGCATCTCTCCTCTGCTATTCCTATCACCTTCGCCATAGTTCCCGACCGCCTGTTCTCCTCGTAGTTCCTTTCGTATCAGATGCGAAGCAGCTCTTTGACTAGCCTGTGTAAAGGGGCGCCCACACTACCGGCAAAGCAGCTTGCCGTTCGCCGTTCTGAACTCGCCGGGCGACGGCGATAGTCCTCAAAAACGGTAAGTATTCCTCGCCGGAGAGCTTGCCGGAGAATTTGGTGCCGAGACCCAAATTGTCCGGCAGCCGGCGGCCGGTGCCGGCCGCCGGCGGCGATGTGACCAATCGGCGACCGAGGATTGGTTGCTATGACAATACTCGCGAGCCGCCGAGACGGCGTCTCAGCCTGGCAGCGGTTCGCAATTTTTTTCTTTTCTTCGTACCCGCGGTCCTCGACTTCGCAAAAGAAAATTCCACACGACGAGTGTTTCAGAGACGTTTGTACCCGTTTTATTAGGATAAAATAAACCCAGATTACAAATATATAGACACATAAATAATGTTGATCATGAATTTATTTTCACGAAAAGTACATGCACATTGTAACATTGGAATTGCCCGTGCCGCGATATTGTGCTCGGGGTGCTGGAAACAGTATTTGCCGTACGTCACCATGCTATTACGAAATTCAGAAGAGCAAGTGATCGGCGGCGTAAAATTAGATTTGAAGACGATCGGACCACATGAAGCAGCCACCGGTGTGGCGCCGGCAAAAAAGCAAACTGGTCGCTCTAGCCCGCAAGAGACAGCATGCTAGGAGACAGCGCACTAGCCCGTGTGGCACTTACCTTTCAGTGCGCAATCGTGGCTCACACAGACCTACAATACGACACGAACACACAGATGCACGTGGTTTTGTTTTTGCGATCAGCACTTTCCTGCATGCATAGAACACACCGCTTGACAACACCACTTACTGCACGCACAGCGCTGTTTTTCAATCAAGTCGAGCAGCAGAACTAAACTTGAACGGTCGTCGATGTTTCGATATATCCAGCTTAGTTCCATTTCAAACATTCGGTGTCGTGCCTAAAGAGTAGGCCGATGTCGTAGTAGGAGGCAGCACACGTACCAGGTGATTACATCCACCGTCGTTACGATATATCCGTGTTCGTGCCGTCATCAGGCGCCACAGCTTCACAATTTGTTACACAAAAAAGCAGCCCCGACTAAGTTCGCGGCGTCGACGCGTAGACAACGCAAAGCGAGTGAAACGTCACCTCCACACGATCATGCAGCAACTGTGCGAGACTCGAAGTGCGCACAACGTCGCCGTCTGTTCGTGTCACGTGACTGCCGCGCCGGTGAAACGCGCCGGTGTGCAGTGTGGACAGCGCTCGCTCGGCTGCCGTCTCCAACCTCCGGAGGCCGGCGCGCCGTTACGGCGAGCTTGCCGGTAGTGTGGGCGCCCCTTAACGCTGTCCCTCCGCTGTCCCTCCATCCGCACAAACGCGAGGCAACGCGCTTCCCTCGGCGCAGGTGTTGGAGCGGTGCCAAGTAGGTCACGCCGCAGCTGGGCGTTGACGTCACGCTCCCCTCGCACGCTTCCCTCGCAGGTGCGCGCGTACGTCACTCTCTCCCTCACCCGCCGGAGCGCCCGCAGCTGCCGGCTCCAACGCCCGCTCGCCTCCCGTGTCTGCGTTTCAAACAAACGTTTACATCAGTAAACGCTACACCGAGTTTGGCTTCAAACTGTTCTTCCAGCACCCGCGTTAGCGCCGTTCAACCAGTGACACCACCCGTGCGCAACGCTGCTGCTTCGCATCCCATCAGGGTTCCCTTCGGGGAGACGGTCCAAGTTTTTTCGCTTTGAAGTCCCCCATAACAATTGTATATTGGGTGTGTACCTTGTTCAT
The DNA here is from genome assembly GCA_013339685.2 of Hyalomma asiaticum. Classification (NCBI taxonomy): domain Eukaryota; kingdom Metazoa; phylum Arthropoda; class Arachnida; order Ixodida; family Ixodidae; genus Hyalomma; species Hyalomma asiaticum. The sequence goes on along the minus strand of CM023487.1, from coordinate 61,105,991 downwards.
TGCCGTTTCTACATCCTCATGAAACTTCTACAGCCTCGGCTGGTCGTTGGTGCGTAACATTGTATTAGTTTTAGTTTGTATCGCCTATTTAATTTTATCACGATACCTGCTGCCCTTTCATTCATGCTATAGAATTCAATGTTACCTGCCAAATCTTTGAGTATAAGGAATCCCACGCCGTATTCGCGCTTCTCTGGCAGTCCCCTGTAACAGAGAACATGCCCTTCAATAAGCGATAATTATCCTTCTCCTGGTTTCCTAACCTCACTGAGGCCAATGATATCCTAACAGATACCCCTTTGTTCTCCTAGTAGTTCCGCTAGTCTGGCTTCACTTGAAAGAGTTCGCGTGTTAAGAGTCGCTACGTTTAATTTTCAATGGCGGCCTGTCCGAGCCAGACACTTTTTGAGCCTTTGTTCTCATACGCGTGTGGTCGCATCCGCGGCTAGAAGCTCCGTTGATGTCGCCGTCGTAGGTCCAGATAGTTTTCGAAAATTCGTATTACCGTTTTTTGTAGTTTTATTAATTTGTCGTAATTTGTGTAGTTGTTGTTCCCAGATTAATGCACAATAACTAACTTTTGAGTAAAACAGGGCGTAGTACATTGCTTATTTTACTAATTTTAGCAGTCTTATATTACTGTACCGTTCTCCAAATTGCTTTGAAGGTGGGTCGCAGGTCATACAAATTGCTCCCAACAGTCACGAAGAAGCTGAAGCTGTCAAAAGGGACCCCACAGTCTCGCTCCAGCGAACCTGACCCACGATATCCTCTATAAGATAAGAGGAGATCGCGGGTCAGTGCAACGAAAATTCAGCGGAAGTCGTGCAACAGAACGCTCGACCTGCCTGTATATATAGCTTGCCGAGAATTCATCCAAGCAAAAAAAAAAAAAAATCTCCCATCAAGGGAACCCTGAGTAGTATGCGAAGCAGCCATGAGTCGACTTAAAGTTGTGTAAATCTTTTATTTTCTTCATCACTGTTCACGGTCCTTCCATTCGAGGTTCCCCTGATGTTCCTCCATTGGGTTGAGCTCGGGCAAGTGCTCGTATTCCGGCGGGTAGAGGTAGCCGTTCGTCACGCTCATCGCGGGGAGTTTGCCTGCCACCAACGAATCTTTGCACGTAGAGCAAACGGCGTACTCACTGTGATCGTCGTCGCCGGCAAACTCCCGCTGCAGAACGGCGGTGGCGTTGGCACAGGACTGCTCGTTCTTGATGCTCGAGATCTTGGTCAGATTGTTATCGAACCATAAGTGGTCGCATACCTTACAGCTGTGCCCGAACGTGTGGTCGAGAAAGTCACGCTTAAAGCGCGCATTGGCGCCACTAACCTCAGGTAGCGACCGTTTTCGGCGCTTGTCAGCCACTTGGTAGCCGCTTTGCGAGCCCGCGCCGCCGCGATGCGGTCTTCGTTCGTTGAAGCGCACTCCATGGCAGCTGCTGTAGAAGAGAGGGCGCCGGGGGAGAGCGAGCGCTTTTATGCATTATCTCTTTAACTACAGCGCCACTACCGGTCTCCACTCAAACGCGTGCTCCGAGTACTAACGGGGGCAGGCTACGCCGACGCCGGAGGGAGGGACAGGCCTCGTTCATAAGCTGCTTCGCATCTAAAATAATTTCTAATATTAGCGCCAGGCCAGTGAAGCTGGTGGGCATTGGGTGGTCGGTTTGTCTTCGGCACGAGGGTGCGAGAGTACGCATTCCCTCGTGGCGCGAATCCATGCACAAACGCATAGCATTGCGAGACGCTGCATAGCTTTGCGAGACGTACAAATTGACGCACACTGTCTTCTGCTGCTTGCACGTGCAACACGTGTGCCCACCAGCCGCAGTTCTATTTTTTTTAACACGAAAGTGTTTCATGCTGGGGTCCTACACGACCCCATACGACACTACCGTAACGGCTATGACGGAGTAAAATAAACATGAACAGCAAATAAAAACACTCAGCAAAACAGCAAAACTTCTGTTGATGCGCTGGGAATCGAACTCGCAGCACCACTCTCCACGACGAAAGGCATCCGGTGCTCTACCGCTGCGCTAACGCCACTTTCCTTTTTTTTCGTACATAGTATTTATTGTAATGCGTATGAAACAGCCAACTAGCGACAATGAGCGCTCAATACAACAGAGCGCTAAACATTCAGCATAAAATGAAGTGCAAAATGTCAGTGAACATTCCTCGTAACTGTGCTACACGAGAAGGGTGTTGTTAATCACGATAACCGCACCAAGATGGGGCACCATTCGGGTGTGATGTCGAGTTCTTCATGAACGTCCATCAGATTAACCGTCGTTCCGATGAAACGTACAGTTCAAGCGGTAGTGGGCTCAGAATTACGATCCTACATACGAGTTTTCCATAGACTATGCATTCCCATGACAAAAAACCAGCTCAAAAGGGACTTCAGCAAGAGATGTTGGCAAAAGGTAACGAATCATAAGAGGAGTGATGGCGAAATATTTCTTTAGCGCATGTGTAATGAAGATGGAGAGAAGGCTAATAAGTGTCCACACTAGTTTGCCCTGCGCGAAAGCGGCCATCCCGGCCGGAACCTAAAGGTATAGGGAGCACCTTGCGAAAGGCTACATGTGGGAAACGTGGACGATATCGGTGGCACGACAGCGACGGTCGGTTGGAGTCACAACAGGTGCCACGGGATAACTGACGGGAGACGTCTGCGCCAAGACGTAGTAGGGGTTGATGAGCTTCAACTGATATTTGTCACACAGGCCAGGAGTGAAAATGGATGTCCATAGAGCACTTCATCGCCAGGGCGGAAGAACACGTTGAGACGACATGCGTCATACACGTCGTCCTTGGTGTCCTGTTGCCTTGCGTCAGTGTTCATACGGGCGAGCTTTCCAGAATGCAGGAGGCGGGACACACATTCTTCTCGGGAGGATGAAGATGCCTTGAGAGGCGTATGCGAAGAAAGAGTACACAAGGAAGGACTCAAGGAACAAGGAAAAAAGCCGTAAACAAAGTATAAATGCGAATAGCCAGTCGTGCGTTGTGCGGCGGTATTGTAGGCGAAAGGCTGCAAAGGGCAAAATCGCGTCCCAGAGTTCTTGTGATCTGTTTGGATGTACATAGTTATGTCGGAATGCGCGGGATGAAATCTGTTAGTCAAGCCGTAGGATAGGGGATGATAACTGGATGTTGTCTTGTGGGTGGTTCCGAAGGCTCTGAGCACTTCGTCTGCCATTTGCGACAGGAAAGCTTTTCCGCGGTTGCTCAGGACAGTGCGGGTACGACCGTGACGCAGTATTCACGCTTAGAACATAAACTGACCGACTTGTGGAGTTGTGGCAGAGGTCAAACAAGCTGTTTCGGCATACGGTGCCAAGTGATCATTGGCTTTGACGATTCAGCGATTACCGACGAGTGTCGCTGGAAGAAGACTATACATGTCAATACCAAAGATTTCAGGTGGTTTCGGTGGGAGGGGGGGGGGGGGGGCTGGCACGGTGCCGACTGAAGCTGTCCGCTTGAAGCTAGTGCAGGGAGCTTCCGAAGCTGACAAAGGGTACAGGGTACACCGCGCCACACTAGCAGACAAGCGAGGCCAATAGAAGCAACCTTTGATGCGGTCGTAGGTTTTGTGATGCCGAGATTACCTGCAGTCATTTCATCGTGGGAGGCCCTGAGACCTCCCACATGAAATCACTGCTGGTCATCTCGGCGGACATTGTCACTGGGTGTGCGTTCTAGTGTTGTGATATTTCTAATTTATTCAGGACAATTCTATTCATCAATTCGTATTCTTTGGTAATAAATTCATTCTGATTATTTTATACTGACTGGCACTTCCTAGTACTTCTAAGGTAACCCTTCGTACTTTTCGCATCTTAACCAATCCTCCGGCTGCGTATGTGCCAGAGAAAAGGACACAACAACAAAAGCGGGACACTTTTTAAGAGATATAACGCGAAATAAATAGCGAGGTCGCAGGTATAAGATCGAGTCGGATAAATCGATGTGCATCACACGTAGTTGTGCTGCCATTATTTTGTTGACTTCCTTGAACTAACATGTAACGAAAGGGAAGGGGTCAAGGGCTCGTTCTTTATTTGTTAGAAACAACTTAATGAGCAAACAGACAATGAAGCCTAGGAAAGCATAGGGGAAGTTACTTGTGGTATTGTAATTGTGGAGAAAGTAGAAAGGAATTAAAGTGGTCGAAAAGACAAACCTGCCTTCGGTGGGACCCGAACCCACGACCTTCGGATGTCGCGTCCGATGCTCTACCAACTGAGCTACAAAGGCGGTCGTCCCCCCGTCCACTTTATTGTATATTTATGTACGTATTATCCTGGGTTCGGGTCCCACCGAAGGCAGGTTTGTCTTTTCGACCACTTTAATTCCTTTCTACTTTCTCCACAATTACAATACCACAAGTAACTTCCCCTATGCTTTCCTAGGCTTCATTGTCTGTTTGCTCATTAAGTTGAACTAACATATGTAATTTAACAAAAATGGGAACAAGCTGCTCAATTTTTAATAGGAAGTGTTGTGAAAATTCCGATGGAAGGCAGGGAGATCTACCCGGAATGACCTTCCAAGACAGTGCCACGTTTCCAGCTTGACTTCCAGTTTACTTTTTTCTTGCAGCAGCTGTCGCGCTTGCGTGCATGGCTTGCTTTCGCGACAGTATATCCGTACTTACCAAATGCTGGGTCAGAGGTGATCACGAAGGCCACTGTAGGGCTCTGTAGGGCTCTACGGCCACAATTGGCCGTAGAGCCCTACAGATGTACGGGCTACGGGCGAAGTGTACATGATCGGCACGTTGTAGCATAATGTACCTAGATATTTCCATGTTTACCATATCTAGGGATTTTACTGTAGCTATGGAAAGGACACTTCAGCTACCTTTCGTATTCGAGGAAAAAGAAAGGCGTCGTCACAGTTCTGGTATAGGAAGGAAAATACAGTAACTTTTGCACAGGTGGTTTTTTTCTTTTAATCATACATAGTAATAAAGTAAAGTGATGAGAGCATGTATACCAAAAAGATGCATATTTTGCCATTTACCTTTTTTTTTGACGCCCTGCATATTTATTTTGCCTCCGAGTTTGTCGCGCCAACGGGCGGCATTTTCGCTCTTATCGCTTCCCCTGCCACCCCGTTCGTAGGTAGCTGTCGCTATCACAACATCACGTGCGCAGTTTTCTTAGTATGCGTCGAACTTCGAGTTTGTTTTTGTTTGTATGCCCGAAAACGTGATGACAATGTCCGAAAACACGGGAGGAGGGATTATACTGGCTGACACATCCATGCTGTACCGACTTGTGCTAGCGGCTTGCTGCAGCGACCTGCAACAGAGCTAGAACAACGACAAATGCTAAACTGCCTTACGTAACACAAGAAAATCACCACCCCTTACCATCCTGGAAGGTGGCCGAACAGCGAAGCTGTGTTAGTTACACTCGTCCGAAACAAGCCGTCTGTTCTATTTCCTTTCTCTGTTACGTCTCATCCTTTTTTCCCCTCTTCTCTCATGTTAGCATGCCTGACCTACAAACCTATCGGAGCACTTCGCATTAATGTTGAGTTGCAGATTATTAAAGTGCACGTCAATATGGCTACTCATACAGTTCTTACCTTCTTCCTTTCTGTGCATCCTTCTTTCTTTCCTTGCATTTCGTGCTACGAAAATGCAGTCGTGGCTGTGGGGGTCGAACCGGGAATTTCGAGCTAAACGCAAAACACACACACACACACACACACACACACACACACACACACACACACACACACACACACACACACACACACACACACACACACACACACACACACACACACACACACACACACACACACACACACACACACACACACAAACGAGCGCGCGCGCCATACGGCGCCTGAAAGTTTCTGCACTTCACACGGCGCATGATAGTCGGCCAATGGCCAACCGACTATGTAGCAGTGGGTTGAGAGCCAGAGTGGATCTAGCGCAAGAGATGAAAAATTGCACGCGCGGATGCCGCACATCAAGCATTGCATGGCTTTGGGGTGTGCAAACCCAGAAAGCAGTCAAACAGTGGAGCTGTGGCCATTCTTAGATTAACATGACCTCCCTCAGCCGAACTTGGTTTCTCTCAGCCCATCTCGGCTTTCTCTTAGCTTAGGGTTTTTTTTTATTCGAATCATCACATGTTGACGCAGCATTTCAAGCTTCGACGATATTCATTTATCACCCATTCGGCTTCTTCAGCTTTCTCGTCTCCGGAATCTTCGTTGTCGTCCCACTTGCAATCGCCAAGAATTTCGCAAACCAGGGTCGGATTCTTTCCCAAGCGATTTTCTTCCCGATGGGCCACGTCGTAGAGTAGTCAAGACGTCACTTCCCTAGACCGCAAAATTAGACGTCTTCGGATCTTCTCCGTCACTAAGCCTCGTCCTCTCTTGCTAGGAACTCAGATTTGGGACGTCGTTACTGGCCTGTTCTCAATGCGCTTCACATGGCCTTTCCCGCAGCGCCGATTCTTCTTCAGGAGTCAACTGCTTTTTCAGCATGGCCATAATTGTAGCAAAACACGACAATCTCTCTCCTTTCTTATTCTGTGTATCTCACTCACATTTTCTCCTTCTCTCGTTTGTAGCAAGTCGTGTTACAATTGTCGTTACAACGCAGTCATATGGTTCCCTTAAGTACATGTTGTTCAAGAGTGGCTGTACGGCCCCGTGGTACGACGCTCACCTTCGGACATAGGGTATCCTTGTTCGAATTCCGCCCTCTGAGAAGGTTTGTTTTATTTTATTTCGTTCTTTATTTATCCCTCTCACTCTGTCTCTTCTTCCTTGTCTACCTGCACCTCCTCTCCTCATTTCGTACGCTTTCTCTTTGGTTTGCCCTCTTTCTCCTCGGAAATTTCGCGGTCGCTCCGTACGTCTGGAACTCGAGCATCATCAGCTCCGCTGTTAAAAGATTGGTGCGTTATTTAGCTGTTAGCTGTCCGGAGTTATCAATATTAATTAAATCTTGTTCAGTGGTTGTTATTCAGTACTATATATGCATATATACTATATATGCAGTACTATATATGCAGCTCAGACTGGGTCAGGTCAATTCTGGATGTCAGGATGTCATTCTGCCCTCCTTCACCCTTGGAGCATTTTTAGAAATTTGTGATTTCTGTACCTGGTGAGCGATAGTGCTAACAATCGGAACCCTCTGAAGATATTGAAAGGCCCCATAGAACCTAAATAACTTACTAGAATAGTTTTTTTTTCAAACAAAGGCAGTTTCACTTGCAATGTCAGGAGGAATAGGTGTGGTAACTTCGTGACGGAAAAGGCGGTCACGTGAGCAGAACTTTGTGACGTTTTGTAACTTATGGAGCTTAGCTGGGGTCTGCCGTGCTTCTCGTCACGCAGCCCAACGTTCCAAATCTTTTTAATGGTCCCTGAAAGTACGACTTTGCGTGTAATGAGGGTACGACACTGTCATCTCAAGAGAAACGATACCGAAATGTTTGTGTGGAAAGCTCGTACAATAATTGTTTCTGGCGCTTGGGGTGTTTCGAATGGTTTCGCTAGGTTCCGCTGCCCGCGCGGACTCCCCTCTTTTTATCTTAGCAGCCATAATCAAGGGTTGCATTTGGTCTAGACGTGTAGTAGACTAGACGCGTATCGTCAGGGGCTGCAGTTGGTCTAGACACGTAGTATAAATTCCAAACTTTGGTCACAACTCTGCACCTCCTTCGGCGAACAGTCAGCCAAGCTTGCTTGCGCCTCCTCACCCCCCTCGCCACTACCTCTGGTCGACGCCGCCTGCTTCATGTACCTGTTCCTCTGATTCAAAACATAACTTTTGAGATTGGGCAATGTCAGCAGTACTGAACGCGCGCATTCAACTGCTGCGGAAGAGCTTACCGAGGTACCTCATAAAAAACTAATTGAAAAAAAAAATTGAAGAAATATAAATATTCCGTAAGGGTGCGCTGTTGTGACCGATTCCTCCTCTCACCTGCTTTGCACAAAAATTGGCGGTTGCGTCAGTTCACTAGCTGTGCCGTTACCAAGAAGGCACGTCGGGTTCCAGCTGACTGGGCGAGGTGGTGCGCCGGAGGCAAGCACAGGCTGCAGAAGCAATAAGGTAAGTCAATTTCATTTCCCACATTATTGTTGTGTACTGTGGGCGTGCCGGCAGCAACTTACCTAGTCGAAGAATAGTGCGGCAGTGAAAGGACAGCACAGAGTACTGTGGGCCGCTGTTACATTCTAAATTTCCTCATCCACCTACGACGTAATAGCTGCTGCGAAACCACCTTCTGGCACCCCGCCGCTGTTTTATCAAAAACGTAGCTTATAACGGTATTTTTCTCTTCTGGACAGCTGATTTAAAGATTACTGGCCGTTCATCTGGTAACATGTAGCACTAGCAGTGCGAAAAAAGAAAATTAGGACGACGAAGGAAACGAACACAAGAGGAGCGCCGAAATGCCAGCTGAAGTTTATTGAAAGTAAAGAAGCTAAATATGGACAGAAGCCTGCAGTCATCAAAAGAGATGGCGGGCATGCGTACAGCGTAAACTGACAAGCTTTATCTAGAAGAGACGCTTCTCGAGCAGCTAAACTAAGTGACGCCATGCTGACATAGTTATCACCAGCCTTAGCTATGTTGGTAGGTTTCTATAGCTTTTTTCTTACCCCTTGCATGTTTCAGGAACCTATAGTACGCGAAACAGAGGTGTGCAAGTTTGTGCAGTGCTTGGCTAAAAGGCTGCCATACCTTTCATTGACATTGATTCTATGCTGCCTAGCCCTGTCATTAAAACATTACTTGGTTTGACCAATACACACTCCCACACAACGATATCTCGTCATCGGAGGTGGACTTGCTTTTTCTTCTTTTTCGCGCTGCTAGTGTTAGTTAACAAGATGAACCAACACCGACGCGCCCAAACCAACAAGTTGCTACTATACTGACCGACAAAGCACAAACTACATGTGGATGAAACCATTGCGCGTGTCCACTGCGCAACTCCTGTTGGTTATTGAGCAAGCAAAGTTAGTGCGAGCTTCACTATCACGGGCGACCAGAAGCGTCATCTGCTGTTAAGTTTCCGCGTCACCCTTCGCGTGGTTTTGTATTGTTTAGTTGGCGCATCTGGTTCAACGTAATACCGATGTAGCCTGAAGGCACACAGTCACCCACACTTCTAGCCAGGTCGCTATGCCTTTATGAATGCTGCTGAATAGGTAGCTACGAGTTCAAAAAGAAAAAAAAAGAAAAGAAAATGATCGGATAAGCGGAAAGAGCTGAGACCGTGTTGGCGGTTTCCAACGCGGCGTGGCGTAGTGGCGTCAGTAATCTGGGTAATTTGTTTTGCGGCCATTTGCTGGCCATAACTTTTGATTGGATATCGCTTGATATCATAGCATAAAGCAAGAGAAAAAGAAAGGCTATTATGAAGGAATATTGCTTGTTCCTCATGGTCAGGCCGCTGCAATGCACGCCGAAGGGGCCCTGCACAAGGATGCAGGTGCGATTAGCAGGGCAGCATCATTGTCTGATAAGAGGGCAGTACACCAGCAAGGATGGTGAAACGAGCACTAACAAGTGCTGTCGAAAACAGTGTTGAAGATGCTTATCTTCATAGGACATTCCAGCAACAACTCGTCGTACGGTCTAGCGCCCTGGTCGTTACACGTTATCACGCCTCCCTGTACCATACCAGTTCTTATCCGAATGAGCATTGCAGGTCCCGGCGCCTCGGGTTAGCATATGAAATTAGTTATTCCTGGCAAGACCAGTGGATCGCGTGATTAATCTTTCGGAATTTTCGAACAAACTCGAATATTCGATAATGACGAATACTCCGCTTTCGAATGGAATGAAATAGTCGATAAATGTCCGAAAAACCTCAAATTGGCCTAGATCACTTTTGCTATGCGTGTTTATTGCTAAAATAGAACACGAACGTAGGGGAGAGACACTAAATGACGTGGGCGGTATTCGAGACATTTGAATATTCGAAACATTCGGATATTAGCACACACCTGCAGATACTTCTCTTCGCCACTGGGGCAACGATGATCTCCTTAGCAGCATTTATATGGGGCAGGTTATCCTCCTTACATTCGTCGACATTCCCCGTAATCTACATTATCATGATACTGTGTGCTACGCCCCTGCAGGATGAAGGCCCCCTACCAATGGCCCCATGCTGCGCTGGCTGATTCCCTTTCATTCCTGCGATTTTCGCGATTTCATCACTCCATCTAACTTGCGGCTACCCGCGGCTGCATTTCCCATCCTTCATTAGCCATTGGAATGTTCAGTTGAACACCCATAGTGTTACGTGCCCAGGCCCAATTTCAGGTTAATAGTCGCCAGAATATCGCTTACCTTTTCTTTGTAACAAATTCTATCGTTACGAAAACTGGTATCATTGCATCTCACTTTTTTTCTTTCCCATGCTGACCGTTAAAATTTTTCCAGGTACCTTTATTACCGAAGCTTCATGATCTAAGGCTTTAATGTTCCAGTGAACTTCTGCGAACAATTTAAGGAGGACCTAAATAACACAAGTGGAAAGTTTCGCTGTGCACTCTGTCTGACCAGGATTATTTTTTCTCGCTCCATTTAGCCCCTACAATGGCCATTCCAGAAAAGCGGCCTCGTCAGAAGAAAGACTTGGTAAGTCCAATACTTAACCTTCGGTTGCCTGACAAACCAGTCGTAGATGTTACGCCGAAAGAAAATAGGAAAGCAGTGTTTCTTGGTAGATTCTTACAAGAGAAGAAAATATGAAACGGATGAAAGAATGGAACTGTTTAAGCGAAACCAGTCAACTCTTGGATGTGGCGCGAAGAGCGCTTTAACATTTACGATTGACAGCAAATAAGTCGCTGGCAGCGTACGTGCATAAGCATTCGCCCCGCTTGTAGTGAACTTTTTTTTTGTTATTTCCTGTGTACTATGAGATGTCAGTGCTCGTTAGAGAAGCCCAGGTGGTCGAAAGTTCCGGAGCCCTCCACCACGGCCTCTTCATAGTGACATCGTGGGTTTGAGACGTTATATCACAGAATCATTCAATGAACCTTCGGCATTTCTTGAACTTTTCTTGCCATCAATATCGGTAACTGTAACGTGTCCGTATAACAGATCATACTGTAAAAAATTCGGGCAGGTACGCATTAGTAGTGCGAAGACTGCTGAAACAGCGGTGCCGTGGCTTTCATTAGCAACTTGGCTTTCCTTATTTTATGCCACTCTCGCACTGTTATAACGCCATTGCTGTCCTTGATCTTTTTCCTCTGAAGAGCGAAGCTACATTACACTCGAGGTAAAAGGTCCTTCGGAAACAGGAAACTCGGCATTTCGGATATGCTCCAGGGCACGCTCTGTGGGAGCATTTGCAGCTGCTGAAGCATGAATTGATTGATTGATTGATTGATTGATTGAGGTTCGGAAAGGACGCTAATTTCTGCAGCCCATGTAGGGAGCACGGCTAAGCGTCCGTGGGGGTGGGGGAAAGGGAGTGAAAGAGATAGAGAGAAAGGCCGTAGTGGAGGGCTCCGGAAATTTAGACCACCTGGGGTTCTTTAACGTGCACTGACAACGCACAGTACACGGGCCTCTGGCATTTTCGCCTCCATCGAAAATGCGACCGCCGCGGCCGGGATCGAACCCGCGTATTTTGGGTGGCAGCCGAGTACCGTAACCACTACACCACCGCGGCACATGAATTGAGGTGAGGCGTGGAACGTGATGTGGATGGCGTTGCGACACTCTCTCTCGGGTATGCACCACAGCGGCACTAAAAACAAAGCCGCGGTGTCCTCTTGCGTTAAACTGAAACGATTCTTCCTCGCATTTAAGATTTCGCGCGACCAGATCAGGACTCCATAGGTGAAACATACTTTACGGTTCCTTCATGCTAACTTCGCCAGAACGCTATAGCTGGATTGGAGCGGTAATCCAGCCCAAGCCGTCTGCGTGGCAGGCAGGTGTTCAACCAAAGAGCCACGCAAGCGGTTCATGCTGCCTTGGAAGAAGGCCCTTATACGTGGTGCATAGGGAAGTATATCCGTATATGCTATGGCATAGCAAGGAGGTGGGAAAGGGAAGTGGGGCTGAGGAGAGGGAAGGGAGGGCAGAGAGTAAAGCATAGTATAGACCTATTCCACCCGGCCTACGTCACGAAGATGCGGTGGCGCTGTCGTCGGGAGTTTTGGTTTCGCATGGTAGGCAACCGCCGGCGCACCTACCGTAGCAGCCGCTGTGTTTTCGCTGGTGCGTGCGCTTCTCACCGCCGTGAAATGAAGAAAAAAGTGTTTACCGATGACCTGTGCCGTGGGTTGGTTGCTCAGCAACGCACAAGATATGTGCGATAGGTTTTTATCGGTTTCCTGCTTATGTCTGTCTTAAGGAAAGGGACGAACCTGTAATGCCGCGGTTGTTTGGCGCATCGGTTATGCGCCAAACATTTTCGTCACGGTTAAGCGTATGGGTAATTATTTGGCATTAGTGCGGCTTGTTTCATTTGAGAGAAATAGCATTGTCACAAGTTTGGCAAGTGTAATGCTCGACACCAAATTTCTTGGCATAAACAAAGTGCGGACACAGAGCGATGACGCTTACCGCAAAGCGCGCACGACGTTAGCTTAGCTCGATGTGTAGAAGTAATCGCGGTCGCCGTGTATTATTGAAGTGGGGAAGCTATACATACGTCATACGAATTTCAATCACTCAAATGAAACAAATATATAAGAGTTTAATTCACGTAGCCGTGAGCGAATAGGCCGATTACAGCGACGCTTTTGCAAATTGCTTGTGGCTGCGATAGCATACACACGAGAAGTGTCTTTGGCAATGCTGTAGTGGTTACGATGCGCTTTAATTTTTTTTTTTCGATTGTCAGACTGCTCGAATGAACTACACGCTTGAAATGTGCCGCGTCGTCACAGGACCTCACGCCGTCACGATCGGAACTCAGCGTATGGGCAGAGCCGCAAGCCGCGGTCATGCGCCTTGCTGTCAGTTATTTGAGAGCCTTGTCCTTGGCTCGTCATTGCATTTTTGTGTGTGTGCGTTATCACAGCCGTATTTACATAGGTTCTAGCGTCACCAATATCGCATGCTTGAGTTACATTTGTTTTTGCGCAAGGATTTCGTGTAGGGATTAGATGCTTTAGTCCGAAACAGTAATTTAGCTGAGGCATCTTCAAGTCGTATTTAAACAAGTCTCACTGTTGCAAGTGGTTCATCCTTGCGCCAGTTACCGAATTAAAGCATACGCATGAAGCGATGCCGACATGATAGCTCGCGATCGTTCCCATCATGTTGCAAGGTGCTTATCCTTTCAATCAATTTCTCACATCTTGTCATAGCTGGTCGTCAGCACATTCTTTTCTACATTCATCGAATGCTTCCTACAGAGCTAACGCGACTTCATCTCACGCGGCTGCCCCTCGAAAACTGTTGTAAACACCCGTCGGCGCTCCGACGCCCCGTGCTCGGAGGCAGCTTTCGCACGCGCTTCGCCGGCGGCGGTGGCGCGACCGTGCGGGGCCGCGGTAAAGTGTTCTAGAAATGGGTAGTGGGCTGACTGGAGGCCGTGCACTGACGCACTTTATGTCTCATTTGGTAGATGGCGCCACCACCATCTGCAATGTAAGCGACGCGTTGCTGCCCTGAGCGTGGTTAGTTTGCCAGCGCTTCAAGCACAAACTACTTTCATGCAACCCAGTGGCGCACCGACGGGGGGGGGGGGGGGGGTTCGGGTGTTGTAACCCCGCCTGAGGCCGACCTAACCCCCCTCCCACTCCGTAGCTGCTGCTATGTCCTAGAAGAATGTGGCGCTAATGTCTCTGCAAAACGCCGAAAAAATAATAAAATAATCATCGTCATTGATGCTACTATTATTTGGCATTTTATTTACTTTTTTTACACAAGCAACAACACTGTAACCGCATGCCCGGCCCTTCTTGAAAATTGAACCCCCCCCCCCCCCCCCCCCCCCCCCCCGGCAGAGATCCTGGGTGCGCTACTGATGCAACCCCTGTTCATAGCCATTTTCGTTGCTTTTTTTCTTTTGCGTAAGCATATTCTTGCTTTGGTCGTCGTTCTGGCGCATGAAGTATACCTAACATGAGCGCGCCATCAGCGGGCGCGGGATGTAATCTATGCTGTAAACCGCCAGTTTTGTATTGCGGTAGCGAGCTCTCACGTAAAAAAAAAAAGAAGATCTCGCAGTTCTATTGCCTTTCGATAATTAATTAATTTATGGGGTTTTACGTGCCAAAACCACTTTCTAATTCTGAAGCACGCCGTATAGTATAGCACTCCGGAAATTTCGACCACCTGGGGTTCTTTAAAGGGCACTGACATCGATTGCCTTTAGATAAAAGAGATTAATATTTTCATGCTAGTGCTTGTACTCGATAGTAACTTTAGTGAGGTCGTACTCTCACTAAATAAAACAATATTACTACAAACTTAAGCACCTTACACGCTCTCAGCTGATATATTCTCCTGAAAAGTGCAAGAAAATGTGTGGGAGTGCGCAGGAGGAAAGACCGATACTAATCACGCCCAAGAAATGAAAGACCGAAAGTAAGGGTAGACCACCCAGCATCACATGCAATCAGATTTTGCTTCTTGAAGACCCCTCACATGCTGCAAATTATATTTGTGTAAGAAATTGCATGCAAACACTGCTATCAGTTGAGTGCAAAATCCAGTTAGCAATTCTGCTGACACTATAATATACCTGAAAGGTTCATTTGCAGTCTTTTCTACAGAACTATTTGTCCACACTCGTAAAATGAATTTGTAATGAAGGTGTGGAAAAATGTAGACAACAATATCGTTCACAGAAATAAGTGAAAAGTTTGTTTGGTGGGGCAGCACAATGACCTTACTCCACAAGATCCAGCCTATCAATCACTTTCTTTTTTTTCTTAAAGTGAAAACAGATAGAAAAAAGCTGCAATAGCTTGAAGAGGGCCTTGCCCCATTTTGTACTTATCAGCGTGTGCGGCAAAAAGCATGTCTCCTAAAACAGCCCAATAGATGCTAGAAAAATATTCACAACTACAAATAATCACAGAGACGCTAAATATTTTCAATAGCATACTTGGCATAGCATAAATTAAAAAAAAAGTTCACATAAACACATGAATAATCAACAGATATTGTTCACACAATAAGTAAAGACACTGAATCAGAAGAAATACTAACAAAAATGACAAATAATAGACACATTTCCATTCAAATAACGCATGCATTTTTATACAGCTCTACTGGCATTCTGGAAGATCATATTAATCGCACTGTTGATGGTACGTCTGGCACCCGGGCGCATAACAATGGTTCTGGCGACGTGGTGCCATTCCGCACGAAGAGTCGATGACCGCGAGTTGTTTACTACCAATCTACATTATTCACAACTATAAGAACTGAAAAATGAAACGTATTGACGAAGCAATGCTCGGCCAAAAACGTGCAGCGACGACGAAACACAGCAGCAGCTACAGCAGCGGGGCGAAGGAACGGCGAAGGCTCCCATTGCTGACGATAGTAGCGCCGCCACGCTGGCACTCAGGAAAACAAAAACTTGTTTACATTTTTTGCGCCGCGGCAACGTGCCCTCTCCCCGGAGAGTGAGCCCACTACCCTCTTCTAGAACACTTTAGCCGCGGCAAGCGGTGGGCGGGGCCTCCACGCCGCGACGTCGACACAAGCCCTGGTTATATCGCCGGTGCCTACCACTGTTTACCAACATGGAATAGGTCTATAGCAAGGGGAGGGGAAAGGGATAGTGAGGGTGGGGGGGAGGGATGTGATGGTGAGGAAGAGGGAAATAGGGAGGAGATAGGGTCATAGGCAATTTGCTGGTTGATTGCTTCGTATGACACCGATTCCTACAATGCGTCGGATTTGCAGGAGTCATCTCTCTTTCATTGTTCCTCGTTCTTTGTGCTTTTCTTTCTGTTTCTTTCTTCGTCTCTGTCACTCTTTCTTGCCCCGCCGCGGTGGTGTAGTGGCTACAGCACTTGGCTGCTGACCCGAAGGTCGCGGGACTGAATCCCGGCCTCGGCTGCTGCATTTTTGTGAAGGCGAAATGTTGAGGTCCCTGTACTGTGAGACGTCAGTGCACGTTAAAGAACCCCAGGTAGTCGAAGTTTCCGGAGCACTCCAATATGGCGTCTCATAATACAATCGTCATTTTGGGACGTAAAACACCAGAAATCAATCAATCTCTCACTCTTTCTCTTTCTCCCTGCTTTTTCAATGAAGCTCTCATTTCCTATTTTTCCCGGCCGCAGCAAGTCGTATTAGAATGGCCGGTACAAAGCAAACATATGCTTCCC
Source organism: Hyalomma asiaticum (assembly GCA_013339685.2). Taxonomy (NCBI): domain Eukaryota; kingdom Metazoa; phylum Arthropoda; class Arachnida; order Ixodida; family Ixodidae; genus Hyalomma; species Hyalomma asiaticum. Next base: position 61,089,648 of record CM023487.1, on the reverse strand, counting down.
ACAAATCTATGTGGTGCAAGCGAGGCTCTATGGCTGTGGTACGACGTTCGCCTTCGGACCACGGGTACCCGGGCTCGGATCCCGCCTCGCTAAGAAAGCTTTTGTTTTATCTACGTCTCTCTCTGCACCTCGTCCGCGCATTTATAGTATTCTCTGCGCACTGCTCACGCCCGCTTCGCCTATTTCGTGGACTTTTCGCACGGCTGCAACTGAAGCTTCAACAGCTCCGCTCTTAAAAGAAAACTAAAATGAAAGCTTAGTCGCTGTATTCACAAGGTAGTTGAGTTTATCAGCATAACTAAACGGACGCATTAGGAATACTATAGCAGTAACATTAGACGTATCAGTTAATTTGCCGGCCGGTTTGTGTGGCCCGTAGAACCTGAGAAGACGTTTGTGACAGTATTATCCGAATTGCGGTAGTTGGTGTCTTGCGTCCAATGAAAAAAAAGAGAAAAACAGGTGGTAATCATCAGTTGCTTTCGTCAAATAAGAGGCAGTCTTTTTCATGCCTATTCCCGTTGAATCCAGCGGCATTTTAGTGTCGCTTTTATGAACATTGTCCTTCACGTTGCTGTGACATGAAATAAGGAAAACCAACGGACCCATGCAGTAAGATGTCAAGTTCGTCTAGTTGGCTTGAATTCATCCCGAATTTGGCGTCAGCGCAACGAAAGACATGGACAAAGTGGAAGTTTCTTTTTATTCCATCTTCTTTGTGTCTTTCGTTGCGCTGTCGCGAACGAAGAGATGAATGAAACGGACCCATCTTTACCTTTCTATTCTCTCGACCCCTGCTTTCTTTCCGTGTAGCGGCGCCATGTGTCGCTCATGCGGCAAGTGGCCAAACAGGTGATGACCAACCGAGACCCACACGATGCCAGGCCGGTGCCCAGTCCGCCCTGGTGGTCGACGGTGTTCTCGAGCCGCTACAAGACTGAGATGTGTCATCACCTGGAAGAGCAGGGCTTCTGCAGCTTCGGCGCCGGCTGCGTCTACGCGCACAGCGCCGCCGAGCTGCGACCTTTGCCGCGGCACCCCAAGCATCGGTCACAGCTCTGCAAGGACTTTCACGAAGAGGTCGGTGAAGAACGCTGACGATGATGCGTTAGCTGGCTTAACAAAAGGTTTTCTTGGGCTAGTTCGGTTCGTGACTTCTGAAGAAAAAATCGTAGCGCAAAAACACGTTAGGGCAGAGAACTCCTAGCACAAGTGCCGCCTTCTTGTCTACATTTGTCATTTCGCGCTATAGTTTCTTCTTCAGAAGTCATGTAGCACCACTTGCGTGCGTTGGAAAGTGTCGCGTTTTAGTCAATATTTTTGTTGGTATCTGAAATATTTCACGCGAATTGAGCCCTTGTGTACTATCAGCGTAAAATGAAGCGCGAATAAGCGGAGCGCGTGGTTCAAGCATTACGAGCGGCACAGTGCGCACCATTCAGTCATTAGCATTGACAAACGCTCAAATCTGGCTTGGCAGCACTTGGGATGCAATTGCCGGCGCAAAACACACCTGCATGTAGCGGCAAACCGCATGAGCACATCTCTCTAACCATGACCGCGCGAAGTACAGCACGCGTACCACTGTTCGCGTTCCATTTGGCGCATGCATCACGTTGTTCGTGACTGTCAAGTCCCATATTGAGTAACTAGCCCAACGCTGTAAAAGCAACACACATAACTCTGCAGGTAAGTTTCGTTTACAAGGTCCAGGAGTGGCTTGTGATGTGATGTAAGCCAGACCTCTGTAGGTCTGGATTACTGACCTACATGTGTTTATTCAATGCCTTATTGTACCACTTGGATATCGTATACTACCAAAGACAGTGTACACTTGGATACTGTATGCCATGAAGTGTGCTATACAATATCCAAGTGTCCTCCGTACCGACGCCAGCTAGAGCTAGTGGTGGGATGCTTCACTTTAAGGATAGATACAGTACTTGCACTAACATTGAAATCTAGGCGAATTGGTACATAATGCAGACAGTATGAACGAGTCAAAAGAAGTAACACTGAGTAGCTAAGTGAGGCACACAACGACTAGACTATCGACTGTGGTTATGTTACGCTCTATGAAATGTTAGGACCCCTAGGCAAGGTGGAGCGCGAAATTCTTGAGGTCCTACATCAGCATTCAGGGGCATGATTGCGTCAGCATCGCACCGGTCTCACTGATGCCGAAGAAACTAAGCTTTCTATAACTGGCAACAGCGCTCGGTGACCCTCGCTTTCTTGGCTTGTCTTGTCTGTTAAGCAGCGCATGCTCATCTCATTTTCATGCACGATGGTGTTGTTAAGTGCAGCGCAGTTGACAGCTCAGTCGCTGTGGGTGCCGCTGTTCTGAGTGTTTTGTGTTCTTATTTGAATGATGCAGACTTGACGCAAACACTACTTCTCCTTCTGCAGGGCTTCTGTAGCTTCGGCGGCCGCTGCAGCTTCATCCACACCAAGCGAGAGACAGCGGACATCGTGGAGGATGTTCTGAACAAGATGCGCATGGCGCCTCCGATGCCCGAGAATCCGAACACGGCCTCCGCTTCTTCCTCAAGGGCGGGCTCCTCCGCGTCGGCAAGCTGCGCGAGCTCCGAGCTGAGCGACAACGTGTCTGTGGCCGATACGGGCGGCGGCGATGACACGGTGGCCGACGTAGGAGGAGAGACCGGAGGTACGACTCCAAAGGACGACGTCTCCCCGCCCCTCACAAAGAAACGTAAGCGCCGGGCACAAGGAAAGAAAGGCACGGTGAGTGTTGGCGGCGTTTCCCCGCAAACGCAAAGCCGAGCAGCAGAGGCTGCAAAACTGAGCACTCTAAGGTTGCATTATGAGATCCAAACTAGGATAGAAGCTCAGAGGATGACGGAGGCTTTAAGTAATGAAGACATCTTTGAAAACGATGAAGAGGGGATTCCGTAAGAGGCAACGTTTGGGCTAGCCTGCAAGGCTACTTGTCGAAACGTCGGCTCCTGCGACATTCCCCGTTTTTCACCGTTCTTGACATCTCTTCGTCGGTTATATGCAAGGTGACCTGTGAAATTTGGAAAAGCATCAATTGCATCAGCGGTAACCTTAGTGAGTACAGCTTTGCATTTGAAACGGCAGGCTTTGTCGCCCCGCCAAGGTAGGCTAATGGATATGGCCCTCGGCTGCTGATCCGAACTTGACGTGGTCGAATTCCGGCCGCGGCGGCTGCGTGTCAATGGAGGCGAAATGTTGAGGCCCGTGTACTTCTGATGTCAGTGCACGTTAGATCCCCAGGTGGTGGAAATTTCCGGAGCCGTCCACTACGACGTCTTCCAATCATATGGTTGTTTTGTGATGTAAAACCCTAAGAATCTATCAGAGCTTTTGTCGGCGTTTGAAGGTAGCCAAAGGAGCTAAGTGGGCCGTTTGGTATTTGGAAGCCTACGGAAAAGCCTATGCCCACGTAGTTGTAGGCGACAGGAATGGGTCGTCGTTGGGGTTGAGAGAAGCACAGAGCAAAAGTAGTGTTCCAGATATACTCACGAATTCATGGTGATAAGTGCGCAAACACAGCACCAGGACACAGTAGGGAGAAACAAACGAGCGCAGACTGAAAGTGATGTTTATTGAAAACTGAATAAGTACACATAAATGAGGGAAAGGAAACAGGTGATAAGTATAAGATAAACAAGCATGAATAGATTATGTGCCATCAATGTATGTTAGTTCACATTCTAAGAGCGATATTGACGGAGAATTGACGCATATTGCACTGTTTTTCTTAATAAAGAATGCCTCAGCTATTTCCCTTGTTCTTCGGTCACGGTGACAATACAGAACCGAGGTGCGCGGAAATTCTGGAACACACCCACACCTAGCACAATGCGCGGACAGGTGCAACCCAGGAGCCGATGAAAGAGCATTATGGTGTTCCTGCAACCTTACATTAATGCAACGCTTTGTCTGCCCAATATATACATTACCACAGGACAGGGGAATCGAATATACTACGTTGCAACGGCAAGTGGTGTAAGGCTCGACATGGTTTACGCCATAGCCTTTTCTTGAGACACCCCCCTTTATTTCTGATTGTTTATCAATCTTTGAGCACAGTTGCTCCAACTTATTGCCGCTAGAGAAGACCACATCAACAGAAAACTTCTTAAACACTTTTTGACTTTATGAGAGAAGGCATGAACATACGGATTAACCGCAATCACCTGCCTCTTCTGCTGCCTTCGGCTGTGGCGTAAACCATGTCGAGCCTTACACCACTTGCCGTTGCAACGTAGTATATTCGATTCCCCTGTCCTGTGGTAATGTATATATTGGGCAGACAAAACGTTGCATTACTGTAAGGTTGCAGGAACACCATAAGGCTCTTTCATCGGCTCCTGGGTTGCACCTGTCCGCGCATTGTGCTAGGTGTGGGTGTGTTCCAGAATTTCCGCGCACCTCGGTTCTGTATTGTCACCGCGACCGAAGAACAAGGGAAATAGTTGAGGCATTCTTTATTAAGAAAAACAGCGAAATATCCGTTAGTTCTCCGTCAATATCGCTCTTAGAATGTGAACTAACGTACACTGATGGCACATAATCTATTCATGCTTGTTTATCTTATACTTATCGCCTGTTTCCTTTCCCTCATCTATGTGTACTTATTCAGTTTCAATAAACATTAGTTTCAGTCTGCGCTCGTTTGTTTCTCCCTACTGTGTCCTGGTGCTGTGTTTGCGCACTTATCACCACGAATTCATACCAAATGGTTCGGTTATCCGCTCTTCTGCATACTCACGAATGCGGATGAAGAGAAATCGACTGTTCAAGCGTGGGAATGCCATTGTCTAGAAGGCGTGTTCACGGAACAATTAAAATTAAGTTGACAACTAAATATAAAATGACGGAAAGTTTAGACACAGTAATGTATCGTAAGAGTCGTGAGGCAGGAAGCTGTACGCTCAGGAAAAATTAGTCGAGATTGCACTGGCTACGTAACAGGCAAGGGTAAAGATTTACTCTCACGCTAACCGAGTTTTTGAACGTAGAAACGGCAGTAATTATTTACCCCGCCTAGAGGTTTCAGCGAGTATACGTGGAGTAATTTTTTACTGCCTAAACAATGTTTTCTCGGCTTCTTTAGAGTTATTTTAAAGCTCATACGAGGTTTACTGTGGCTGGGTAAACATTAGGCTTACGCAAAATGCAGACATCACTCAATTTATTGAGCAGTAAACGAGGACTCACCCTTCGAACTTATAACATTGGAAGCACGTTTTCACTCGTTGAGAGCGCAACAAGCACAGGCACAAGCGCGGGAGCAGAGATACTCGAAAGTGCGTTTTCACTTGGCCGCCGTCCACCAAGACCGGCGCTATAGGACAGCGAGCATCGCTCGAACTCAGCACAAAACCACGCCGCACTGGTAACACTCGGGGTAGTTCGCCGTGTCGTTGTCGTACTGGTTGACGATGCGGTCAGTCAGGAACGTTTGCGACCGTAGTTTCCGTGCTTTCCCAGACTCGGCGGCGCCTTCGAAACGACGGTCACTAGGCATAGCTGCCGGAGATGTCGCGGTATCACGTTCTAGTTGACGGACGCCGGCGTACGCGTATCGGCACGCGCCGATACGCGTACGCGCTGATCACACTCACGCCCCGAGACGTCGCGTCCCCTCTTCCGCGACCGAGGCTTTTGACGAACAGTTGCTTGCAAACGCGCACCATGTGGCTAGGCCTAAACAGTCAAACGAGGGCTATCACGACCTCCACCCCTGCGCCCCGGCAGTTTGGAGTTTTTGACCACGTGACGTGGTACGTAGTTTTTGATCACGTGGCTTTAAACTCTAGACTGGGGTTTTTTTATCACGTGACACAAAACCCCCTACGTAGTAAAATAGGGCAATAACGTCCTTTTACTACCTTTCTAACACGTGGTAGTAAAACTATGTCATATGCTCATTTTACCTCAACGAGACGTAGTAATTTGAAAACAAGGGAGTTTTTTAGGCTCATGAGCAGCAAAAACCCAAATATCGGGCAACTTTTGCTTACAGTGCATTTACCACACGACAGTGGAATCATGCTTTTCTGCATACTCACGAATGCGGATGAAGAGAAATTGACGGTTCAAGCGTGGGAATGCCATTGTCTAGAAGGCGTGTTCACGGAACAATTAAAATTAAAAGTTGGCAACTAAATATAAAATGACGGAAAGTTTAGACACAGTAATGTATCGTAAGAAAGAGTCGTGAGGCAGGAAGCTGTACGCTCAGGAAAAATTAGTCGAGATTGCACTGGGGGTGCAAGGCTACCGAAGGCAGTTGGCTGTGGTGCGTGTTTGTCTACGGCACATCCGCATTTCGCCGTGGTCCGATGCTGCAGGAAACTGCTTGCAAAGCGCTGCGACTCCCGATGAACGCTTCTCAATGCTTCACACCGAGCTCGCAGTAAAAACGTTCGCGTCGAACCACAAACGGTGGCAGACGAAAAAGGGGCCTCGTCTTAGCACCGTCCCACCCCTTTGCTATACTACACTGTGCGTTTGTGCATAGCTTCGCGCCATGAGACGGCGCATGCTCTCGTGGTGCGAAGCTATGCACAAATGCATAGTTTTGCGAGAAGCTGTGCACCGAGCAAATCGACGCACACCGTCTTTGTCTTCTTTTTCTTCTGCTTGCAGCCGCAAGCTGACGTTTCGCCAGTGTTAGTTGTGGTCTGATACTTTGTGCGCAAGAGAAGCGCCCGTGTGAACGCCGCACGTTGGGCATTACATAGAACGGCACTGCATAGAAATGCCTTGCATCGCACATAGAAGGGCATTGCATTGGGCATTGCATTAGGACTTCAGACATTACTTTCTTCAAACCAAGAACTAGAGCGACCTACCTTAAAATGGCAAATCCAACGCCTGCTAAACAGTCGTCACCAAGTACTGTTAGACTACATGATGCGTTCAAGCGCTGATATTCTGCGTGTGAGGTTGTGTTTGTTTATGGATCGTACGTGTCTTATGCATACTGTCACCTAAACGTGGAATTCTGCTACGTATTTGCGAGGATAATCGCATAATGTAATTAACGATTATTAATTAGTGTAATGCGATGTAATTGACTATTAAGAATTAGTGTAACAGGACGCGTCCATACCGCTTCATTTTTGTTTGATCATCTTTTTTTATTAGAATAGGCCTTATGTGGCAATGGAAACGCCGCCGAAAAACCGAATTGGTGTAAAATAAGATCGAAGTGGTCGTGGTGGTAAATTTAGTACCTTCGTTTTATTACTTTCGTAAACGTACCAGCGACAAGTAGTGCCGTGGTAACTAAAATACTACCTAGGCAGTTACTACGTAATGGATGGAATGTTCACCCATGTGTATTACCTCAGTACTAACTGAGTACCATATACTGCAAATGATTGTGCATACAGCTTGACAGGAGAACGTCGACAGTCGCAGCATGTGGATGTTACAAATTTTACTTCTTTAGTTATCATTATCCCAGGGTACAGAAGCGAGGACCTAACGATTCAAACTTCCGACCGGTGGCAAATCATCCAGAGTGGATACGAACCATCGACTTCTAGCTGATCACATCAAATCCCCTGAGAAAAAGTGAGCTAGGAATGCGACTGGCTTGAAATGATCATGTTCGATAAACGCGAGCTTTGACCTACCTTCACAACGTGCATCGTACTCCGACTCGCAGTCTCTCGACCCCCGCTGGAACCAGGGTCCGTGGAAGCGCGACGAATCCGACATCCCTCCGGTGACCCTGGAACCGGGTCTGCTGGACGCCCCGCTGGAGCCCGACTTCCGCCGGCGCTGGAACTATCGCTGGAGGGACATGCCCTTCCGACGCCTCGACGTCTTCGAGCAGCTCTGCCCGCGTGACACCTGAACGACGAGCGTACCAAAGCTCGAAGCATGGACGACGCGTCACCGCGCCATTCCCTTGTAGCGTGACGAGAAACCACAATTGACGACGTGCACATGTTATGTGCACCGATGACTTTTATGTACATGCGCCGTCGGACATGTGATTTAAGCGGAACTTCTGACGGCGTTATATGCACGCGAGAGTGCAGAGGGCCGCGATTAACCACTTCAGCAGGCATGTAATGACGTAGGTACTTCATCACTCGGGACCGGAGTTCGCATCATAATCACACGGTTCTTCATGGCAAATGGCGTCATTCTATGGCGCTTGCTCTCCGGAAGGCTCATCTGCAGAAATATTCCCCTGCAGTCCCACAGATACGTCGACTGCGTTAGCGAGGATATCCTCGTTCAGACCTCGCTGGTAAGGTGCGCAAGCATTACCTGATACATCCGAGTTTATTCGGGTGATTGCCGTACAGTCAGCTAAGACGCAAGATTTACAATTTTCTCGCTGTAACAAAAACTGCATCCGTTTGTTGATCTCAAGCTAGTCGTTCGCTCAGAACACGGAGGTTCACCTGGGAGAAAGAGAATAAATTTGTCGTGAATGCATAGGTACGGTTAACGAATATAAGTATAAGAAGCTAATGGCCCTCATTACGCATTGAGTGCCGGATGACTTTATTGCATAAGATGTAAATAGGGTCAGGAAATCGAATTGACGGCCTGCCTGCCTCTAGCACGAATAAAGCTTTTAAATGTTTTTAATGAAATGCGTGATGTTTGTTCGCGAATTCAGATGCTGTTTTTTGCTGACAGTGACTGTTCCACGTGAAATATATTCTGACCTAATGAACATCACGCGCCTCACTTTTCACTGCTGTTTCGGGCGTTAATAACGGGCCTTAATAATCTCTCTCAAAAAACGAAGGGTCCGTCTGAGATTATCGGCCCCGTTACAACTGTTTCCTACCAGTGCGAACGGTGTATTGTCTTTCAGAAAAGAAAATGTTGAAAATTAGAACATATTTGCAGTATTTCGACGCAATTTAGTTGGGACGCCTTTTTATCAAGTTCTGACGAGCGCAGACTTTTACGTGACGCATGCAACTGCCCTGTTTTTTGAGGCGCGATTTAGCAACAGCATGACACCCACCAAACATGACAATAAATGTTATATTGAAATGCTGTGAACTGGGGATACTGAAGTTCATTCTGAAGCACATTCTTGATCGCGTTGGAATTCCAACGTGATATTGCTAAAATGTTTGCAGCTGCCCTCGAGTTAATGGACATCGTTAAGCAGTGTACCTTCATGTTTTAGTCTTCATTTTTTGCATGAAAAAAGGGGGAAAGGACCACGGACCAAAAGCTACAAAACTACAGCTTTTACTGCAGCTAAAGTACTTTCATTAGGTATGACGTAGTGGTTATCAGTTACATTTTTTAACTGTAAAGAGACTAAGTGTATGTACAGTCTGTTTTTTTTTTTTTTTGAGGGGGGGGGGGAGGTGTTTGGGATGATTTTTTTCCTTGCCAGTCATCCCCTTTGCAGTCGGCCGGTGGCGAGACCCGCATGACTGACTGGTCTGTTGGCGCCTCTGCATATACAAACTGTTCTGATCGTTTTCGCGGGCTCGAAACGGCGAATATGCGCATCGCCGGTGTTTCACCGACGCCCGAGGTCTGTCGGAAGTCGTCTCGCACAATCTCGAGCAGCGGTGCGGCGGCTTATGTGCCGGCTTACGCGCTTGCCTTCATTTTCTTCTGGAGTGACGTACTTCTTGGGTTGCCTTATTTTCAAAGCGATACGCTCTGCGCGGAGAAGTGGGCATTCTGACGCCGCGGCGGCGACGCAGAGCTTTTATTTCATGGATAGGCGTGGTGACGTCACTTCCGCATCCGAGACCGTGGCGCGAGACCGTGGAATTTCGTTCATGACGGTGGAAGGGGCTTTATGGACTTCGTCACCCGACAACCGGCACAGCGGTGAGTCTCGGCTCCAACAGCTCGCGCTCAGGGCTTGATTGATTGATTGATTGTGGTTCGGAAAGGACGCTAATTTCTGCAGCCCATGTAGGGAGCACGGCTAAGCGTCCGTGGGGGTGGGGGAAAGGGAGTGAAAGAGATAGAAAGGCCGTAGTGGAGGGCTCCGGAAATTTAGACCACCTGGGGTTCTTTTAAAGCCACATTCCGCTATGTTCCATGCGTTCCCTCTTCCCCAGTACAATACCCTGGCAGCGATGGGGAGCCGTCCTGGCGACTTAAGGTGACGCCAGGCTCATGATGCGGCTTGAGGCGCCTCAGGTGGACCTCCTGACGACCAAGACGACGCTTGTCCGGGGAGGTGTTGACGGGCTCAATGACGTATGTGACGGGAGAGGGGAACTCGATGACGCGATAACGGCCATGGTACTTTGGAGCGAACTGTGGTACTCGGAGCCACACTTAGCAGCCAACGGCGAATGTCGCCACCGAGAGATCGTGGTCGTGACGATCTTTCTGAAGGGCTTGGTTGTCCGAAGTGGATGAGCGGGCCAGGTGACCACACTTTTCGGCATACTGGGCGATTTCAGAAACATGGCGGAATTCGGAGACGTCAGGGCGATGCACGAAATAGTGCCCAGCGTGGTGCATGGTTCGTTGACATGTAGAAAAATGAAGAGAAGCCTGTGGTAGACTGGGGTGCAGTGTTATATGCGCATTACGAACATAAGAATTGTCTCAGCAGGACAGGTCGGAGTTGATGTACGCGGCGAGCACGTCTCCCAGCGTTCGAATGAGCCGATCAGCTAGACCGTTTGTTTGCGGGCAGAAGGCCGTAGACGTGCGGTGAACTGTACGGCTTGAACCAAATAGCTTTTAAGGACGCCGGAGGAAAACGCCCGCCGCCCCCTCCACTCAGTAGTTCACGTGGCGCACCGTGGTGGATGAGGAAATGACGTAGGGGGAAGTTCGCTACATCACGAACGCCAGGCGAAGGTAATGCGCTTGGTGATACTTTTTAATGCGGAGCATTTCTTAGTCGCACGATGTCGCGCTTCGGCGGCGCTGTCCACACCCCCACTGCTCATGCTCGGCTCGTCTCGTGCCGGCCCACCGGGCGTTCAGCAAGCCGAGCATGCGCAGTGGGGGTGCGGACCTCTCCCCGGTACTCCTCTCCCTCGAACGCGGGCGGTGTGTATATAAACGGCGGAGCGCGCGTTCGGAATTCAGTCAAGGGCGTCTTTGCGGACCTCTCCCCCGTACTCCTCGAACGCGGGCGGCGTGCGGCGGAGCGCGCGTTCGGAATTCAATCCATCACTCGGGCAGCGCGACGCTTCTGCGTAACGGCAACGCCGAATTGCGGATTCCGAACTTGGTGCACGAGAAGCAGCGGCGAAACGTGAGCAACGAGCTTTAAGACCCCAGGTACGTGAGCGAGAAGCGGCGTGGGAACGTCGTCAACGAGACGCGGCTCCGGACGCTGCTCGTGGACGCAAGCGCCCACCTTGGTGCCGTCCAATACAACGACGGCACCAGGCAATAAAGACACACTTTAACTTTACACTCCTTGCCTTCGCTTCTCCTTCATTCAATAAATAAGAATTATAAAGACGAAATAACAAGTAAGCATTCCCAAACCATACCCAATTACGCAACATTCACGCGATACCCCCACCACTCTGCGACGCATTTACTCGAGTTCCCCCCGTGGGAAGATGCGGGCGGCTTTTTGCGTAGGCTTAAGGGCTTATCCCTTCCTTAAACGGCTTTGCTGTTTAGGAAACTCTGAAAATAACTACGAAAAAAAAGAACATAAAAACGTTCTTGCGCTGGAGTGCTTCGTCAGGAGAGGCACAAGCGAAATCGAATATTCCACACTTATAAAACTGCAAAAGTCAAACGGGGCTTACGGACGAGAAGATGGAATTCAGCCACATTTTTATACTAAAGCCATTGCATCAGTGTGACACAGCAATTTCCTTTTGCCAAAAATGTTGGGTACTTCGGTTCCGTAGCAGTATTGCAATTATACACCAAAAGTGTCGCTGCAGCGTCGGTGAAAGGTTTGTTCACGCTTCTCCATGACACTGGCCTGTATTAGAAATACTGCAATGCCTCCGTTCCTACACCAACACTCCTTTTTTTCTTCCTATCTGCGCTCTGATATCTCACTTTTTTGTCCATTTCCGCGACCCATAGAGCAGGGTAGTACACCGGAAGTTCATTTGTGCTTAAGCTCCATGCCTTTCCTTCTTAAATTTTGCTCAATTGTGAAACCGAGTCCTAAGAATGACCGAAAGTTGAGTTGGCTTGTGAAAGTTCATAATAAAATAAGGTAAGGCGTACAGCGGCCGAAACCTTTAAGTAGCATGCGCGAACGCAGACTTCTTTGTACATGAGCGCTGAACGACGGAGCCAAGCTGTAAAAAAGGGGGCGTGAGTAAGTGCGTTCCCACAATGCGTACTCATCTGGGCCCTTAGACTGCTAGGCTGTTTCTTCCTAAAGACATCACCGTATACATTAGCGCGTTTCGGACAAAGAAGCCCGGGTAAGTGCATGGTCTTGATCGCATGTTATATTCCGGAGACCAGCTAGCAATCGAGAAAATTATAATTTAAAGATACGCCTCATGCCCCCTACACGAGAAATCTCACGTGCATAAGCTGACGAATAGGGATCGATCATTTGTTAGTTGCTGACACAGATTTTTTTTCATATCTGTAACAGGGCCGTTACCTACACTATGGGCGCTTCATAGCTACAGTGTGGCGTCTGCACTGAGTTAATTTGGGGTGACGTCCTCAAGAAGGAACAACTTAGAAGACGATGGGGCCCAGCTGAGAGCGCTTCCTCGGCATGTGCTCACTCTCACCCCTTCTATGCAGATTGGCTCCGTCGTATAGCGCTGACGCACGCTCGTCGATGATATGGGCGGCTGTACATGCACAGACACAAGAGAACAGAAGCAGACAGCAGTGTTGTGCCCATTGTGCGCGGCTCACAACAGGGTTGACCTTCGGCCGTGCGTCGGAGCAACGCAGGAGGGGAAAAGCGTGGCAGCTCTTCCCCTCGACCCAGCGCTACATGGACGTGGTTACGCGAAGCCCGAAGTGCGGCATTTACATGCGCATTTGCTTCATCTCTTGCGCCCGATCCACTGCTGCACGATAGTAGTTATGCCAATGGCCGTGTGCGATAAAGTACAACTTGAGCTCGAAGTTGCGGCGGCTTCCATCCTCGAAGCCGCGGCTGCTTTTACACAGTGCGACATGAATAAAAAGAAAGAAAGATGGGCACCAGTGCATGGTGAAGGATCAGGTGCGGTGATTAGATGGTGAGCAAAGGTGGATCGAGTCTCGAGACAATGCGAGGTGATAAAGGGCATAACGCTTTGGTAAAGTACAAACGTATCACCGATGTAAGGGTAGGTAATGACATCAGCAACTTGACACCATCGGCAATCCGCCTTTTGCATGTCTGTGTGGCGGCCTCTCGCGGACACGGTACGAAACAATCTGTACGGCGTCGCGCCAAACCTGTCGTGCGCTACCGCAGTGTTTCTCTATGGCACAACGTGATGGGGCAGCGACACGCACAGTGATCGTTGCGGTTTCTTTCGATTTGAAACGCTGCACGAATTTCTGGGAGGCCTCTCCGGCATGGTGAACACTTACAGCGAAAAGAGCAGGCCATGAGAAAGCCTTGGGTGTCTAAAAACGTCGCAAAATGCCGCCCGAACGGGAAAGGCACGGATGCTAGCAGACGCCGTCAGCTTCCCGCGTGGTCACTTGAGGGGTGGAATCCGGTTTGTTTGAGACCGCGCGCGTAAAAGAAAAAGAGGTGGGGGGTGAGTTCTCCTGAAAGCGTACGCACCTGCCCCTGTCACGCTGTCTACATGCTCGAGAGACCCCAGGATCGCTTTTGCTGACTTTTTGCGTTTTGTTATTTCTTGTTTTGTTGCTTTTCTCTACGTCCCCATTCCAGTTTCTCCCTTCGAAAATGAACCAGTCGTATAACCAGTCGTCTTGGTGCGCTCGGTTGAGGTGTCCTCAGTGAGCGACAGTTACCGTGCACTCTTCTGGTGCGCTGAAAGTGAATGAACGTGTCGTGCCTTTTTTCAACTCTCCGAAGTTTCTCTCCGATTAAGCCTACAGGGAGATAGCTAGAGCTCAATCCGCGTAAGCTTTGCTGCCAGTAGTGCTTGTTCAAGTCACGGAGCACCAGCATACCTGGCCTGAGTCACCAACGGATGCACAACGAGGCCAGGATCAATGAAAACGCTAAGCGAAGCGCATGTGAAGGAATTCATGGCAGCAACGAACGAGGAATGTTCGGGGATGAGGTGTGTGTGCGTGATCCAGTGTTTAGTGAGTTGAACTCCACGTCAACTCACGGACTTATGTGAAGTATTCGTCCTCCATCATCGGATACAACAGGAAGCGTGCTGGAATAACACCTCTATCTTGCAGGGTACGATTTCGTTATTGGGTTGATCCGAGTGACCATGTGCATTGCCGGATGTCTGTTTTTGCCTATCCGTGTCGTTCTTACATAAATACTGTTTGATTACGGAAGCACGGAGCAATGGTTTCACTGAACTACAAGTTCCGATGTGTTCTTCGCGCGTTCTTCACGGCTAATGCCGTGTCATATACGCGACATTTGCCTGCCTGCACCGTACGATGATGTGAGAGAACTTCATGTTACCAAAAATGTGTGTCTGGATAGCGTACCGGCCCAGCTGTCGGCGAGTATCATTACTTTCGGTAAAGGGTACAGCGTTCCGCACTGCGCGCCGCTTGCGTCGTCTGCTACGATGCCGTACGGGTCGTTTGCGCCGGATGCGGCGCATGCGCACTCGGACCATGCAAAAGGCGGATTACGCCACCAGAAGCGATAAAAGAACTGCTTCGCTGTTCCGACGGTTTTCCCGGCGTAGTAAGTGGCCTTTTAATTTTGATTCGAGTACCTTATTAATGACTAAGCACGCATTACATAGAGGTGTTACAGTTCAGCGAGTCGATGACGTTTACAGTGCACACATTTAATACAGTTATAGCGGGTGACGTGGCACACATAAACAGATAGAACAAGAAATAACAACTAATAGGACCACACGCATGCAAATCTACAGCTTTACATCACTGCAGTGACGTTGCGTCAGCGCAGGACATGAAATGTGAACACTGGAAACTAGTAGTATACAAAAAGAAAGGAAACTTCTTTCTAGCTTAACCCATAGCGAACGAATAACAGGAAAATGGACGCACAATAATAAAACAGAAAAAAACGAGCATGAGCCATGAAGTATACAAACCTACGCGTGTATGTTAAAGTAGCGTTTAAGTGAAATGATGAAATCTTCATGGTTTAGAGAGGAAGCGGTGTCGTTTGGTAATTCGTTTCAGTGATGTATCGCAAGGAACATGCAAACATTACTAAAACAGTTGGTGCGTGCAAGGATACGTTTTTCTTTATTGGTTGATCAAGGAGTACGAGGGCACTACAGGCGGGTGTGATATGGCATGCGTTGAATGCTATACAGAGATAAACTGTGAAAATGGGCAAGAAGAGCGATCAGTCTTCAATTTTCTGGAGAGGGTAGATTTAAAGATTGCTTTATGTTACTCATGCTAGGGTTTCGTGAGTAATCACTTGGAATAAAGCGAGTTGCTTAATTCTGGATTCCCTCGAGCTCGTTGACAATGCATGACTACTGTGTGTTCCAAGTAAGACGGATATTACGTTTTTGAGCTGAGAGTTAAGGGTATTCTTGGGCTCATAGGCTTAAGCTGCAACTTAAACGCCAATAGTGAATTCGTGTGGCGGATCTCGAGCGGTGCGCAGAATCCACAAAGGAGCAAGAAAATCCGTCGCGGAGCGACCCGATCCCGCCCCACCAGCGAAACAAACTCTCTCCGGCAGGCATTACAGCGGAAGTTGTCGCACGCATCCGGTTGCCCAAGTTGCCAACGCATATTCTATCAGTACTACCCAGTGTACTGCGAACGGAGCGACGACGACCTGAACCCTGCATTTCACCGATGAAACAACTGCCAAAGGTTATCAGACAGCACTTAATGATACGCTGAAACAAAAATCGCCGTGCCGGACTGATCCGGAAGTGATGACACAGTACAGCTAAAGTTCCGGCAGAATCCGGCTCGTGTGGAGCCGATGAACGTGGAGCACTTTGTCGCGGAGCAGGTTGCTCTCAATCGCTCCGTGCAACATGCAAACAAGGTTGGGATCTGGCAGTGGAATTCGAAGGAGAAAAAAAAAATTGGCAGATCCCACGTGCAGTGGGAATCAAGGAAATGCGAAGCACGCATAAGGATCGCAAAACGGATTTGCATTGCTGTCTCGCTATACCGAGTTTGGTACATATATATGAAGTTAAAGAAACGGCCGCAATAGCACCATGACTGTGGCATGTAAACCATGCCGCTCATACACGTATGTCATGATTGTCACGTTATGACTTGTCATTTACGTTCGTCACGCAGTCGCGTTGTGCCATAGTAGTTTTGGTATATATCCCATTAAGCAAACGAGTGGCATGTAGATCATGCCGCTCATGACATGCTTGCCACGATTTTCATGTTATGACCTGTCTTTTATGATCGCCATGCAGTCATGTTGTGTCAAACCAATTTTCGTATACATTCCATTAACGAAACAGCAGTTTAGCGCCAGGACCATGGCATGTAAATCATGTCGGTCATGACACGCGTTTCATGATTCTAATGTTATGACCTATAATTTACGTTCGTTAAGCTGTCGCGTTGTGCCATAGTAATTTTGGTATACATCCCATTAACGAAACGCCTGGCATGTAAGTCCTCCCGCCCATGACATGCATGTTATGCTTTTCATGCTATGACCTGTCATTTATGTTCGTCATGCAGTCATGTGGCATATCAATTTTAGTATACATCCCATTAACGAAACGGCCAGGAGAGCACCAAGACCGTCGCATGTAAATCATGTCACTCATGACGTGCATGTCTTGATTTTCGTGTTATTACCTGTCATTTATGTTTGTCGTTCAGTCATGTTGTGGCATGCCAATTTCCGTATACGTCCCATTAAAGAAACGCGTGGCATGTAAATCATGTTGCTCATGACATGCATGTCATGATTTTCGTGTTATGACCTGTCATTTATGTTCGCCATGCAGTCATATTGTGGCCTACCAATTTTTGTATACATCCCATTAACGAGACGACCAGGAGAGCACCAAGAGTGTGACATGTAAATCATGCCGCCCATGACGCGCATGTCACGATTTTCATGTCATGACCTGCCATTTATGTTCGTCAGGCAGTCATGTTGTGCCATACCAATTTTCGCATACATCCCATTAGCGAAACGGCCAGGAGAGCACTAAGACTTTGGCATGTAAATCATGCCACTCATGACTTGCATATCATGATTTTCGTGTTATGACCTGTCATTTATGTTCGTCATGTAGTCATGATGTGGCATACCAATTTTCGCATACATCCCATTAGCGAAACGGCCAGGAGAGCACCAAGACCGTGGCATGTAAATCATGCCGCTTATGACATGCATATCATGATTTTCATGTTATGACCTGTCATTTATGTTTGTCATGTAGTCATGATGTGGCATACCAATTTTCGTAAACATCCGATTAGCGAAACGGCCAGGAGAGCACAAAATCGTAGGCGGCTAGATAGATACGCTCAAACTCGTCGAAGTTCGCTAAGAAATGCTTCGCATTTAAAACTACACCATCTCCCTCTAAAGGGGACCATGAGGCGATGCGAAGCAGCACGGGGGTCGCACACCGCGTTTGCATAGGTTTGACGCTAGCAGACGCTGCCTGCGTCATCGTTGTCTCTCGCGGGCGAGGGCGCGTTCTCGTTCCTTGCGAGCTGGTAAAGCGTTCATCGAAGAAAGAGCGTTTCTATAGTCAACGCGCGCCGTTCGGAGAGCAGAGGAGGAATGCCGAGAGGAGAGGAGATGAGACAAGGAGAGGGGGGAGGAGGACGCGCATGCGCAGTGCGGGTGTGGACGCCACACGGCGGATGCATGGATGGAGGCCGGGCATAAGCTGCCTCGCATCTAAGAGAATACTTGTTCGAAAACAGGCTAGGGACATTTAAAAAACAAGTTAAAGAAATTTTGATCAAAAAAGAAATAACTTATCATCACTAAGCTATATTGTATAAAAAGAGTAGGTAGAATTGGGCTGTGACATGTTCACTAGTGTTCGGAAGGTGTGTTGTTCCACTGTGGTATAGGATGTATCGAGCTTTGGTTCTCATGTGCAAGACAAGTGTATCCGGACTATGTTAAATGTATAAACGTGTTGCTTTTTTTATTATTGTATTCCGCGCGCATGGGGTACATGACATGTCGGGGTTTTGTTGTTGAGTGTTGTATCTGCAAAAAAAAAAAAGGAAAGAAGGGAAAATGTGTATCTGTGACGAACTACAGGTGCAGGGGCCTTTGTCAGGCGTGAGAAACGCCTTTTGCCGCTGTATCCTTTTTCTTGTATTACAAGAAATAAAATAAAAACTAAAATAAAATAAAAATAAAAATCCTCCAGTGGTATTTACTACCTGGAAATAACGCACCAAACGACTAAACTTCATGCGGCGAAGTTTATTCCAGCGCGCTATACTGTCACAAACCGCCAGGGCTGTGCGAGGGGGCCCGCTCCAAGCGTTCCAAGAGCTCCGTCACAAGTGGACGCAGCTCTGTTCGCAACTGGCGATCGAGTCGAATCGGTTCGACCCGATGAGGCAGCGCTTGCGGCGCAGCGTGTGACTGGATGTCTTGACGCATCGTGCGCTGCCCTGTACTCGCATGTCGGCGAAGTACGGGTATTTCAGCTGTTGCGGCGTACACGTGGCCGCAACGGGCGATCCACAACGGCGGGGCCTACCGGCGGTGGTGTTGCCGTCTTTTTGACGCGGTAGGCAGTTCTTGTCGCACTCCTGGCGGGAGCGGTACACGCTGCGGCCGAGGGACGGGCAGTTCCCGAGTGAAAAGTCCCACACCGTGCACGCAGAGCCGTTGTAGTACCACCAGGTTTCTGCAACATCTCGCCTGCGGGGAGCCCCAACATGAGTGAAACGTGAATGACGAAGGGAGCATTTCGTGATAGTTCAACAGGATGAGCCTTACTGTTTAGAAGAGAATTGGTGTTGCCTTACAGAACATGGGGTTACGAAGCGATATTCTTAAGAGCGAAGGTAAAGGCACTTGGTGTGGAAAAACTATGGAAGCGACGGACACGTATTAGTGATTTAGTGACGGAACACCTATTAGTGATGTTGGTGTGTGTTAGCTTACATGAAGCGTTAGAATTTAGTGGCAGTACGAGAAAGGTAAACAGACTCAGGAGAGTAAAGGGCGGATGGAAGATTGTTGTTGTTTTTGTGGGGTTTAACGTCCCAAAACCCCTTCTGATTATGAGAGACGCCGTAGTGGAGGGCTCCGGAAATTTCGACCCCCTGGGGTCCTTTAACGTGCACTGACATCGCACAGCACACGGGCCTCAACTTTTCGCCTCCATTGAAATGCAGCCGCCGCGGCCGGGATTCGATCCCGCGACGCTCGGGTCAGCAGCCGAGTACCGTAGCCACTAGACCACCGTGGCGGGGCGGATGGAAGATTGGTGGCCGAAAAGTAGCGAGTACGAACAAAAACAAAGTATCATCATGAAAACAAACGTAATTGCGCAAAAATTAAGTTGTGAACTTCAATTACTCCTGGACAAATACAAACGCAATTCAGATAGGGGATATATTAGGCTATATAAATATTGAGCTTGGTGGCGCAAGGGCCGTCTCCCCGTAATAAAGGGAATACTCATGACATCCGTCCATCCATTCATCAATCCATCCTCGATGTTACTTGACAACGTAACTTGGACGCGCCTATCTATCTATCTATCTATCTATCTATCTATCTATCTATCTATCTATCTATCTATCTATCTATCTATCTATCTATCTATCTATCTATCTATCTATCTATCTATCTATCTATCTATCTAGTTTGTTTATTAAGACGGTCTCGTGCTAATTACAACCACGTTATTTCCGCAAACTTGATTTCATCCTCCCACCTGTTTTCCACGCTCTGCCGTCCCTTCCGTTTGTACGCAGTTTTATGCAGTGTAGGTGTGCATCGGAATAGACGTGCGTACAGAGGGTGAAAGGACCCCCCCCCCCCCCTTTCATTCTCTTGAACGAAGCGCCCAATTTGTTCTGTACTCTTACACTGCCCTGCGTCTTAACTGAAATGGGCTCAGTGGGAGAGGCTTAGGAGGAGGAGGAGGCAGGCGCTCCAGTGAACTTTACTCCGCCCTCCCCACGCAGTGGGCAGCCCTGCTCACGCCTATGACTATAGGTCACGATAATTTGTGATTACCTGCCCTGTCTATGCTCAATTATCTTTCTTCATTTCCTCAAAAATGGCACTAATACGCATTCGTTCCCTGGCCAATTACGTCGTCTCTTTACCCGTTACCATGAAAGTCATCATTTTCGTTTCCATGTCTCGTGTGCCGTCCTCAATATAAACTGGAGGCTTTTCTCAAGGAAAGAAAATAAAAATCTCCAAGTTTCTGCCTCGTAGGTAAGGACAGGTAAGACGCAGCCGTTCTGCACTTTTCGCTTGAGGAACAATATATAAGCCGCCATTCATAACAGGAGAGTATCTGCCACATGAACCTCGTCCAGTTATTTTTCTTTTAATTACCTCACTTTCGTGGCTCGAATCTGCGGTCCGTATCCGCTCTAAGTAAATATATTTGCTTACCGCTTCCAGGGCCTCCTTACGCATCGCAAATGGTTTTCTCTTTGTAGACTGATGAATATTAATATAGTTTCATGGATTACAACTTAGCAACCACCATACTACTTTTTTTTTTTCCACTGGGTGATACCGACAGCTCACCGGGTGCAAGTGCCGAAGAGGGCATTCTCGTAGCAGCGGTCGTGCGGCTCTCCCTTGCCCGAGTGCACACAGCTTGCGAGGCAGCTCCCGAGGTTCGAGAAGCGATTGGCGCCGTGGTTGCACAAGTGCACGCTGTCCACTTCCGTGGAGAGGCAGGCACGCGACGAGGCGCTGTAGTAGAACTCGCTCACGGCAGCGGTACAGTAGGTGTAGAAGTGGCTACTGCACTGGTGTGGAAGCTGTTGGAACAGAGATGGCGGTACCATGGCAGTCGCGCTATCATAGGCCTCAGCCGGAGGCTAAGCGAGGATGGTTATGTGGAACACGGGCTTGTCGGCTGATACGCATAGGTCATACACGTGGGGGAAGCGGTCGCAGTTGCATGTAGTGGCGAACTTCGTATTGCAAATACATTGTTTTGCGTTACACAGACTGGTCTGTAAAGGTACTTCCTACATTGGCAGCTATTCTTTGCAAAATAAAATACTGCATTGTATTGTAAAACTGTGTGACGCTTTGATTTGCAAAGTGCTGTCCTGTACCGTCGCAGCGCTCGCTCTGTGGCCCTGCAAGTGGAAAACGCTGGTTGGCCGCCTGGACCTTGCTCTTATTGTTGGATTGTCAGCGTTGCGGTGAAATATGAGACACCATTATCTACTACGCTACAAAAGTCGGCGATTAGCCAGGCGAGCGATGCAAGGAAACCTTATGCTCAATCCTGCTCCCTGCAGGAACACATACTGGGACGCCATATCACTCAAGGAGAAACTGGTGCGATTCACTTTCACGATCAGGAATGAGGCCGCCTGGATAGCGTGATGGCAATCGTATCGAGCTTCGGCTCACGAGGACAGATAAGCTGCCAGTTGACTTTTCTGAACGAGTGCCTTCGGCATTGTTTTTTTTTTCTTTCCTGCCGAATTTCCGTTTGGGAGATATTCCTGTGACGTCTTAGTGGCGTCGTTTTCGTGACAAGAAAATGTCCTCAGTAGAGGTCTTGGTTGACGCAAGGCAACACACTTTCCTGGTTAAGCGTCTGAAACACCTAAATAATGCTAATCATAATTAAAGGGGCGCTGACAAAAAAAATTCGTTCGATGTTTTTTTTTTTTGTTGTGGTTGCAAGATGTACCTGCGAACCTGTTAGTTAAAATGCCACACCTCTACTGCTCTGGTGCGCGACAGATAATTATTTGTGGCCTGTTTATAACCGAATAGTTCCAGTTTTGGTTTGGCTCCAAAAACGACTAGCCACGGAGTGCAATTGGCGCTACCTAGCGTTCGCAATGGGGCAGAGAAGTTCGACCCCGTGAGCAGAGTCAACTGTGACGCACTTCCACACGACCTGCCACGCGTGTTAGTTTTCTTTCGCCTTTCGCACGTTCTGCGCATTGCTGTCATTGCTATCATTGTCGTTGGATGGTAACGATTTTCTTAAGGCCTGGTATCGCCGGAAGTCTACCAACGCTGGCGCGGTAGACAGGCAATGCTGACTACCGTTACAAAAATGCCATATATGACGATATAAGGAATTGGGCACATGTGGCTATATATGGCACGTGCCCGTATGTGGCCGTATTAGCCAAAATCGTGACAGAAACATATATGGCAATGAGAGACGAACACGAGGGATGCCATGTATGATTCTGCTGCATATCGGGCGAATACGGCGACATATAGACGCACGCCATATATAGCCAGGTAAGCATATATGGCCATATACGCATATCTAGGCTATATATGGCACATGTCCGCATATGGCCGTATTTGTCCAAGGCTTATCAAAGTCGTGCATGACATTCCTCGTGTTGGTCTTATTGCCACATATGTTTCTATCACGATTTCGGCAAATACGGCCACATACGGGCACGTGCCATATATAGCCACATATGCCCAATTCCTGATATCGCCATATATGGCATTTTTTAAGGGTATGACGTCATCACTGATGGCTGCACTGCTCGGAGCTAGGATGCGCTGGTGACGTCGCGGAAGTTGGGTGTCCCCTTGGGGTCAACTTTGGTAGTGTCAATGTCGCGAGGTGGGGCGTATAAAGCTCGATGGCGCCGCGAGCTTCAATATTCATTTAAATTACTCTTGGAGCTGTGTTCGCCGTCGAGATTTGGTAGATGACATGTGCATGTCCACGAAAATCGATCCTGCAGGCTGTCTCAGTAGCGAAGTTTTGGTCCTAGTGCTCCTTTAGGTATCACTGTCTACGGACCTGACTCTGGCACAACAAAGAATATGCGACTAATGTCTCATTGGGTAAATTAGTTTCGTGATCAAGAAAGAGACAAGTAAGTTGTGCAATTCTTCATTTCAGTGAAATATGCATCTAGACTGCACTTCACATCAGCGTACTTTTGAAATTTTCGCTTCTCTGTGCGCCTTACTACATTGACATCAACCTAGTTTTCGTTTAATTTGATTTGATTTATTATCATAAATACATGGTACATTGTATGCAAAAAATACGCAGATATGGAAGGAGGTCTCAAAGTCGCGAGACTGTGAATGAGACCTCCTACAAAATCATGCGTCAGAGCAACAACACTGTGATATACAGTGATGAAGATGGAAATAAATTATACAAAATTTGCATATATGTACGAAACAACAAACATAAGTTGTGAAAAATGTACAGATGAGCATAAAAAAACATATACACTAAAATGCGACAACCGTAACTATGGCACTCGATTCTACCACTGTACTCCGCCAATTCCGCAATCTTCAAATAGCGGCCAAGTTGACTCCGACATTCTTTGGCGATTGTGCCGTAAGAGAACATGTGAATAAATACAAAATAAAAATTATGCGCAAAGCATCTATAAACTTATTTACAACTGCGATTGAAAGCGAATTGCTTACTCACAAAGAGCACTAAGCGCATTTCAACATTAATAAACCCGCTAAGCGATGAGTCCGTGTCATGTTAATAATACACAGTTTTTCTATTCTATTTCTATGATTGTATTATTTTGAGTGACATGTTCTTCGATTAATTTGTTGTTTATGAAGTTGTTTCAACAATGCGTTCAACAGTAATGTTTCCTTGCTGCAGTACAAACCTATGTCCTTTTGCAGTTGTTTTTAGCGATAATTTCGTACATGATTTTTGTTGCAATTGCTTTTTGTGTGTACTTCTATTGTAATGTATAATGTATGATTTTGTATGTCATTTTTGCTTTTTTTATTTTAACCTTATGTGATTTTTGTAAAGAAATATTTTTTTCATGTGCCTTCCCTGCTATAATCTCTGAAGAGATTGGCAGTACTGTTAAATAAATAAATAAATAAATAAATAAATAAATAAATAAATAAATAAATAAATATAATTCGGTGCTGCTTACCGTTTGGTTCCTACTGCGCCGCTGCGTGCTAGTCATCCCGACAGTCGCCCGCGGTACCGCTGTGCTTGCTGCGGTCCTCGTCGCGCGCGGCAACGCCCGGCGGTGATCGACCACCCTTTGCGGACTGGCTGTCGTCGGTCTCGGAGGCACGGCCACGCTCTTTCTCGCCGCCACCGGAGCGCTGATGGGCTGCCACGTGCCGGGAATCCCTATGTCTCCCGAATGGAGCCTCTCCACCACGCGAGACATCTCCGAGGTTCCGGTGTCTATTATCGGAACCGACGACTCCACTACCAAAGCCACCACGATGACAACGGCCAGGAGAGCCGCCGTGATGGACGCGACGCCGATGTTGCGTAAAGTCGGAACTGCCCACTTGCCGTCGGCGTCTCCGTCCACCTGGCACTTCCGGAAAGACCGCCGGTAGCGGGAAGGGCCGGTAGGCCTGGGACCACCTGTAGCCAAGCGGCGATGGCCTTACCCAGTGCGAACCGGGCGCTGTCGCTGTCTGTCGCACGAATGTGTCAGTCATTGGTGTTGGCTGACTTGCATACAACGCAGTCGTCGATGAAGCCATCGGTGGGTCGATGGGTCCGTAGTACGGGCTGTTCTGGCTCCACAGTGCGCCATCGCCTCCGTAAGCGTACGGTGCGGCAGTTGGAACACCGACGGTGGGTTGGAGAAACGATGCCGCTGACGGTCCACTCATCTGCGTGGTGCTCTCTTCGGTGCTGGGCACTGCGAAGGAGACATGTCGCTCCCGAGCTTGCGGAGAGGAGTTTCGATTCTTCGAAGAGCCGACCATCGTCTCCTTCAGCCGTTAGAAAAATGGCGCATCAACTCGAGATATCTCTTCGTCTTCTTTCTTGTGGTAACAACCTTACAGTAGGCTATTTGCTTTCGAAGCTGTAAGCTATTTGAGAATCTGGCAAAAATATGCAAAATGCATTAAAGGAAAGCGACACATACCGGCTCGTTGCACTTTAATAGGGAACCACTGCTCGTTATTTAATTTACATAGCTTGCACTTTCGTATAAGAGAGCATGTAAATGGCATCGCTACTTCCGGCAGTGCCTCCTAGGCACTTGTCTACATATCTACGTGTGGGCAAGACGAAAACTTCTTCAGTCGTTTATTTATTTTCCTTGACCTCTTTCCTTTCCATAATAAAGTTTCTTCTCTCTCTCTCACACACACCACACTAGCACAACAATTGAATAATATGTTGAAAATGAATTGTACGGTGTACTCTTGAGCTGATTAGGCGAGCATGGTGAGGTGTGTTAGGTGGTAGCCACAATTTTGAGTGCCTGAATAATACATATTGCATAAGCAATCCTGCCTATATTAAATGCGGGACATTTCAGGATCATAAATTGCGTGGTGTGTCTGGTGCATCCACAAAAATATCATCATCATTAGTTCAGGTGCACAAGGGTGCGCGTGTGCTAGCTTCTTCTATGCAATTCCACATGTGCGGAGTTCGCACTTGCGCTTCCTTCTTCTCTTGCGATCACGACCTCAGTCAACTATTACACTGACAAAACTGCGGCTGGCGGGTGCACGTGCTCAAGAAAAAGAAGTCAAAGGCAGTGTACGTCGACTTGTCCGCTGCACATCATCTCGCAATGCTATGGGCTTGTGCTTAGCTTCCACCACTACAGCATGGCGCGAAGCTAAGCGCAAACGCATAATGTAGCACAGCAAAGAGGAGGGACGGCTCCAAGCCGAGGCCACGTGTGCCGCGTCTGCCACCGTCTGCGGTTCGACGCGAACGTCTTACGCTGAGCTCCGTGCGAAACATTGAGAGGTGTTCATTAGGCGGAGCAGTGCTGTGCGAGCTGTTTCCCGAAACCTCGGACCACGGCAGAAATGCTGGTGTGTCGGAGACAAACCTGCACCGGCCAAGTACCCATCAGCTTCGCTGCTTCGCTATCCTTGCAGCACTTTTTTTAATTTATAGTACCCTCAGGGTATAAATACATTACAGAGGGGGTGGGGTGTGCATAGTAAACAAGAGCATGAACAATAACAGCAAGAAAGTAAAACTGGAAGCATTATACAAAATAATCACAAAGATCTAGTAAAGTACAATACGTTGAAGAGATGAACATGTGCTACAGTACGCTGGATAAGACATTTTTAAATGCAGTTGTATCAGTTATGTCAGTTATGAAGGCTAGTAAGTGATTCCAATCACCTGCTGTCCTTAGTGCAAGCGTCACTAACATTTCGTGCCGGCTGTCCTGAAAGCGCACTTGCGTACAAGAAGGATTTCTTTTGAAAATTCAGGCTAGACTGCACCACACACCATAAGTGAACTTAGCTTGGCTTTCAAGAAAAATGGCTTAGCATTAGTCTACAAGTGACCGATTGCAGCGGCAACAGAAGTGCTGACCACTGCGTTGGATGCACCGCGCAACAAGACATATCTGACTCAACAACTGAAGAAGGGCTAGTTTCTTCGTAGCGCATCGCTGTCTCTTCGCTTGCATCGAGGATCCCTTACGAGCGGCACCAGTGTTACCAGACTGTCGCTGTGCCTGTTGATGTGCGGCAATCGTTGGAGCACAATGTGCTGTGAAGATTAAACTGTTATTTACACGTTAACTGCACGAACCTTGAGCAGATGGTAAACCGTATATTAGCTCATCGTGCTCGGTACACTGTTACGTCCGGATTTTAATGCATGGACTGTGACATTCATGCTTATTTACCTCTTATTAAAATGTAACTTATCTCTTAAGAATAGTGTTGACTTTACCTTGATGTGGCTTGCCATTATTTCCTGCTTGTTTGTACGAGGCTGATAACTACCTGACTGATGACTGGTTCAAGCCAGTTAGCTGTCGTCCAGCCTTCATACACCACTTCTTAGAAAGGGCATTATGGCCCAGTGTTGTGACACCTAGTCTAATAATATAACTGATATTTTTACGTACCAAAACCACTATATATGATTGAGGCACACCCCATGATTGAGGACGCCTGAGTACGTTTGCTTTTTTTCTTTTTGTTCTTCCACTTTTTGCATTTCTTCCCCATCAAAACACGGACGCTATAGCCGGTATTCAAGCCGAGGACCTCGACCTTCGCAAGCCAACACGTAGCCGCTGGGCTACCACGGAACACTTAGTCTACTGGTGCCCTTAACTGGTTCTTGCCTGCTTGTCTTGACGCGAGCTATTGGCATGTTAGCTTGTCCACTTGCCTTCCCGAGACGTAGTGGGGTGATACATAACCCGTCTCATTTTATCTTCTAGAGATCTTGGTTCCAACTCATGCTACGGAAAACACGTCGTCCGTTTCTTTTTTCTTAAACAGATTTCCAGCGACAATTCTTTAATCTTTTCTTCATTGAAGCGAAGCTTGCTATGCGTCACAGTTTGGCGTCGGCGTTGCTTACGCGAAAACAATCGTCTCCGTAAGGCTATGAGCGCGCAATTTTTCCCTCCCTCGCTTTTATCCAGTTAATTCTTGTCTAGTTCAATATTATGCTTAGTCAAACCACCCACTGATATGCAATCTTTCATGATTGTCAAGTGACCCGGTTGCAGTAAACTATCGCCCAGCTTCGCTGTGATCTAGCCTTGCGCGGCCTAGCGGAAGCTGCTTACCTTTCCCCCAAAATCACGTAACAAAATGTCACGCGACATGTTCTTGCCCAAGTAGCATAACTCAACGCCACCTGGCATGCTTCCTCCAACATCACGTAATGCAATGTCGCGTGACATGTTCCCGCCACAATCACGTAAAGAAATGCCACGTGCGATTTTGGTGGAAACATGTGACGCGAGGTTGCGTTATGTGATTTGGGCAAGAACATGTCACGTGACATTTCGCTAAGTGTTTTTGGGGGAGCATGTCAGATGAAATGGCATTGCGTGATTTTGGTAAACGCTGACACAATTTCAGACTATCGCTTGAGTGGTCCTTGAATGATAGTTGACACCATTTAAGAGATCTCATTTTCGTATATAAAGGTTATAGAAAACAGCCAAAAGGAATTAAAGGCAACTCCGTGTCTCGTAAAAGGTAAAGATGTCACTGCTTCGTGAACTTGACGTTCCCGAATGTTTAGGGAATTTATTTATTTATTTCTTTGAGTAGTTATTATTTCATGCTGCTAGCCTGATCACCAGGTATTAAGGTGGACTGAGGAAACACGGCCTTATAAAAAGCAGAAGGAATAAAAAAGAAACAAGAAGTAAAAGAAAAAGAGCATCATCACCCATACATGATGATGTAAGCAGTAACCGCGAAATACGAAAATGCAAACGCTATGCACTTCAAATTGAATGCACCGTTGTACAATACAAAAAGTACAACAGATTGCAACAAATAACACGGTTCCATGCTTTGAACATACCAAAGCTCACGGGGAGCACTGCATATATGAGGTAGATGCCTAATTGTGCAACTAGAAACGGATAATTTGTTACTGTTAAGGAGTAAATTTAAAAGTAAATGAATGGCTGTACACTCTACAAAATCGACTATTAGTCCATTCCACTCACGAGAAGTTCTGGGAAAACAATAATGCCTAAACATATCGGTGCAGTTCACATCATTCATAACATTCTTTCAATGACATGAGCGCGCGGCACATTCACCTGTTTGCTTAATATGCAATGTTTTACTGTACCATTTCTCTCGTGAAAAAATAGGCATGAAATCTTTAACATCTCCGTTCTTTATTTTGCTTGCAGTTTCGCCAGCCATGCTTTAACTAAAAATGGCGAAGGTGATGTGTGCCAGCCATAGCAGTTATATACAAATAAACAGATCTATTTTAGACCATTTCTCTTTTCCTAATGTCGGAAATAGGATGCAGATCCAACAATACAGATACGTATCCTAATCTCGGTCTAATAAACGTTTTATACGCGAGAAGTATTTGTGTCCGTTGTTGCATTTCGAAGCCTCTCAGGTAACCAAGATTTTTCATTGCCATTCTAAGCCCCAAGTGAGCGAATAGGGAATAACTGCTGCAGTTCATCTCTGCGACGTGAAGTTAGTCCGCAAATAGAACAACTGACTGATTGAATTTGATTTGTGGGGGTTTAACGTTCGAAAACCAGCTCTGATTATGAGAGGCGCCGTAGTGGAGGTCTCCGGAGATTTCGACCACGTGGGGTTTTTTTAACGTGCACTTACATCGCACAGCACACGGGTCTCAACATTTCGCCTCTATTGAAATGCAGCCGCCGCGGTCGGGATTCGATTCCGCGGGTAAATAGATCAACTGCAGGCCAGTAGTGCTTTGTGCAGACTGAGAGAGAGCAACAGTCGCACCGCGAAGAGCAATGGTTACACCCAAAAAAAAAAACTAGTTCGATCCCGGCCGCGGCGGCCGCACTCTCGATGGAGTCGAAAATGCCAGAGGCCCGTGTACTCCGCGTTGTCAGAGCAGACCAGGTGGTCGAAATTTTCGGAGCCCTCCATTGCGGCTTTTCTCTCCTTCCTATCTCTTTCATTCCCTTTCCCCTACACCTCTGGACGCTTAGCCGTGCTACCGACATGGGTTGCAGAAATTAGCGTCCTTTTCTTAACCGAACCACAATCAATTAATCAATCACCCATGGAATCTTCCCGCGAGCGCACGCAGGCCAAAGAACGGCCAACATGCGCGTAAGCAAATAGTCAGCTGAAAAAAGCTGCAGTTCATTTTACTGTAAACGGTGCTGACCACTACGGCGTAAAAGCAGTAATGCCGCTTATTTGTTATAAGAAAAAAAAAACATAAATAAAACTATCAAGGCAGAAATTTTTGCTCACGACACGCAGTATCAATGCGCGGCGTGGTTCTGTCGTCGCATGTGCTGCAGTGACAAGCTAGGCCGCATCGGTGGCCTACTGGTTAGAGCGTCCGGCTCCCGTGCGGGGGAGAGGTAGTGGGTTCAATTCCCCACTGCCGCCGGGCACCCGCTGGTTCTTCTATTGGGGAGAGAGATATACCCTGACCTGACACTCGGTCCTGTGTGTAATCTCCAGCACAGTGTATGAACGGCAGTTGGCGTCTCTTTTGCACTGGCAGAGCGAACATCCTGGCCAGGCTTTGGTCCCGGGTTCGAACGCCGTGCCAGGACTAATTTTCCGGCAACTAGGAAGCTTTCACTTCTGCGTTCCCTTGTAGGCTTGGGCTACATAAGGGTGGATGGTAATTTTCTTTTTCATAAACGTCACTCCACCTTGCGGGTTTCTTTAAAACTCATTTGCTATTATTTTATATTTTTACAGCGATAGCTCTGTATGCTAGTTTCCAGCTGATCGCTGCAGGCGCTGATCGAACATGCACTTCAAGAGCTGCAGGCCGATGCCAGAGATAGTGCAGAAACGCGTGAGGTGAAGAAGGCTTCGGTACCTGTGGCCAATGTACGTGCGTGCCGACCGTCAGGAAAAAGAACGAGGCGTGGCTCTGATATTGCAAATACCAATGACCAGCGTAGTTATGGGACCAAAACATTGTAAAGAGAAGCAATGGAAAAGCCATGTTTGATCAAGGTCACGCATATATATATATATATATATATATATATATATATATATATATATATATATATATATATATATATATATATATATATATATATATATATATATATATATAGCTTTTCCTCCACTATATAAGCCACATAGACGCAAAGAAACAAACAAAGCATTATTTTCCAGACCTTTATGAGGCTCTGACCGAAACGTCGACCAATAAATGGAATATCATTGAAGTGCTACATCTCGTACTTATATTCCATTTATTGGCCAATAAATGTAATATCGTTGAAGTGCTACGTCTCACACTTATGCCCCGCCATGGTGGTCTAGTGGCTATGGTACTAGCCTGCTGATCCGAGGGTCGCGGGATCGAATCGCGGCCGCGGCGGCTGCATTTCGATGGAGGCGAAATGTTGAGGCCCGTGTACTGTGCGGCGTCAGTGCACGTTAAGGAACCCCAGGTGGTCAAAATTTCCGGAGCCCTCCACTACGGCGTCTCTCATAATCAGAGCTCGTTTTGGGACATTAAACCCCACATAAAAACAACGTCTCACACATATATATATATATATTCTTCTAAGTCATTTCTTCTGAATTTCCACATTTTTCCCTCCCTCGAAATGACGCGGCGGCGACAGGGATTCGATCCCGCGGCGTTGAGGCGAGCAGCCGAGTGCCACAGCCAATAAAGCATCGTTGCGGGTCGATGAACAGAAGAACACGCGCAAGCCAGCTACGTGATGACACTTGATAACCTCTGTTGCACGTAATTCCACTAAAGGTACAGTTTACTTATCTTAGCCAATGTTATAACATCGCAACGTCATTAAAAAAAGAGGAAAAGAAACTTTCATAAAGCTTAGATTTACATCCGCAACCAGCTGCAATGGTTCGGTGTGGCCATCACTTACCGGTGATAGCGACAGGGCAGAACAATTGTATCACTTCAGTACAATTCTTATATTGCTGAAAAAACGAAGCTGAGCGGTCAAGTCGGACCAAAAGACTCCGCAGAAACTTCACTGCGGCCCCATAAGACAGCAGCCCCCAGTACACAGCATACGAGCATAGGTAAAAAAAAAAAATTCGAGGCGGTTTAATTTCAGAAACGCTGGCTTTCATCAGAACAACCTCAGCAACATGTACAAGAAAGTTAGCGGTATTGCGTTGTACACAAACTGTATCTGATACAGGCGACCGTGTTTACAACGCAATTTCGGTATTCACTTTTCAGTTCGGTGTTGCGATTCTGCATTGCCGTGCGCTCGCGACAACTAATTGCAACAGGCCTCTGCAACCCCATACCGGCATGGGGTCACTTGAGCCACGCGTAACACGAAGACCCCGTGTATTGTGCGGCCTGACGTGCGCTTGAAAAAAATACCGGCAGTGGTATCAGCAATACCCAACGACACGTGCATACTTGCTACAGTGGGGACATTGGGTATAAATAAGTTTCCCGAGTTAGAGAGAGAAAAATAGTTCGCGCGTGCTTTATGTCTCCAGGTTTGGCGTCAACCGCATTGAAGGGCACAGAGAACATGGAAGAAGCAGCCGTCCTCAGGTACGCGTCTTTGTTGAAATTATTTTCTCACCAGACTCGAAGACAGCCTCGTGCAGAATGAGGACTGTAGACAGTTTTCTCGATGAACTCCTACGTTGTGAAAGTCTGAAAGAGTGTTTTTACTTGAAGCTTCATGGCTACAAGAGAAAGCAGATCGCAGACCACAAATTAGGAATTGTAAGAATACACAAAATTTGCACGTTGTGGCAAACTTACCAGTTAGGCCCACCACACCCGCCACGGAGGATAGTGGGTGCTAGACGTCGCACGGTTAAATCTGGCAAATTTCGCTTGTCTCTAGCTCCCTGCTTCCTTGTAAATCACTATTGTAAGATTTTTTATTTGTGCAAGTGTTTATATCAAGATGTCCATAAATTATCTGTAATGTCGTATTACACGGCTTCAACTACATGGTGCTTGGTTTCCTTTCAGCAGTTAGTTTCAACGTCATATCGAAACTGTTCTTTATAAGCGCTTTATCTGATTGTCAAGAGGTAGCCTCAATACTGTTTTTTTCCTGTTTAGTGTGTCTTCTTCCTGATAATAGTATCCAGATAACAACCAGATTATCGTGAGCTTGCACTTAAATATCAATATCATCTATTAAAATTCCTAAAAACCAGGTAATAATGTTTTGGCCGGAATCTTTTTCTTGTAGCTAAGTATAAGCATTGCATTCGCATTATTTGCTGTGTGCGCCCTGTAGTAGTACGTAACATGTGAAGCGTCAAATAATTATGCTAGATTACCGCCGTGTTACCGATCCACTTCTCTTTATTCTTGCGTTATTTTTATACTAAGCCCTGAACCAGTCAAGCGGTTTCAAAGACAGCTTGTTCTCGCAATCCTTCTTTCTGTATGACAGAATGAAAATTCATTTTACTTGGCAGCGGTGGCTCAATGGCTAACGTTCTGCACTGTTGAGCGCGAACCCATGTGTTCGATTGTTAGCGAAGCGGGCCGCACTTTGTTGAGGTGAAGTGAAAGAACAGCTTTCTACCGAGACTTAAGTGCGCGTGCATAGACCCTTTTCATAAACTGCAAGCTAGCTTTCCTGCAATGCAGCTTGCCCTACTAATGGCGGCATTGGCCATCCGGCAAACGACGTGTGCAAGCGCAATTTGCTTGCGATAGGGCATGTAAAATGTCGACGCAGCCCTTCTGATACAAACATCCCCAAAAAACGGGTCGCAGCATGTGCAACCTGAATTTTAACAGCATTTAAATAAAGGCAGCTGTCGCCATTAGTAGGGCAAGTTGCATTGCAGAGAAGCTAGCTTTACAGTTTATGAAAAGGGTCTATAGCTGCCAGGTGGTTAGAATTCGACACGGTGTCGTGGGACGTAAGCGTGCCTGTGCTAGCACTTAAAACATCGAGGAGGAATAAATGTTAGTTCTTCGGAACAGCCAGGAATATTTGTCAGTGTCAGGAAGCCGCTGGCTAATGCCGCGGCCCGTGGCCTGGCCACCAGACTTCTCTGGCCCTTCGACCTCTGTTCTGTTAACGCTGTCTACACCGTTTCTTCAATGGCTTCTAGAGGTTCTGCTTCATCTTGACTGTTCTCGCGGTGTGGGAGCACCAGCACCGCGTGTTGCAACACAGAATTGCAACATTCATTTAGGACCATAGCATATCTGTCGTCATATATGATGGTGAAGATGATGTACCGTAGGTTGACGGCCAGTACCCACTCAGGGAGATTGGCCAACATTGAGAAACGACCTTCCTCTTCTCTGTCCTGCTGACCACACAGAATTTTTTTTTGCCTATATACAGTAATGACGTTCCAAGATCAACTCCGGCAGGATTTGCAGTGTCCACTGACTTCAATCAAGTTATCCATTATATGTTCTTCTCGGTACTGTAACAATATATGCCAAGCCGGGCAGTTGCAGACAGACAGACATCGAACTTTATTGTGATCCTGAGGAGCGACTCTCAAAGCCCCTTACAGGGGAGGAGCCGCCGCGGGCCGCTCCCACGTCGGGACGGGCAGGCCGTGCCTGATCGCCGCGTCGTGGGCCCTCTGGACTGCCCATCGGGCAGTTGCAAGTCATTTATATTTTCTGAAAATTAATTCTTTTAAAATCTCTAGCGGATTCCCACGCGGGCCAACCTGTCTTTTTGACGTCATTACCTCCAACGCTGCCTACCCGAGCAAGCGTGCTGTGAAAAGGAAAAAGGCGATAATTAAGCACTTAAATCATCGCTTTCAAGACCAGTGAAGGTGGCACAGCTGCAGACATCATTGGATGACCTCGCACCTGCATTTTCCTCAAAGAAGCTCCGTATTTCTTAAGGGAGGGGAGGTTGTGACGTCACCGCATACGTTAAACGAGGCGTCTACTCTTTCGGTTTCTGCTTGAACACATCTTTAATTTAGTTATTTAAAATTATTGGCGAGTTTCTGAGCAAACTTAACTACCCTGGCTGCTAGAGGATGATCGGTACTATTGGAAAACAGCGATTCTAGGATACAGTGAAATAAAACCGCCGGAGTTCCCACCATTAACAATGCACTGTGTTGGTCTAGTCGGCACACAGCCTTACGAATGAGGTGATCTAAAATCAGAAGAAATCTTTGCTTTTCCGATTTCGCGTTGTGATGCTAACATTGAGCGTCATCTTTCTTGAAACGACAAAGATAACATAACCTCGCTCAGCAGGTAATCACATTGGTGCCGCACGTTGGAAAGATATCTATTACAATATATGAAATGCAGAAAGCTCTGAAACGCCCTGAAGGAGGCAAGTCCGCTTGTCAAAACATTGGCCTGTTGTTCTTCGATTTTAACGATCTTTTCATCAATGACACTCCGGCGAACATTCTAAAGAGATGCACATTCCTATGATTACTCAGCCGCTTGCTGATATGTGCCCTCAAAAAGATGTTGTGCATGTATAACGGCTCACGGACAGAGTAAAGTTCTTGTGTCAACCAAGCAGCACGAATGATACGAATTAAATTGGCGCAGGTGGTTCCCAGCAATGGCTGCGGTTGTCCTCAGTCTCGTCGGTGTGGTTTCTCTGACAAGCGCTGCAGTATTGCCGACAACGCTTTCGCCAAGTAGCAGCTGGCCACAGCACTGTGCCTGTACGTATGAAAAAATCATCTTCAAATGGATTCCGCAAAAACGTTATGCTCTGTTGTGTTCTCACAATCGTAAGCACCTCATTGGTAACGCAATGCGTTGCAGCTTTTTTGAACGTTTTTCATGGTGGCAAAGGAAAACACTAGCTCGAAAGCTTTAATGAGTCATTAGTATCACTAACGCTTACTGATAATTTCCATTTCACGACAGAAGTGTGGCATTTCTTCTGGGTCCTATTATGATGAACCGCTGAAATCGTGTGACACTTTTGAAAACCGAATATGCATCTTTCAACCCATACATCAGCCGGTGGTAACGGTGTTAAAATAGGCCTGCGTGAAATTTAACTGGGCGACGCTGTTCAACACTTTAGGCTTTTTCCC
Organism: Hyalomma asiaticum; assembly: GCA_013339685.2. Taxonomy (NCBI): domain Eukaryota; kingdom Metazoa; phylum Arthropoda; class Arachnida; order Ixodida; family Ixodidae; genus Hyalomma; species Hyalomma asiaticum. Next base: position 61,053,992 of record CM023487.1, on the reverse strand, counting down.
TTGAGGTATATTCAAAGAAAAGACAAAAAGTGGGTTGCTATTTATTTTCATCCTATGAGACAGTTAACCATTCCCAAGTCCAACATTTCTGTCCTCGTCCTGGTGCGTGTTTACGATTTAGAATAATTGACGCTTGTTATCAGAGGAACGTTTTATTCCAGTAACTTAGTGAAACCCTCTGGCCATTCTTTTTAGCAGACGTCAGCCCCCTTAAAGGGCCACAGTGTCTCTCTCTCCGTCTGGAAATGTAAGCACTAGCGATATCGCTTGGAGTAATGACCATCAAAATAGAGCATGTCTCTCCAACTCGCGGACATGCAGTGTCCACATTATCATTTACACTTGCCTTTACCATAAAGAAAAGGAAGTGGAGAAAGTCAGGAAGCCGTGGTGGTCTATCACAGACTGCCTACGGAGCCACGTGAATGTACCAGAGGGCAAAACTGGCCCAAGGTTGACCACATCGCAAATTTCAGGCATGAGCTTATTCGTTCATCCCGAACGGCAATACTTACGTCACAGATAGCACCTCAAAGATGGCGAGGACTTACGTCAAAGATAGCACCGTTCATCTTCTTGGCAGTTAAACCGCATCAATTATTATGCACAATCTTATTTGTGCAACTTTACGAATACTCAAACTGCAGTAAAGTAATATTGAAGGTTTGAAGCCCATTAAGTTACTTTGACAAAGATTTGGCAACGCGTTCGTCTGCCCATACAAGGTGAAATCTGCGAAAAATGTAACATTGCAGTCGTTAAAGGCAGAGCGCATGCATTTCCGGAGACATTTAAATTCGAACTTCGGGTAGGAATGTGTCGCCTTGAAAAGATGCTCTGAGTTGAAACAAGGGGACGTACGTCAAAGCACTTTCTTTTATTTTAAAAGCAAGGAAAACCCGATATTTCGAGAGTAGGACACGGCAAGGTATGATGTTATCATGAATCTTCTGCACGCTCAGGCGTGATGTTACCAATTTCAGTGTTGTGGGGTGATGACATGCCACGCGGTCCACGGTGTCGCAATATTCACAGTGCTGGAGGCAGTACTTGTAACTGACTAAACCACATGGACTAACTTCCGAAGAAAAAAAAAACTGTTTCACGACACAACGTCTACGACGACAAACGTCGTCTGCTGCTCTGCTTCCCATCACCACTGTAGGCGCACAGAGCCATGTAAAGAATGTGCACATGGCACATGAACATTTTGCTCTATGAGACATAGTAGCAGTAGGGGAGGCCCCAGCAACGATGACGTATAGGCCCTTTCTCGCGTTGCCCCTAGTAATGGCTAGAGATAAGAGACTGTAATAACAAAAGAAATGCTTTACGCAAGAATTTTAAGACCGGAGCTCCTGAAGCCGGTCGTACAGTGTAATGCGCGAATAGAAAAACGATTATGATGAGGTACGCACGCACTCCCATGAAATGCACGGTATTTGCACGTGTGCTTCTTTATTCTCTTTCCCTCATGCCCTCAGACGAGAACTACATAAAGGCGCACTGCGTTTCATAGCACTACATAGATTGGTACAGTATAGCAAGGGGATGGGAAAGGGAAGAGCACAGCACAGCATAGCCTAATGTAGTATAAGAAGGGGTGGGGAATCTAATTGATGTTGAGAGGGAGGAGGAGAAGGAGGGGTAGAGGGTGAAGCATAACGTAGGCATTTGCAATACTGCACAGCAAGGTGTGGGAAAGGGAGGCGAGGCAATGGAGGAGGACGTTACAACCGGACATCGTCCGCCAAGCCAACTTGAGCCCACACACGCGGCCTAAGTCCCGTTGTAAGCCGGAGGGCAGCAGGTAACAAAAAGTACCTTATACAGAAACGCCGTCCAGTATATAAGAAGCACTGCGATAAGCGGTGGGCGGTGCTGCACACGCGATCTGGTTAACTCCCCGTCGTAATATTGCGCTCCAATACACGTAACATGACGTCACATCTAGTCACGTGATATGTTCCTGCCGAAACCATGTAACTGGAGGTCATGGCACATGTTCCTTCCAAAGCCATGTAGCAGCTAGTCACGTTACAAATAACATGGCTTGGTTGAGCTTGTAGAAGCTGGAAGAATGTAGGTCGGCACAAGCTCCACTCTTAGTCCAGCCTTTAACCATTATACCGCAAGCTGCCCACATTAAAAAAATTTTTTTTTGTAAAAATGATTGACCTTGTGGAAGAAACAGCGAAAAAATTGCGTGCAATGCGCTTTTGTGCCGCACGGCAAGCTTAGGAAACAAGAACAATATTTATCAACCAATCATCATGCTGGCCATGTTATCAGAATGTTGGTTAAAGGGGAAAAAAAGCACCTACACGCGACAAGCTGCGTATTTGACCATGGGGTCCCAACGCTGAAAACGTTTTATACGAAAACGCTTTCTGCCACATCCTGGCGGCCCTCGCTAATTATAATCTCCTTACTTTGGTTGACCTTACCACCGTGGCAATATATGGAGCGTCCGAATTCATGGAAGTTTTCTCTTGGGAATTATTAAGTCCTTATAGTTACGGTAGATGGGGAGCTATTGCAAAACTGTCCTCGGGGTGTACTGTTCATGACGGGTGCCACCGGTAGACTAAAGCTCTCGAGCATGCGGTGAAGATCCGTGGACTTCCGGTTTACCCAGTCACGTCATTTCAACGTCAGCTACAAACACCTCTCTGTACTAATACCAGGACCGGAATATGTACTTGAACACGGCCGAACTCGGAACTCGTAACTCATGCCTCGCAGACTGTGCGATGTATCTTATTCAATGATGACGTCAGACGGAAGTAGACCTGTCCATTAGGTTGACGGTTACAGACCAGCTCCCCAGGTAGAAGCACTTTTGCCAGTAGCCCCCCTGGCGTTTCTATAGTCTATGGCACCGCAGAATGCTAGATCAAAGTGTGCATATTCCGGCTTAAAGAACACCTTCAAGACGGCGTGATTCCTTTCATTCCAGATGGCACGTTCGACAACGACCTGGTTGAACAAGTTGTCGACAACTTCGTGACGAAAGCGGAGGACATCTTTGAAATCCCGTTCACGGGCGCGGCTGGCGATTACGAGTACGGCCCGTTCAGGGTGTTTGGATCACAGCTGCAGCGACTCAAGCAACGACTTTGCAGGTGCAGCGATGGCGACGAGCGTAGTTTCTGTGTCCTCTACAACACTTCACTGTCAGTGAGAGTTCCATGGAAACGCGCAGGCTTCACACCTGACACGACCAAGGCAATCAATGGAACGTTCCGGGTCGACTACCAAAACACGGTTCTCATGATACGCTTCAGTGTCATGGACGGCGCCGGCAATCGAGTGTGCATTACAAACGTGAAAATTCCCTTCTCGGAAATGAAGACCGCGTACGCTGAAGACGTCAGTTTGGCTTCAGAGCTATCTGCCATCGATCGCAATGAGTACGCGCAAGTGGCCGTGGAAGCAGATAACGCTTTACATTTATGGCTCGATGAACACATTCACGTGTTGGGTGAGAACACCTGCTTCAGTTTACCGTGAGCAAGAGTTCTTCAGCAGCATACTGCTTGCGACCACATTGCCTAAGTAATTAGGTCATATGTATGTGATGATACCACATGTACCCTAAATAAAATTTGTTGTTTTTGTCCTACAATATATAATTAGTAGAAGCGCTAGCTCATGGAAGCAATAGGTGGACAGTTTTAAGGATCCTAAAATTTTCAATGCATGGAGTCAGCTTTCACAATGATGTAGCTTATTTTTCTTGGTCTCTGAAATAGAAAATAAACATCCACACGTCTGCAGCGGAAACGGAAAGAAAGCTTCTTATTTGACGAAAAATTCGTCCTGCTGCGGGGACTCTGGCACAGGGTTTGTGCTGACACCCAAATACACCTAGTATGCCGGGAATAAACATTAGTTCGAAAGCAGGCCTCGTCTGATCTCCGTTTCCTTCGCAATTGCGTCTCCGGTTTTATGTTCATGAACTCTGTTACGTGTTTGCCGAAAATCACAAGTATTTACAGGCGTACACGTTAACACTGCCACGTAGCATGGTCATGAATGTGCTATGACTTGCAATGGGCTCGATAAAAAGAACGGAGATGGATTAGGTGCTTGTGCCGGGAGGCGACAATCACCACCAGGACCTCCTATTATTGTCTACCCCAATCGGCTTTGGGAGAGAGCCCTGGTCAGCTCTCGGTTCGTGGTTCAGCTAAGGCGTGTCGTGAGGACCCAGGGTTAAGCCAGTACCGAGAGTTCTCAAAAGGACGCCTCTACGGACGCATGTGCGCGAGTGGTAGAGAGGTGAGCGAGCGCAGGAGATCTTGCCTAATCGGCAAGCTTGTTCAACCACTTAGCTGCACAAAAAGATATGGTAAAAATAAATGAGCATGAATGTGTGCGCCAATGTCAGGCTGTGGCTTCATAATAGGAGTGCGGAATTGTTAGTCAAGAAAAGCCCTGTGAAAATAGCCAAGTGTCACATGGTTCCGCTGAAGCTCCAGCATCGCTTGTATTGCATCTCCCCTACGAAAACGAACAAGACTTTGACTGGTATTGAGGAGCCTAAATTAATGCCCATTTCAAGGAAATGTATGAAAAATTCTTCGGAGTCCTTAGCCATCGCTGAAGAGACGTGAAGGGTAAACCCAAGACCTTTCTTAGTCGTCATGCTCTCTCATCCATTGCTTGTATGAGCTACACATAAGTTTATCATCGTTAACAGGATGCTTTATTGGCCGAGTTGGTTGATAATCTGAAACAAATTTTGTTTTGGGAGTGAACACTCGTCCTGTCGTCCTGCCTTCTTTCGAGTCGTGTTTTTCGCGCTCAAAATTTGTTTCACATTATTGTCGTTCATCGCAACGCAAATGCCAAGGGCGCTAGGATATCGACGTCTGAATTATGGCGTATGTTATTCAAAAATTTGTATCCCTCAATACTAATTTTGGTTATATATCAAGTGAACGAGACTCGAACCCTCGTTTTTATGTAGCGTATTCGTCTGTACGCTATATTCCTGCCATGTCACTGGAACTGTTCTTGCTAGGTCACTAGGTCACCATCGCATGAGACGCCTACGGTTTCCGCCTTAAAAAAACTGCCAGTCACACACAAGCCCTACCTCCCCTGGTATGAGGAACAGCCATCTGAAAGTATTTCCTGCTACCGATCGTAAATGATGTGCGAGTGACTTGATGGTTGCAAAGCACCCAAATTAGAGTGCCGGCTCCAGGACTCTTCGGCGCTACATCAGCTGGAGCATGTAAGTTACCGAATAGGATACTACTCGGACACACGCCTCCTGCGGTCCTGTTCCATGACGAAGTACCATCTTAGTACACCGGGTTAAAATAGCAATTATTTTCACTTCAAATTATGCTGCTTGCATCAGCACTCCTTTTTGCGTTTTGGCACAGTCATTGTCACGATATCCGGAAGCATCCCAGGGCGTGATGTAAGACTTGGAGGCTTTTGGCACGTGAACCAAGGTCGCATAAACGTCATGTTATTTTCGATGATGGAGATGGATTACATCTGGCAGCAACGCAGTTAGACGTAGTACTCAGACAAAACCGCCTGGTGATACCGATCGCGCGCGCCTCTATCACCAGGCGAGAAATTCAGAGAGTACGGCATGCAGTCCTCGCAGCTTCTGCAGTGAATCGCCAAATGGGAGGGCACACACAGCGACTCCTTTGCGCTTATATTTGTGCACGCTCAACCTTTCTTCGGACTCCCCAAGTCTGCCCCATCGAGAGCACTGAAGAAATGGAACGTGTAGTTAACTTTACACACTCCGGGTGAGCATTCATCACCTCTTTAGATCGAGCTGATGTCACGTGTAGAGCCCATGGGGCTGTTGCATGCCACCTCCATCGAAATGCGACCGCTGCTGCTGGGTTTTACCGTGCGTACCACAAGCAGCCACTCCACCGTAAGCACCGTACGTGATGTATACCACCGCAGCGACCTCGCGCACTTTCGGTATACGTTACATTGGTCTGATAAGTGCTCGTATATGCATATGCGAATGTCCAAAATACGTGTAGAAGTCATATTCGTAGCTGGATTACGTGTTTATGTGGAGCGTTTATCCAGACCTGGTTGATGTAATCCATTGGTTGATATAATCCAACGCTCACGCTTGACAGCGTGAGCGTTGCACATCGGCCCGCACTCTGCCCCGCCATTGCCGTGCGATGTCGCGCGCGTACCTTCGCAGTTATATAGTAAATCTATACTAATTATTCGTCGATGAGGCATAGTAAAACAAGCGATTATCAGCTAAACCGTTTCACTGTTTACAAACATGCACCACGAGCAGCTTTCCGTTGTGCGTTTAGCAGAACGGGGAACGATTTAGGGAACGATTCACGTCTTCGATACCTTTTGACGTGCTTCAGTTTTTGAACTCGACCGTGCTGAGTGACCGCCCGTAAGTCCACAATGGACAGACACGTGTGACCTTCTACCCTTTGATAGCGGCACCACCTTTATTTATATTTCTCTCTTTCGGTCCCTCAATGCCTGTTCCCCAGTGTAGGGTAGCAAACCGGATGCGCATTCCTTTTTACGTGCGTAACCATAACTACCGCAAGCAAGCGAGGAAGTATGTTGTCAGTTGCATTGCGGGTATTATTAGACCTGGCTACAGTGACCCTTTCTTTTATGTGAAAATGTAAAAAAAAAAAGACTTTTCTTTCATTTTGACAACTGAGCAACACTCCTTTATTTCTGGTGTATAAAGTAACAGATGATGCATCCGGAAGTTTCTCGGGTTCGTACGCTTGCTACTGTTAGGGCGATCGCGAAACCGTTGATTTTCGTCGCACAAACGCCGAACGAGAGTCATGTTTCTTCCGCAGCAATTTCGAATCAGTTCTTGGGACAATCGGGGACGTAACTATATGAAAGGTAAAGAAAAACTAAAGAACCACTAAAGGAAAAACTATCAAGGTGGCGTTAAGAAGGTCGGAACAAAACCATTTTACAGCATGCCTATTCTGTAGATGGCATTATACTAAAGGAAAAAGCGGCTGTTAAATATCTTGGCGTTACTATCACACATAATATGAGTTGGGATCTTCACATCAGTACAATTTGCGCCAAAGCTTTTAAATCTCTCTGGTTTATTCGACGTAAGCTTCCAAAAGCCCCAATGAGCGTCAAACTAGCAGCATACAAAGCGCTCGTACGGCCATGCCTGGAGTATGCCTCATGCCTATGGGACCCTTACAGACAAAAAAATATTGTTCAGCTCGAGAGAACTAGTACAAAGCTCCGCGGTGAGATTCATCTGCAGCAAATACAAACGCACTGATAGTGTGACAGAAATGATGAATTTTATCGGCCTAGATACTCTTCAAGCGAGACGTACCGAAACTAGATTAAAATATTTATACTTAATATATAACAATCTAACAAAAATGAACAATCATAATTACATTAAACGCCACACACAGCGAAAAAGTGCACGTTTTGATAACGGGAAAATGATACAAGAATACAACTGCTTAAACGATACATTTAAATATTCCTTTTTTCCGAGAACCATAAGTGCTTGGAACAAACTACCAAGAGAAGTCGTCGATAGCCCCAGTCTGGAAGTGTTTCTTACACAACTAAGAAAAATGCGTGGGTAAAGGTTACCCCCCGTCACGTATTTAGATTGCAGTGTCTCATGCGTTGTTTTCTTGTTTAATGTGTTCGAATTGCAGTGTATTTGAATAATGTTAATGTTTTATGCGTTGATCCATGCTTATTGCTTATTATTGTATAACCTCCTTTTGCTGTGCTTTTGAGATGTACCTCCATTGTGTGTGCACTCCTGCTTGGAGTCAAGTGACTCCGCAGTATTTATAAATAAAAAAAAATTGTATACGACAGATATAACGTCAGAGCGCAGGTATTTTACATTACGCAGACAGCGATCATTTTAACAATGAAAATTATTACCTCGTTTTCTGTTGAAATTACAATCACATGTGCCGCATACAGGCTTTGGATAAGCGGGTACGATACACTAGTGAGAAAGAAAGAAAGAAAGAAATAGAGAAAGAAAGTGCTTAGGGCTCGAACTCCAATTGCGAATATATAACAAATGAGTTCTGCGGAAACCCATAAGGCGGGGTAACGTTTATGAAAGGGAAAATTATTATCCGCCCGTTTCGTAGCACAAGGCTACATGGAATTGCAACTAGACGAAGTCAGGCCACACCAGCGCCGAGGTGCACGTAGCACTATGCGACAAACTAAGTCAAGGTTAGAACCGCCTAGCTGTATTCGTACAGCCAGTACTGATAGGTGTAGCGCTTACGAAAGTTGCTGGACTCGCGCCACGATTATGCTTTGTCAAGAGTGACGAAAAGTGAATGCGAGATTCGGGACCCATCGAGCAAAAATACAAAAAGAAAAGAAGGAAAAAGTAAGAGTATGGTCTTCGAAGACTGTCATGGCGATGTAACGACAGGCTGCATTAGGATACTCGGCATAAAGTTACAGTATCTGTCCTTCACTTAACATACATATGACGCAAAGCACGAAGACATGTTTCCATTACGCGATCCGAAGAAGTATCGATGCTGTAGTCGGGGATTAAAGTCGCGCCTTTGTGTGCAACAGCCCAACGACGTTGCTTGCAAGTTACCGTGGCGTTTGTAGCAAACACGTCCACCAGTATTTCTTAAGCAAGTGCTCTGTAAAAGGAAGTATAGAATAAACTTGCGCTTCAAAAGTATATTCTGGATGACCATCCACGTCCTGTTATTTTTTTTTTTGACATGATAGGCATACTGAATTAATGTGTTGCTTCGAAAATAAGTTGCTTTATCATTGCACATGTTTGCCTACACGTGTCCGCACCGCGACGAGATGGTACCGATGCCCTCGTCACTTCGCTGCCAACAACACCCGCAACACACAGCGAATTAAGAATGGACGCGCGGGTGGAGCAAGTGCCAACTTACGTCAATGTCACCGGCGGAGTAATGAGCAACCGACGCATGGAGTGGCAGCACCCTCCATTCAAGCGCGGCGTCCATAGCGTCACTTTGCGCACAAAAAGCTGAAAAGAAAAATAACGACCTCTGAGGCGCTTTGAAAGATGAGGAGCTATTTAAGGGAATTTTTGACAATAGAACACCACTATATTTAAGACGAACTGCTGGGCTAGTTCGTTGCTGATAGCGACCATAGACAGTGCACAACGGGTGACGAGAGAACAAAAGATTGAATGATTTGTGGGGTTTAACGTCCGAAAACCTGCTCTGATTATGAGAGACGCCGTAGTGGAGGGCTCCGGAAATTTTTGACCACCTGGGGTTCTTTAACGTGCACTGACATCGCAGGGCACACGGGCCGTCCACGGGCCTCAACATTTCGCCGCCATCGAAATGTAGCCGCCGCGGCCGGGATTCGATCCCGCGACCCTCGGATAGCAGCCGAGTACCATAGCCACTAGGCCACCGTGGCGGGGCACAAAGAATAAAAGAAAAATTGCAAAGAAAACAAGCACGGGTACTGAATGTGATTCAGGCTTACCTTTCAGCGCTCGTTCTTCTATTCTATGTATTTCTTTTTTGTCTGCGTTGTCCCATCACCTGTCGGGTACTGCGCCTGCCCGCGATTTCGTATAAAGTGACAATCGCTAAGAGATGTCATGTCAAAGTTTTTTTTTTTTTTGTTTCTCGACCATTAACTGAGAATGTTCTAGTGGTACCTTCGCCTTATCCCCGTCGTCAGACTGATAGTCTCGAGGCTCTCAAGGGATCCTTTCATGAGAGCGAAATGGACGAAGCACTTTTAAGAGTCTTGGGGCGTAGAAATTCTCCGATCACTATCTTCATCTTCATAACAAATCTCATCTGTTTTGTTGTACACTTGTTTTGTTCCTCCAACGCCGAGCTGCAGGTCAGAACATTGACTCAGGCCCACCTCTCAGCTTTTCTTTCATAACGAATCTCTCTTCGTTTCGCTCTCAATGTCTTTTTGAAATAATGATAATTTCTGGGGTATTAAGTCTCACAAATACGACATGACTGTGAGAGACGTCGTAGCATAGGACTCCGGAAATTTCGGCCCTTGTACATGCACTAACGACGTACAATACCATAATACACGGGCCTCCAACATTTGACGTCGAAATTTTTTACGTAGGCATACATTTACGGCAAGGAGGCTAAAACACACCGAAGTGAAGAAGCCAAGAGCTATAAAACGAATGTTGTTATAGAACTGTTGTCTCTTTCCTTCATTTACTGGTCGTATGTCTCTCGCGCTGCTTTAAGTTCTACAGGGGTTCCGAAACGCTGTCTCGGAGGCTGTGAGAGACTTCACTGCACGTTTTTGTCAAACAAACAAACAAACAAACAAACAAACAAACAAACAAACAAACAAACAAACAAACAAACAAACAAACAAACAAACAAAGAAACGAACGAACGAACGAACAAACAAATGAACGCATATATTCTACCGCTACACAATTAGTTGGTATTATACACGATTTGGAGAGGCTTTAAATAAACGCAAACAGGTGGACGCAATGTACATGGAGTTAAAAGAAAAAGCATTTGATAAAGTGTCGCGTAAAAAATTGATTCATAAACTAAGGTATATAATAAACAACGAAGAAATATTAAGTTGGATTAGGGCCTACCGTTCAAATCGCTGTGAGCGTGTATCGTTCAATCGGGTTTCTTCCGAAAGTATATCAATTGATTCTGGCGTTCCCCAGGAGTCCGTTCTCGGGCCTTTGCTTTTTCTGGTGTTTAGAAATGACATTGTTAAAGACGTTTCAACGAATATTAGGTTGTATGCAGATGATTGCGTGTTGTATCAAACTGTGAGTTCTGTAGAGAATCAGGCGAGGTTAAATGATGATTTTGCGAATATTATTTTATGGTGTGAGCAGTGGCAAATACCTATCAATTTTTGAAAAAAACTGTTTTTATGAGAATCACTAAAAAAACAAACCACTGCCCTTTACATATTCTACTGGTGACCAAGTTCTTTACGAGGTTGAGCACTATCAATACTTAGGACTGCTAATTACTAACAAACTCTCCTGGAACTCGCACATAGATAATGTAGCCAATGCCTTAAGGAAGCTGTTCTTTTTAAGGCGTACAGTTAAGCTAGCTACCCCTTAAGAACATTTGCTCGCCTACAAATCAATTATCCGTCCTATGTTAGAGTATGCCGTGATAATTTGGGACCCCTTCACAATGTCAAACATCGAAAAATTAGAAAGAACACAGAAAAAGGTTCTAAGATTCATTTATAACTCATATGGTCGCAGCTCTATCAGCGAATTGATAAAAAAAAGGTAATTTGCCCCGTTTACTGAAAGAAACCGTGTTTGTAGACTGAAGTTCCTTTATCAGTTGGTAAATGGTTATTACAAAACTAACGCATCACATATCTTGATTCCATCTACAGGTTACGTAACCAGTATCCGACATTCACAAACAATTAAGCCTTTGATGCAAAGAGTCAATTCCTTTAAATATTCATTCTTTCCTCGTACGATAAACGATTGGAATAACCTGTATAACGAGGCTGTAATCCAAAAATCCTTGGTATCGTTTGAAGCGCCCCGCCACGGTGGTCTAGTGGCTACGGTACTCGGCTGCTGATCCGAGGGTCGCGGGATCGAATCCCGGCCGCGGCGGCTGCATTTCGATGGAGGCGAAATGTTGAGGCCCGTGTACTGTGCGATGTCAGTGCACGTTAAAGAACCCCAGGTGGTCGAAATTTCCGGAGACCTCCACTACGGCGTCTCTCATAATCAGAGCTGGTTTTGGGACGTTAAACCCCACAAATCAATCAAATCAATCAATCGTTTGAAGCGCATTTGATTTGAAGTGTTCTGTAACCTGTTCCGATTGCTTTGCCATTGTTCGTTGTTCTTTTTGCCCAAATGTACGTTGTGCGTGTTTATGTTTATGTGCCGCCCTGCTATGGTCTAAGTTAGACCGCAGTATTTATAAAAGAAGAGCCAGACCTGCGCGGAACCGCAGGACAGTGACAGAGTAAGCTGGAGGAGAGACGTTCTTAGAGGCCATTTTAAACGCTTGGGGAAACTAGTGCAACTAGAGATGGTAGGTATCCGCAGCGCCATATCTCTTATTATTTCGCCAAGTAGGGAAGTACCCACTACGCCATAATTACTGCGGCATTGTAACGTGCAAATCTGTATAACTGCAGATCTTAGACAGTCTCTTGGCGTCGTTTACCCGAGAACGAACCGAACTCTCGGCCCAGCGTCGACAGCGAGCTGCGGTTTGGGCTTTTCTCTGCCCAGCTGTCTGTTGTGCCCGACGTTGCTTTACAGCAGCCGTGCGCGTAGCTCTACGATTCGCTTCTTCAGCAGCGGTCCGCACCTTACGAGGGGGCGCCGTCAGGTATAGCGAAGAGCAACGTATACGGTTGCTGGCGCAGCTGCGCACGTCGCCTGCCGCGTGATGCATGGCACGATACGACAAAACTGCTTCAAAAGGCAGCGCTTCGTAATAATTCTGACGGAAATGTTGAAGAAGATTGTTTCATAATAATGATGTTGATGATGCTTCTGTAATGGGTTCATAGCTACAAACCATTCAGCGCTGTGTTCTTTGAAGCGATTCCTCGAACTCGTTTTGCAATCCACTTTCCCCGACGTGTAGTGGCGTATTATTATCCTGCCACGTAACATTACATTTGTTAATGCGATTCCTCAGCAGACCTTATAGCTGTTTAGGTCTTTTAGCGAAGATTTTTCAAGCACAGGCGTGGCTCAGTGGTAGAATGCTCGACTGCCACGCAGAGGATGTGGGTTCGAATCCACGAAGAGGACGTGCTTCGACCTTGTTTTCTCTAAAATTTGCGCGATAGCGGTTACGGACACCGGCGGCGGCGGATAACTACGGCGCAAAAACGGCCCTTTTTGTGATCTCATTAACAGATAAATATACAAACAAACAAACAAACAAACAAACAAACAAAGGAATGCTCCTCAGGGAACGTTTGCATTACCCGATAATCAGTGTGGTAGGCAACCCGCGCAGCAAGGCTACATAGGAAACTTTCTTTGCGCGACATTTCATCGCATCACCTTAGGCAGGCTACGTGTGATAAGCACCTAAACTGAAGTTGCACGTTTATATAATCAGTTGCCACGCAGACAATTGTACAGATCTTCTGTGGCCGCTTGATCATGCGAAATAAGTTATTACTTGACTGTATCGCTTGTCTGCATTGCCTAATGCGCGTGTTATGAGAACGTCATGCGATACCATCACAGAAAGAACGCATATTCATGTTCGGCATGCCGACACTAAGTATTGAAAAGGGGGAGATAAAAAAATTACAATATGCAGCGACCACTCTAACGTAACTAAACAAATGGCAGCTTTGCAACGCTACATTAATGGTTGTAAAAATAATGACACTCCAAGAACAACGAGACTTTACTAATAACCAAAACAGTTAAGAGTGCAAGAATGTAATGGAGTACGTAGCGTGAAACCGCTTCCTCAGCGGAATGAAGCACCAGCGGCTACAGAAGGTGGGCGCATTGCCTCACCGCAAGGTAAAAGACGAAAAGAAATGGACAGTTTATACACACAGCTGCCTCGAATCTCTATGGGCCTGATCACGTGGCACCATCTACACTCACAAGACATCTATACGCTAGCTGTGGTTATCCAAACAACGCCGCTCCGTGGGGTGTAGTACCACCGACTAGGTCGGTTCGGTGCGACGACCTTGATGTAGCCAAAACAGGAAAACAAGGATAGAGCGAACGCCTGTCGGCGCCGCGCTACGAAATTGTTTAGGATGTCCCTTTCCCACATTTCGCGCGCGATCTGGCGCCTCTGTTACCTCGACCGACGCCAACAGCTCTAATTTCGGACGTGAACCACTGTCGTAGGGTAAATAGTCGCCACTATTTACGCGATGATGTTGCACTACTCTTGCAACCGCAATGAACGAAGTTGCCGGCACCTTTCGCGTTATGTCTTGGTGGACTTCTATAAAAGCGATATCACGGCACCCTAGTCAGGCAGAACCAAGGCAAGAAGCCGATAGCAGCGCCGTTCCTGGGAGAGTCTGAAAGAAGCGTTGCTTTGATCGAAGACGACTAAGGTAGCAACACACCTTCATTTTCTTGATATAAGTTGTGGTAGCTTTATTGCGGTCGCAAAAGAATGTATTGTTAATCAACCTTGGACCATATTAACAATAACATGTTAAAAAGCAAAGCTATATGGGTGGCATTGCGCATCTTTAAGTATATAAGCTAGTACATATTTTGCGGTGACTGGCCACCGCGGTGGTGTAGTGGTTATGGTACTTGACTTAGGACGCGAACGATGCGTGTTTGATACAGGCCAATATGCTGGAGGCCCGCGTAGCCTTAATGATCAGTGCGTGCTAAAGAAAGCTCAGCCGGTCCGTAAAATTTCAGGGATGTCTCTTTTAATTATATTGTACCGTGCTTTGGGTGCGTAAGACTGATTCAATGATATATTATCTTTGCAATGACGCCACTGAAGTGATGTTGTTAGAGTTTCTGAGGAGATCAGAGGAAATATACCTTTTGTTTTTCTCCTAATCTGAAAGTTCAGTTTTATTGAGATATCAAGCCAAATGACGTAGACTAGGAAGGATGACTTCACAAGATGATATCTCGCTGACCACTGTTTACATAGTCAGGCAATTATTTTTTGACGCATTCCAATTTAAACCTCGGAAAATATTAGCGATAACAAAGACGACAGCGCGATTAATCCACAGTTCAGATTTCGCAGTCAGGTCATTCGTCACGGCGAAGTCGCAATGCGTTGAAGGTAAAGAGCGTTGCTTGTTTTCACGTGGTACACGTGGAAAGCGCTATACTGCACAACCACGCTGTCGGTGTCTTTTTTGTTCTTCCCCCTTTGTTAGCCTACAGTTTAGTTGAGATGAAATATACTGAGAAATTTGTGCCACGTGCCTAACAGTGCATTTAACGGAGCAGTGAGAAGCGTCTTTTTTGTTCTTCTTTTGTTCTTGTTCGAAATAATTCGAAGTGTCTGGAAGTACGAAGTATAGGTTACTACTTGCAGTTACGAAATTGGTGCGTAGGGAACGAGAAAACATGTGCACTCGCCCGTCCAAAGTGGCCGCGCACGTTCTATATTAGTGAAGATGTCGCATTGCACACGGCTACATCTTCCTACCTAGGATCAGTATAGGCGCCACACTTGTGGGATCAGCAAGAATTTTGAAAAAGCATGCGTGCCAGTTAAGCTTAAGCATTCATGAGCCGCAAAGCATACTAGTTGGATACAGCGGTGACATGCAAAAAGCGAAAAAAAAAAAAGCGCTCAATTTGACTATTCGAATGGGGCAGTTCACTATTGGATGCTTACTCAATTTGGTTGCTAAGAAGGCTTAATACATATTATCTTCGTAATCAACCACGAAGCCTTTTCATCATTTGCGCACTGAATGAGGGACAGCAGGGACGCCTCTTGCGGGACTCAGACGCTGCAATGACGCCTACGTTAAAGCTTGCGGGCTCGACCAATAGGCCACATTCGGTTATGGCATTACTCCGACAATTACTCACTTAGTGGCCTTGAATCGAGCGCTTTCAGACGAGATCATTAATTTTGGCTGTCATTGAGAGGCGCTCCGAATGACAAGAATTAGTTAATCACTCTTGCTTGGGCCGCATTCTGATGCAGAAAAATGTGCGTGTGTTTGCTTCAGGTGTGCCGATAGTCACTATTGTGTCGCGTAGCGAGGATATGTTGAAATTATTACTTGCTCATACGACACGCTTTAGCTCAACAGAACGGAAATCCATTCATTAAAGTGGTGAGAAGTGGTACATACCGCTAACAAGTGCTTCTGTTAGGCCCACCATAACGCCAGCTGTTTGATTTCTAAATATAATTTTACGCTGAGCTTGATCTGCATTCAAGGGATCCATGACACTATTTAACTGCATAATTTTTCTATTTTAATATAATATATGCACATCGGTGCTCTACTTCTTTAAATGAGAACACAAGGTTATAAGATTTTAAAACAGCGTTCTGTAAAGCATTTCAGCATGTCTACCGGTATCGCCGTATTCCTTTCGTTCATATCGGTTGTAAGTATGGATAAAAAGCTTGAAATTTGTAAGTTGCTTCTTTTCTTAGTTCCACTAGGGTGGCTCGTCGAACTTTCCTGATGCCTCATTTGCCAATGCTGTCTTTATGTTTAATGACTACAGTAACCATTATGATTCCTCTTGCAGCATTGCTGAGAAGATGGTGACACCATTGATCACAGTTCTCATGCTGGTGGGCATTGGCCTTGCCAGTGCTGTTCCTTCGCCCCATATGCCGACAGGTAAGCGAAAAGTTCTCAGAGCACTGCGGGCTTTCGTTCTAAAGAAAGCAAAATGAATAGACTATGCATAGCCTCGAGAAAAACGCGGATATTGCAGTAAAACGCACGTCTGGCGAATGTACGCGGTAAATTTGAACTACGAACATAGCTTAGAGTCATAAATGTTTATATTCACAGTTATGCAGCGTTGATTAATTATAACAAAGTGCTTCGATCAACTGACTTTGAACGAAACCAGAAGAGGCGAGACGACAATGAATAAACGCCCCGCCACGGTGGTCTGGTGGCTATGACACTCAGCTGCAGATCCGAAGGTCGCGGGTTCAAATCCTGACACCGGATGCTGCTGCCCGTGTGCTGTGTGATGTCAGTGCACGTTGAAGGACCCCAGGTGGCCGAAATTTTGGGAGCCCTCCACTGCGGCATCTCTCATAATCATAGCGTGATTTTGAGAGGTGAAGACCCCATCGATCATTTGTTCTATTGCGAATTGGAGTATTCGTGTTATGCGTAAGGGAGCAATTGCAAAAAACAAAACAAAAACAAAACAAAGAACCAAATGTTCAGTCGATCGTCAAATGGAGAGTGGGCTGTTTTCCTCATGTGATTTATGATGAAGCCTACCATACCAAAAAAAAAAAATCCAAAGCTTGCTGAATTTTGTATATATACGTGCGTAGATATTTCTTGAATTGGACGCTGAATGAAGGACAAGAAGCATACGTTCCCTCTCTTGTGGCGCTCGCGTTTTTGCACTGTTGTCTTAAAAAATGACAATATTCGGACGCCATTTATAATGACCTGTTCCTCTACTATTTTCGCACAAGTACTGTTTTTGCTTTTCCCACAGAGATACCGTATAGTAAATATGTATAGCGTTGCAGCTGACACATATCGAGAATTCCTAGAGATGTTTGTTACATTTGGATGTGCTGTGGTATTTTCGTTTGTTTACATCTAGGAGCCATGTGATATCTATTTACCGAGTGAGACACACTCTTCCGTAAATGACAATGCGGCCATGTCCTTCCTGATAAACCAAGACGTGACACGTTGCCCCAACTATTGGTGAAATCGCTGTAGCCTCCTGGCGTAAAGGCCGATGACCAGCTTCTTATACCATTTATTTATGCTCCCATATAAAATGTCCTGTTAACCTCAGTAACGGGTACAAGAGCATTCACTTGACGGCTGCGCAAAAATTTGGGGAATTTCGACTATTGAATCGCACGGCATCCTATTCTTTTCCGCCTTAGTGTCGAATAACCGTTATTCGTTAAACCGAGTATTTCTTGAAAAACCAATGGAATATTTATAAACGCTAATTACTACAAGAAGAATGGAAAACTGAGTCAAACCTACAATAAATTTTATTCCATATGATGAATAAAAGGTACAATGCATAGAATCTTATCAGGTGCATCAGGATACTGCTCTAGGCTACTTCTCCTGGGAAGAGTGATCTTACCGTCTATACACAGCAATAATTAGCGCTTTGTAAACCATGATTTAGGTACCAGAGGTCTGTTGATTTGCCCTGACCTTTCAGTTTCGTTAAGAAAGGCTATTGGATATTCAATAATTATTCGGAAAGCAAGAGATACTGAAATCGATTTATTTCGCACCATTCAATTTCGGAAAGGACCATTCCGTCTGGCTAAGATAATTAACTTAGATGGATTCGTTGTGCACGATTGTTACTTGTCTCTCTAAGCCTTTTCCTTTGCAATGTGCAGTTGGCTGTGATTTTTCCGGACTGGACCTCGACGCTATGGTGAACGACATCATTGAAAAGTTGCCCTCGGAATACTCGACCAAGGGCTCCAAGCCAGGTGAAGTTGTGTCGGGTCTCTTCCTGGGCCCCATCACCTTCCGTGGCATGGACAAGCTACGTCCATTTGGTGCCGTCGTGGGCTACTGTCGCAACGGCACCAGCCTGGTGCAGGTGGACCTCGCCACCATGAGCGGGATGCTCGAAGCCGTAATGCCATGGAAGACTTGCGGTGGACAGAAGGGAACGATTGAGACGTACACCGGTGCCAGGGCTACCATCATCTTTGAGGTAATTTTGACTTCCAATCCTGTTGCAAGCGGCTCGGGGGTTTCTATGTTGAGCTCTGATGCTCTCGAGATGTAATGGGCTACGAACCGAGACCGGAGTCAAAGATAAAAAGTGTTAAAAAGCGCCCACAAGGAGGTTTCTAGTAAAAGTGAACGATTAGCAAACGAGAACGAAAAATAGATGCATGCAAGCGAGTAAACTACGGACACAAGCGCTCGCTTGTGACAAGAAGGATCGTTCTGAAAAAAAAATGCAATAATAACCAAGCCAAATATAATGAGGCGGAGCCAGTGTACGTTTTTATAGTTCTCAAGGCATTAACGTATGGGTAATATGTCACTAATTCAAGACCTAAACTAGAAGCGAAGATCAGGGGAAGATGGAGGCTTCAATCGATGAACAGATCGCTAAAAACGATTGACAACAGGGAATGTCGCAGGAGCCAACGTTTCGACAAGTGTACTTGTCTTCGTCAGGGTCGCTGTCCCGACGAAGAGAAGTCCACTTGTCGAAACGTTGGCTCCTGCGACATTCCCTGTTCTCAATCGTTTTTAGCGATCTGTTCATTAATGCAAGACATGAAACATTGCGCAAGCTGAAAGCGGGATATATAAGACAACATCGTTAACTATGATATGTCCTTGCATTTAGTTACTTGGTAAATGCTACATGGACCATATCATCTTGTTTGTTTAAATTGCAAGCGCTTTCACAATATAACTTACTCTTATTTGGCAAAAAATAACTGCCAGTAGCGATAGAGAGTTCCTATTGGCTGCCTTTTTTAGCCATAGGTGTCTTTCTATTCGCGCCTTTTTTTTGTTCTTGTCTTCAAAGAATAAAAGTACGCACAAGCACTCGCAAGCGGAAGCGTTCATCGTGCTGTGGCTTCACTGTGTGGCGTGGCTCATCCCGTGCAGGTCGTCTACCCCCGTGACGAGGGAGAATCCTAGCGGCGCAGGCCCTAAGCTCGTCTACCACAGCGGTCCGATTCCGATATACATGGATGACGTGTACGTGTCCCTGAACGGCGCCGGAGAGTTCCTAAGGACGACTGTCGCTGTGCTTTCCAAGCTGTTCCCGCAGCTTCCCAAGGAGTTCTGGATGGACGCCATCGGCGACAAGCTGCGTCGCGCCCTCGAAGAAGCCTCACGCAAGCCATAAGGTTCCTTCGGAACCAGGATCTGTACATAATGGGATGCTAGAGACCGAAACAATTTTTCTTATACCAGTAAATTACCCTCTCAAAACGCGAAAGTCGCCACTTTTGGCGCAAGAATAAACTCGGTTTAAAGCCAGAAAGCGCATAAAAAGGAAAGGCAGGGGGCGTTACCACATTGCACTTCCCGCACCTACTAGCGGTGACGTCAGAAACTTTAATTGCGTCTACAAGGGCCTACGTAGTTCTTAAATGGTAAAAATGGAGTCTATTACACATTGAAGGCAAGGGGGGGGGGAGCTGTAACCCACCAAGTTTCCGATCTTGTTAAACTGGTCGGCTTAACTGTGGAAAAGACCATTGAAAGCCGTGACGTCATGCTGACATTAGTGCGCATAGTTCTCGACGGAAAATTAATTTCACCCTTTGGTCTTCGTTTTTTCTTCTATTAGTGAGCCCTGAAGGCTAAATTAACGAAAATAGACCTTTAACTAATTCCTCGGTCTATATTACTTGACTGGTTCACTTTAGTGTACATCTAACATGATTAGCGTCACTACCTAACGTTCATGGTTATTCGGTGGTGGTGTTTTAGCCGTATATGAGTTTGCTATGCCTGTGGTCCCCTGACATGCACTAATAAAGGACATCCTCGTGATGCTAAGCTTCAATGCGTCGTGTTTTATATCGGTGTCGCTTACGAGAGCGAGATCGACATTACAACTTGGCTATTGCATTTTTGCAATACGGCAATTTAGCTTTTTCAAACGAACCGACACATTCACGTTAACACACCGCTTCACTGCTGCGCGCAGGAAGGGCTCTAGGGGCCATGGCAGGGCTCGCGCTGTACAGCATTGTACCTTCGACTAAGACAATTAACTAGCTCCAAATAGGAGACGTACGTCTTCGAAACCATTCCGGACTGAACGGGGGCGGCGATGGCGACGGCCATGAGCGTCAGGATGAGGCCATTCCTTCGACGCTCCATAGCTGTCCATTAACACAAGGTTTCGTCGTGCATGCCCCGAGAGAAGCTAGTATGTTGCCAACTGCCCAGGCCCCACGCAACTTCAGGCGAAGCCTGCACCGGATTTGCAACTTGTTATGCGTGTATATCGAGAATTTGTGTTATAACGCCTGTGTTTCTACGTAGAACTCGGATAAAATGGTTGGAGATTGTACGGTGTCTACTACGTATGTAAAAAAGTGTGACTGATATGAATAAAAATTCAAAGTTACAAGTTCTTTGTGACAGTTGCGCTCAAAAATGTGAAGAAATTAGAGGTGTACGGGAGACTCTGGGCTAATGAAACAAGGAGACGGGAGGACCCTACACGTGTGACAGAGCCGCATCGACTTGGTAATTGCTTTTAGGTAAAACTAAGGTATCATGGAAAGACCGGAGATTAACCGGAAGACCAGCTTCCGGTTTGCTATCGTGCACGTGTAGGAAGGGGCATGAGAAGTAATAACGAAAGCAGAAAGGACATGTGCGAAAAAACCAAACAAACTAGAAAAGCTGAGGAACCGGAGGATAATAGTTTCTCGTCAATACCGTGAAATATTTCTAAGATACGTCGATTAAACTTAGGGGAGATATTCCGCATAACTACCAACGTATGTTGACTGCCGATTTCAGCCGCCGCTCATTGCCTAGAGCTTGTGAACATGCGATGATGAAAGAGTTTGATGGATTCCCGTTATTCGAATCACGTCATAAATATTTCTATATAAAAACACGAGGTACGTACAACGCCTTTCAACGTTGTTCTGTCAGCAGAATCACGCAGAGCGTGCAATAGGCTTGAATCTTCGATGACGTCTTCATAATTGGGCATGTACGAGGGCTATGCTCTTGTCATCCTCCGGCTTGTCGCGAAATCGAAAACTTCACTGAAATTCCAATTTCCTTTATTTCGAACATTAGGCACTGATTCCAGCTGCCTCTCCACATAGGCGTGGCTTCGATCGAGGCATTCGTTGGAGCGTGATACTAAGTTTTCTATGACCTCATCATGCAAGGCAGCTGCCTGAGGGCTATCTTTTCTTTTTTGTCTTTTTCAAGGTTCTATTGGTCACAATATCAATGTTACAATGATTATTGGGCGACTCTGTGCGGAGGTGTGTTGCCCAGTGTCTCTAGTACGCCCGTCAATGAGCGTTGGCTCGATTTATTGATTTACGGGGTTTTTAAGTCCCAAAAGCACAATATGATTATGAAAGACGCCGTAGTAGAATTCCCTGGAAATTTCAACCACCTCGTGTTCTTTAGCGTGCAATGACAGTACATGAGACTCAGCACTTCGCCTCCATCAAAATGCAGTCGCCGCAGCCGGGATTCGATCCCGCGAACTTCAGATCAGCAGCCGAGTGCCATAGCCGCTAGACTAGACCACCGTGGCGGAGAAATCGCACGAGGTCGAAATTGTCAATTGTGAACGCGCAGCGATCATATAAGCATGTCTCGAGCAGCACATTTCGTCGGTAAATGTGAAATGTGTGCTTCGAGCTCTGTATGTCTAATGGTGCATTGCAACAACAACAAAAAAATTAATCAAGGAGTAGGCAATATGCGCTGAAACAGGAGGCGATTTTGGGCGGTTTGTTCGCTGAAATAAAATTATAGCCACTTTGCTTTCGGCGTTTATATTCTCTCTGCGACATCCCCGCGTGCAACAGTTCTAGAACCAGTGATAAAAACGGCCTGCTCAATGTGTGTCGCAGGGCCCCTTTAAGCGCGGTCTGCGCCGACTGATGGTGCGCGTCACAAGACAGTGACGAAACGGTGGTTCCCGTAAAAGAAAATGAAGACATGCGGACGTCTCAATAAAATATATTATTTTTCAAAATGAATATCCACAGAAGCAGAAGAACATTTACCGTAGCAGATGCGCAAAAGTGGTAATAACGATTGTCCAGCGAAGATACCTGCTTCGCTGGGCGCAGCGGAGTGGGGTTAGCGTCAATCATTTTTTTTTTTTACCGAGGCGTGGAGGGAGGGCATCGATAACCTAGACACCATTTTAGGCATCTATTCGTGGGGTGAGCTTGAAGAAAGCGCACGCTTGTATTCCACCGCTGTCAGAATAGTGAAGGTGCGCTCATGAACGACGGATCGGCTAAAATTTAAAATGTGAACAGCTCGGTTTTGAGCCTGTTCAGCAGGAAGCATTCCACGCACGAGAGCTTTCTTTCTTGAAGCCACGATTCTTACGCCTACTCTGAACACGTCTGCGGTGATCATTGCAAGAGGGAAAAGCCGACTCACCATCGTCTCTATCTCTTTCTTTTTCTCTCTCTCTGTCTTTATTTCTCCTGATCATCTCCTCTATCCGCCTTATATCTTTCTCTTTCTATCTGTCTTTCCTTCTCTTTCTCTCTGTCTCTCTCTTACAGAGAAAGCTGCATATGGCTAGGAGAAACGAAACACCGCTCGGCATCTGTGTCACGAGCGGTCTGCATTGGCTGTGCTATCAGTTACGTCGTTCTGAGCGTTGTACCCAAGCTCGCGCGCCATTGGCTGGGCCGTGAGTGACGTCGTCCATCCCGTCGCAGCCGTGGCGCCGAGCACGCGCGCATCAGTTTCGACTGAGAGCTTCCGCATGGATAAGGTGGGCGGATCCTGCAAACCACGCCGCCGAGTTAGCTCGCGATGTCTACCGGAGGCAGGGACTTCCAGCCACCACACTCCACCACTTGCTGTTCCCGACTCGCCCCCGTCTACCAGCGCTGCACACTCTGGTGGACTTCATAGATGAGACGGGCATCGCAGCCTATCACTGAGCCCGGGTTGCCCTCCCCCGCCTCCCCTTTCCGCCGGCTTACTTCTGCAGTGCTGAGCGAACCCTGACATCTCTCATCACCTTTCTGTCCTCTTTATTTCCCATCATCCCCTCCCCAAGACGCTGCGCCGTGCTCCCAGTTTGGGCTGCAGAAATAAGCGTCTTTTCCTTACCATAATCACTACCACGCTTGCAAGAACGGCGCGCCGAATGATCGGCGTTGCGAGCAGAACAGCGTCGACGTGATGATTGCGGGAGCACGTTCGCCGGGGCGAACGCCCGCTTTCGGCGAGAGTTTGTCCAGCGGCACTTTGGCTTCAGGTCCGCACATTTCGGCTTCGCTGGTTAACCATTTGTACGGAGTGCTTTGGCGGTGAGTCATATATTTCACTCTCAGCTTCTTTTTCTCTCGCCTGTAGAAAGCTCAGCAATACGCAACCATACGGTTACGACGAATGCCTGTTCTACAAGCGGCGGGGATAGCCCAATGGGTAATGATGTTTGCCTTCGGAGAGTGGATGCCCGAATGCGGATGCTTTCTCCCCTGGAAATCATAGTTTGTTTAATGCATTTCTTAATTTCTCTCGCCCTCTGTCCGTCTCTTTTTATTTCTTTCTCTATCTGCAGTTCTTGTTGTCGTTGTACACCCTCTCCACACCACTGGATGCTGAGGACGTCAAGACCAATCAGGAGAGCCTATAACAGCTTCGCTCTAAAAGGTCCACCTGGAAGTGGCGGGTCAGTCAGTCAGTGTGTTTATTCAATCAAGTTAATAAAAAACTTTAGCCTGTGTGGCTAGTTACTGGTCCAATCTCTTACATGAATATTTTATTACATGTCAGGAGCAAAGGTGCAGTTGATACGACTATTAATCTTTATACAAATTCAATAACAGGGTAGCTTCAAAGGTATGTTATATGTAATTAAAGACACATCGCAATAAACATAATGCTACTGCAGTATCTAAAATGCCAAGCAATAAAGAAAAGGCTAAAGGCATACATTGTAAAAATATAGAAGATCGGGACACTAGAAAAAGAAATGTGCAGGATTTGTGCACAAGACTGCGTTGAAGAATAAATGTCCTGTCCCCGCAGCCGCGGCTGCATAGTGCGAAACGCAAAGGAAGATCTGCGTGAGTAGTTAGAGTGCGCTGCCCGTTAATGAGCTTCAACTCAGCATTAATACAAAGTTCTTCATTGGGGTAGTGGGTCAGACAGGCACAAGCTTGGCTTTCCCACATTTTGTCGACAGAGGTAGGGTCGGTAATTTTTCGCTGCCGTACGTTTTGCGTGACATGTTAAGGCAACAGGTTTTCAAGCGCACATTCTTATGACCACGCGATGCTTTCGTTTGAAAATAACTTAGCAGCAAAGAAGACGACGATCTGGCGACTTGAAAACAGGAAAAAATTCACAGCATATCCACGGGGTGAATGATGATGAGTGGGCGAAGCTCCGGAGTGAATCACCGGTAAACCGTTAATCTTCCGTGTAATTCGCCCAGTCGATCATCATGTAAAGACGTGAGAAACACTCTATTCGAACGCTGGGATCTCGCGTTTAAGGGGACGCTAGCACAAACGCGTTAAAAACATGCAGTACACTCTAGTAAGGGGGGAGAGGCCACAGCGTCTTACGCAGCCCCTTACACAGGCCGGAACGCGCACCGCGTTTGCCGACGCCATCACATGACTGCTGAAAGAGTATAAGGCGGAGAGGCCACAGCGTCTTACACCAGCTTCTTACACGCGCCGTAACGCGCTAGCACAAGCCCATCATCATCGTTAGAAACGGACAGTCTTTTGCTCTCTCTCTCTCTCTTTCTGTCTCTCTCACACAAGACAGCAGATGGAAGAGTGAGAGAGCTCGCGCGCCGGGAGGAACGCGCCGAGGGCGAAGCGCAATCCTAGAACGAGGTGGTTACGACTACAAGGGACGAACGACCCACGCCTTAAGGAGCTTCGCCCCTAAAAATAGAAAATAACCGCATATCTGCAGACAGACAATGAACTTTAATTAATCCTCAGGATTAATTAAAGTTCATTGTCTGTCTGCTTGCTTCGCTGTAAGTGACGTCGATAAGCGACAGTCTTCTGGCGCCCCGGCAGATAAGTGACACCCTTTCCACTCCCCCCTTCCGCAACTCACGCTCTTCTCTACTCTTCCCATGGTGGATGCAACAGAATAAGTGCTCGTTCACACAGCCGTCAAACGGCCCGTCACGTCACCGTCACGGCGCGCGTTTTCGTCAAAGGAGAGGGTTTTCGAGACGTTTTCTCCTCAAAAACGAGTTGACGGCGACGTAGAGCATTGCTCTACGTCGCCGTCAACACGTTACGTCTCGGAAACCCTCTCCCCTGACGAAAACGGGCGCCGTGACGGTGACGTGACGGGCCGTTTGACGGCTGTGTGAACGAGCACTATGACGTTTTGCTGGATTCAGTTCAAGTTTCCCGTGTTCGCCCTGCTTTCGCGTCATCTGTTGGGACCTTCTGTTACTGTTGACTTAACGCGTAGCGACTCTTGGACACCATTTCTAAAGCGTTGATTTTTCGTTTACTAACGCAAAAGCTAGTGCAATGTGTATTCTTAATTAAATGAACGCTGCGGATCCCAGTTCATGACATACATTTTGCCTCAAATAGGCGTGAGGTTTCTTTGCGCTGTACAAAGTTTACTTGTGAGACCCTATGCCACCATTGCTAATAGCTCGGTTGGTTTTGACCGCCAAGTTGAATCGGCTTTCGCCGGGCGACTGAATCGAGTGACAGACAGACAGTCTTTCGCATTTAGCTAGCCCAAGTATAGTATATTTTTAGGCACTGTAGCCCAGGCAACACTATTACTAGGCACAATAACACTATCGCCTTTGAAAGATAATGATGATTGTGGTTCGGTTAAGGAAAGAACGCTAAATGATGATGATGATGACCATGGTTCGGTTAGGAAAGGACGCTAATTTCTACAGCCGTGTAGGGAGCACGGCTAAGCGTCCGTGGGGTAGGGGAAAGGGAGTGAAAGATGGAAATGAGAGAAAAGCCGTAGTGGAGGGCTCCGGAAATTTAGACCACCTGGGGTTCTTTAACGTGCACTGACAACGCACAGTACACGGGCCTCTGGCATTTTCGCCTCCATCGAAAATGCGACCGCCGCGGCCGGGATCGAACCCGCGTTTTTTGGGTGGCAGCCGAGCACCGCAACCATTACACCACCGCGGTGGACGAGCGCTAATTTCTGCAGCCCATGTAGGAGCACGGCTAAGCTTCCGTAGGGGAAGGAGAAAGGGACTGAAAGAGATGGAAGAGGAACGCCGTAGCGGAGGGCTCCGGAAATTTTGACCACCTGGGGTTCTTTAACGTGCAATGACATCGCACAGCACACGGGCCTCTGGCATCTTAGCCTCCATCGAAAATGCGATAGCCGCGAAACACACACACACACACACACACACACACACACACACACACACACACACACACACACACACACACACACACACACACACACACACACGCACGCACGCACGCACGCACGCACGCAAACACACACAAAACACACACACACACACCAATCAATACAGCATCAAATTTGTGCTTTCTTTCGCTTCTTTCGCTTCTCTTAAACAGCCTGCATGAACTGTCGTGATAGGATATGTGAAGCTGGAAGCCCGAGTGACCTTCCACGACCCGTCTCCTTCGTTATAATTAGAGAACACTGTCGTAGCCATAGACCAAAGACAAATCATGGGACGCCTGGCAGTGCAAACGGGTCGCCGAACGCTGTCCCTTCAATCTGCTGGCGCCCTGGATTTATGTCAACTACATCGTTTCGACTCCCACGCCACATATCTGTTTTCTCGTGGGATCCGGGTCCATATCGCTCGGACGTAGTGTATCCACTGTGTACGCAAGCGTGCGTCGAGGGCTGTAAACACAGCCGACGGCAGTCAATACTAATCAGCAAATTAGACGCTGGTTGACCTTCTCCGCGCCGTGAATCGATCTGTTGATGGCGTTGACGTGTTCTGGATATCACAGGTCTCGCATGTTCTCAGCTCCCGTCACGGCGTATGTCAACTGAGTAGGTTACTGCTGTGTATAAATCGTCCGTAAAAAAATTGACGGCAGATCCACGAGGTGAATGATGATGAGATTGGGCGAAGCTCCTGGAAGTAATCATCGGTTAAACCGTGAAATTTCTTCCGTTAATTCGCCCGATAAAAATGACGTGAAACGATTGATTAAATGTTTTATCAAACTTTTATTGCTGGTTTCCGTTGTCCTTTCATTATGACCGCTTTGTGGTCGGTGAAATGTAAGCTAAGTGGTTCTTGCACTGGTTGCAGATGAAAACCATTGCTTTACCTGGCGTCTTTTGTTAAGCAGCTGGCGTCTTTTCGTTTTGCTTTAGAAACATCTGGCGTCTTTCGTTAAGCAGCTGGCGTCTTTTCGTTTTGCTTTTAGAAAACATCTGGCGTCTTTCGTTGGTTTATTTCATCAATCAACGGCATTTTGAACAAAATTTTTATTGTTTAATCACGCACAGGAGAAATCTCACCAGGCACTACCTTGGAGGTAAACAATGGCTGCTACTGGGAATGAGAGACAGCAGAAGTCGGCTTTTAACACTTCTACTTCTACTAACGTTTCCTACTGGAACATGCCAATGGCTGCTAATGGGGAATGAGAGACAGAAGAATTCGGCTTTTAGTTAACGCGCACGCTGCGAATTTTTTTTATTGTTCAACAACGCACAGGAGAAATCTCCCACCGGCACCACCTTGGAGGTCAAAGCGTAAGACTGGTTACGCACTACGACTACGACTACGACTACGAGGGACGAACGGGTGCCGCTTTAAGGAGCTTCGCCCCTAAAAGTGATATTACATATACAGCAGAACTTTGAAAGCTACATCCGAACAAGAGTACGCCGCACGCAAGGAACGATGAAATATAGCATATACGAACCGCACGAGCCAACTGTTATAACGAATCCTTAACATATACCCTTCTCGAATTTATTAAATAACTTGCGTCAACAATCATTTGATTTGATGCATTTAGTTTATCAAAGAATGAAATCAGACTTTTTTATCGACAATGGGTATCGATATATATCAGGTATAACATATCTATACGACCTCATAACTACATATAGTTGATTGATATTATGTATCTAGTTCAGTTATTGAATCTTGCTTTATTTTAGATGCGAAGCAGCTTATGGTCGGGGATATGTCACTCCCTTCCTCCATCCATCCTTCATCCCGTGTGGCGTACGCACCCGCACTGCGCATGCGCATTCTCCTCCCCCTCCTCTCCTTGTGTCATCTCTCGTCTAGGCATTCCTCCTCTGCTCCCCGAACGGCGCGCGTTGACTATGGAAACGCTCTTTCTTCGATGAACGCTTTCCCAGCTCACATAGCACGGAGAAAGAAGTATTTGAGGAGGGGAAACTGCTATGCCACGGCAGCGCGCGGCGGCTTCCCGTTAATGTAATGCTTGGGCGAGGAGGAAGTTGAGTTTTCTGCGCATCACGACAGATGACGCTTCAGGCCTGTTGCCATCGTTTACATATCATCCTATGGGCGCGACGCACAATAATCGCGCTACCGTCTCATATATTGCAAATTTTCTGAGTTTTCAGTCTGTAGCATCAATAAACAGGAGTGGTGGACATTTTAGCTGCAGTTCGCAATAAATACTGGCCCAATTACGTGCCGCGCAGCGTTTGGAACGAGCTGCTTGCAGAGCAGACTACGCATGCCACTGGAAGTCACTCGCTGGCGTGTTGTGAGGACGCATGGGTAAATTGCCTTGGGAAGGAAGGCCGTGAAAGCTCCCGCGTATTCTTTGTGATCTGCTGACTCTATATATTTTCACGGGGAATCACAGCTACGCGGTAGAGCCAGATGGGCACATTCAAATATGCAGAGGCTGCGGCAGTATGGCTGCCAGAATCGCACGCGGTCCGTCTCTTCTTCTTCCTCTTCGCGTAGCCGATCTTTCGTTTGACAGCCTCGGTTCGGCGCGCTTCGTAACAATATCTCTCACGGGATTCCGCAGCGTGCTGCGGGGGCGGCACCTCAAACTTTGCGCGCGCTTTTCGTGTTGCAACAAAGGCGTGCGCTGTCCAGTATTGCCATCATGTGTTGTGCCAAACATTAACATTGGCTCATTCTGCAAGGCGAAACTGATTACTTTCAAAATGCCCAGTGGCTCGGTGAAATTGGAGGTGTACGCTCGTGCAATACCAAGGAAAGACCAAGGGTTCATGCCCCGTGACTATGTTTGCGAGAAGCATTTCTCGAATAGTCACATACGTGTCGATGTTAAAGCCAGCTTAGTAGCGAAGGCTTCGACAAACCGAAACGGCCTGTATTGTAACTAGATGCCGTGCCGTCAATATTTCCGCGCTGTCTCAGCCAGAGATTTACAGCCCCCGCCTCTCCCCCCTCTTAACACTCCCCTGATAGCACCCGTTGTATTCTGACATCCCTCAGATAAGCAATGACTTCGTATCCACATCCCCCAGCTTCTGGTTACGCCATGGGTAATACCCCCCTAAAGAAATGAAATTCCGGATAAACGGCTGGTTCAGCTACCTAGTTTCTGTTCGCACAAAAAATAACATAGAAATAAATAAATAAATAAATAAAACACATAGCCCACTGGACCTGTCGTGAAGTGCGGAGAACGTGCAGTTGTTAATTAAGACACAAATATGCTCGCTGTTCGCCACGATGAAAAAAAAAATGAGATGGTGCGTCCTCTCAAGTCCCTTTGGCACGAGTCCATTGCCTTGAACAATAAAGAAGCAAACAATGGCGTATGTGTAGTTGAAGGAAAAGAAACTACGTTGTGCCGACAGTTCTGGTGCCGTCCTAACCAACCGAGCTCGCGTTATACAGTAAAATAATTATACATTTCGCCTTCCACAAGAAGTACTGTGCAGGTAAACGTTGTGCATGCGACTCTTTCTTTTCGTTCAAATAATTTGCAGCCACCGAGGACGCGCAAGAAACGCATCCACTGCGATGAATCGGCGCCGGTTCGCTTTGAAACATTAAACCGGCAAGCTTCCTCGGAGAGCGCGACGCGCATTCCTCTTTCTCCGCGAGCCGATTCGCATGACAGAGGGCGCGTCGGCGCGGTGCCCTATAAAACTCCTTGATGTTGGAAAGTAGCGACACTCCCCTCCACACGCGTGCTTTCCTACTCGGATTTCTTCCCTCCCCGCGCCGGAGCGGTGCGCACGGCACGCTGAACCCTCCAGTGGCGCGTTGCAACCACATTGAGATGTATTGCGCGCTTGTTTATTCGGCCCTTTGAAGCAACAATACGAGAATGCCGAAAATTCGTGTCAGTACTCCTTTAACGAGCAAGATCGAATATACCATAAAGAAGGCACGACATCTCATAAAAACCAGGGACGCTAAATAAAACGTCACTCATAAGACCTCCACTTGGCCCTCTTCTCCCTCTAAAAACGCAAATGGACACATCCATTTGTCACGTGCCTTATGTGTTCAACGTATATGGCTGTATCTCCCATGCCGCGACGAGAAGGCGCATCGTAAACAAACGCAGGTGCGAAAAGCCTGTGTTAAGTCTCGCCAAAGAGCTGCTTCTGGTAGCAGCAGCCCTCTGTTTACGCTTTCGCTGCCGTAGGGCGTAGCGTAAGCGCAACAAAGCCTGTCCGCGCTGACACCTGTCAGTATTAGGCCCAGCGGATGCTCTTCCGCTATTCGCGTGCTTGTCTGTTTACTGTCAAGTTACCCGTATATTTCCCTATTCCTGCTAGTTAGCTGTAACTCAGAAAGACGTCGTAACATGGTTCGGGGCAATAGAAGAAAAGTGTCAGTGTTTTTTTTCCTCGAAGAGCGCCGCGACGTGGCTCAACTTAAAACACACATGATAACCACAGCGCCGATCGCACCCTGAGGGTAAAGTGCCGAAAAAAAGGATTTTCGACTGTCGTCGTGCCATTGTCAATAGCGACTGAAACTACCGCAGGGGTAGCTACCAAAGAGCAGTACCAGAAACACAAAAGACCTGCGAGAAATGGCCATCTCATTTGAAATAGCAAGGGAAGCACAAAGGGATTTGACGCCCGCACCTGCTAACCATTTTCGATTGTACAGCTTTGGTTGCCGACTTTAATGAAAGAAAAAGATCGTTATGCGCTTATATGTATGCAAACGAGTGGCCTTCTTTTATTTGCTCCTTGGCTGTATTAGGCAGCTGCAGGCGCACTTCGTGACACATTTTGTTTTTGGCAGTTTTGTTCAAGCGCCTTGTCCTTTAATTTGCTCAGATTTCTTGATGGTACTAGCGATTGAGTTTCATTGTGGCCTTTCTTCGTTTGTCTTAGGATAGTTTTTTGTACATCATGCGCTTCGCGAAAACTAAAGGCAACGAAATCTTTCAGCTTTTATGCGTACCTAATGGCTTCCAATACGCCAGCAGAAAATATGCCATAACAAGGGAACGAAGTTCGGGCATCCGAGTGCACAGTGGCGGACCAATTCTGATGTCAGTGAATCAACGTATTCCTACTTATTAAAACTGCCCACTGAAGGGGCAAGTGGCGTCTGTCAAGCAGAACACGTCGCTTCACTTAAAAATATATGGGTTCATTAACTGTTCAACATTGCATCCTGCAGCACATTAGCCTGTGACAGATATAATAAACACAGTATGGAACAGAAGCATACTGGCACATAATGGTCGCAACGCTAAAGAGGTGAAAAATATACAGTGGGCCGGTTAAGCCGTATACTGTTCTTGCTGACGCTCCTCCTTTGGCGGTTGCATCGGCGTTTGGAAAATGCATTGTGATAGGCAAGAAGCTTTTGTTTTTCTCACTTCGAAGTGGTGAACCTCAGGGTGCATGGTCTGAAGCCGCTATCATGCAGCTGTCGGTTTTTTTTTGTTTTGCTTTACGAAACACGTGGTTAATAAAATCAACTTGAAGAAAAGGCAGCTTGACTGCTTTAATCATGCTCTTTAGATAATGAGATGGTACATATTGTTGTTGTTGTTATGTGTGGTTTAACGTCCCAAAACCAGCTCTGATTATGAGAGACGCCGTAGTGGAGGGCTCCGGAAATTTAGACCACCTGGGGTTCTTTAACGTGCACTGACATCGCACAGCACACGGGCCTCAACGTTTCGCCTCCATCGAAATGCAGCCGCCGCAGCCGGGATTCGATCCGGCGACCCTCGGATCAGCAGCCGAGTGTCATAGCCACTACACCACCGTGGCGGGGTAAAACGGTACATAGCAGCTCACGTTCATCAAAACAGAAAAAAAATACTTATCTATAGAGTGCGTTAGGACCTCTTTTATGCCTGTTTCCCTTGTTTCTTGACGTGGACGGCACCTCCCATTGCGACACCGTGATATAAGGTTGCAGTATATACCCACCATCTGGCTAGTGGATGTCTACTGATAGCCCCGCCACGGTGGTCTAGTGGTTTTAGCACTCGGCTGCTGATCCGAAGGTCGCGATAAAGGCGAAATGTTGAGGCCCGCTGGCTGTGCGATGTCAGTGCGCGTTAAAGAACCCCATATGGTCGAAATTTCCAGTGACCTCCCCTGCGGCTTCTCTCATAATCAGAGCTGGTTTTGGGACGTTAAACCACACAAATCAATCAGGCGCCTTGTCGACGGCCGAAGCGATGCCTGGAAAAGGAAGATAGATGCAGCGATGTGACACATTCCTGGAGCAGGGCACGCAGCAAGTGCAAAATAGAGATGAGACCAATTTGTACCAATCAATCAATCAATCAATCAATCATCAATACATTATCTTCTTTACACCTTGAAAAAGAGAAGACAGGACTAAAAGCTAAGGTGCCGCTTTGCGAGTGTCCTGCCCTCTAGCAACCCACGGAGGAGAAAAACAACCCTGACGATAGCATGAACACTTGGCGAACCGCTCGCTCTATAGCGACGTTCACTGTGTTTAATTGTTATAAACAATATAAAAAATATGTACTTACAAATATTCAATACAGTTTTCTAGAAGGAGGCACTTAAACCAATTCTTGGAAATGTTGTTACCCACGGCACAGCAGCGGGAAGCCTCGCTGTCCACAGTCACCTATCGAAGGTCGAAGGTCGCTTCTTGATGCCGATGATCTGTCTTAATTTAATAAGTGTTGTATATCTATCTCTCTCATTTATACCCAATATGGAATCAACTATGACTATATAAGCCGCCGTTTCTAGTGTCGTTTTCATAATGCCATGAAAAAAAGGTAGAGCTGCTTTCTTTAAAACAACACGCCTCTTGAGCTGCATGTATGGAAGAATGACATGTTCGACGTGTCTGTTAACCTATTACCGAGACCGAGTGCTCTACGTATATTAAGTTACCCTAGGTGGTCTTTTAACACTCTTCCAAAACGTATTTTGTTCATTTCTTCGGGGTGTATAAGGACTGGGCATGCTGAGACCCAAGGCGATCTGTCACTGCGCCTTCATGTTATATGTTTCCTCGCACATTGATTGATTGCTGCCCGCATTTAATCAATGCTACATGGAACTACAAGCGCTACCCGCGCCATAACAACTACTGCGTCATAGGTAAGCCCTTTATGAGCTTGTTGATAGTGCTCACGGTGAATGACAAAAAAAGAAAAGACCGAAACCGGACCACGACAGTGTATACATCGACGCAGCGAGGACCTCCAACGGCTGTTTTTGCGTGAAGGTTGTTCCTTTAGTCGCTTCTTCTCGTTCGTTTTAGCAGCTGACGGGAACCACAGCATTCAAGCTCTTTCTGCACTTTTTCATTTTTCATATTTCATTTTTTCGTGAACATTTCTCATGAACAGGCTCATATTTTGCATTCTACCTCATAATCGGTTTTGTAATCGATCATTCGGCTCCTCGATGCCAGTTTCGGCGAGGAACGCGATCGAGCATCATTGGTGCTGACAGAATGCGCCATTATGGGCAATGCTTGGTCAATGCCACTTGTCTGATCTTGCTCTATTCTCGTTTCAATGTTTGCCTATTGATACCGAGAATGGACGCCGACGCGCTTGCAGCTGTATTTCCGTTCTCGTCAAACGGACAGCCGTTCTTTGCCTTGCAATGCCTTAGACATTTCACTTGTTATAATACTAATCCAGAGCGTTTTACGTGCCAATCAGGATGTCATATGCGGAACGTTTCTCAACGGAGGGCTCGGAGCCATTTTGATCATCAGGGGCTTATAAGGATGAAGCCATAGGGCTGAAGTGACACGAATAGACAAGACGACAGGACACGAGCTACATGCCACGGGACAGTGCACGCCCTGTCGTCTTCCTTGTCCATGTCACTTCAGCGCCTAAGGCTTCATATTATGAAACGTACCAACTAGCCTAAAAGATCTGTACTTCTACGTCAGGTGCTCTTTAACCTGCACCTGTACCTACGCACATGGGCGTTTTTCTTGCATGTCGTCCCCATCAAAACATGGCCGCCGTGTCAGAGATTCGAACTCGCGACCTCGAGCTTCGGTAGCCAGTGCCCTAGCCGCTAAGCTACCGGGGTGGGATTTTTATCACAATCGCACCCACAAAGCGAATAAGCATCAAAGCCCAATTTAAGACCTGTTGATTAGTCCCCCGCACTACGCCGTTGATTGATCATTTCTGGGGTTCTACGTCCCAAAACCAGTTCTGATTATGAGAGACGCCGTAGCGGAGGAATCCGGAAATTCTGACCACCCGGGGTTCTTTTACGTGCACTGACATCGCACAGTACACGGGCCTCAACATTTCGCCTCCATCGAAAATCAGCCGGCGCGGCAGGGATTCGATTCCAGCACCCTCGGATCAGCAGCCGAGTACCATAGCCACTGGACCACCGTGGCTGGGAGCACTATGTCGTTGGTCATATTTGGGGCCTTATGCACATGCGAGGTCGACGGAAGTGCAACACGCGAGTTAGGCGTACTGTCGTGTAGACGTGACGAGAAATGCCACAAACGCACCTGTAAAGACGGAAGTTATTTGTTGGTCCTTTTTCCGGCACAACAAGGAACGCTCCCAGTGGAGTGAAAGCCGCGACCACGGCTGTCGTTTTCAATAATATTGTTACGCACAAACAAGGCTACCTACACCTGTATTTACAGGCTCGAGTTTAACCGTGCACCGTTTAACCGTCTGTCATGCTACGGCACATACGGGAGTGTCCTTCATGCCTGGCCCGAAGAAGACGACGACGAAGTGATAACCGAACGCTGGCTGTTCTTGCTGTGCACGGTTAAACTCGAGCCTGTAAATACAGGTGTAGGTAGCCATATCATATTTCACTGAGCACATTAGGACTTCTACTGACACGAACGTACCCTAACCCGGTCGCCATGAATAAAATAATCCGGACTACGGTGTTTCAGTCTACTGTAGCAAATGTGGGGGTTTCCTCAAATTAGACCACATGCTGTGGAGCTGCTTGGCGTTGGTCGGAGGTGGTTCTCAAGGAGAACAGGTGTGGGTGACAGCGGATGCTACACAGTGAAGTGCTGGCGGACCAACTCAGGGCTGCACAGAGGGCCCATGTGTGGCAGATGGGCTCGGCCTGTCGAAGAGAGAGAGATCGCTCGCCGGGAGCGAGCTAGAGCGAGCGAAACCGCAGCGCCCCTAGCGGTCTCCAGTCCCGACGTGAGAGCGGTGATCATCAGTCCCCACCCAGACTGATTCCTCAGGACTTAATAAACTTTTTCATGCCATACTGAGCGCGTCGGCTTTTGCAGACGGTCGTCCTCCACCATTATCGCCGGTGCTCCGGTACGCTGCTAAATGTCCTCAACTTCACGCTTTCGGGAATGTTAGCTAAAGGGACAAATAAAGAGAAAAACGATTTTTTCCTATCAGTAAATCACCCTTTCAAAAAACCAACAGCACCACTCTTGCCGTGAGGACGGGCTCGATAAGCGAGGAAACACGAAGAAGAAATGCACGTGGCGACGCCGCCTTGAAATTCCCGCAACTAATCGTTGTCAGATCACACATTCTGAAGGCTCCTGCTGCGGCTCACATAATTATTCACAGGTAACGATTAATTTCATTATATTTTTAGGTGGCCAGAGACTTAATGTTGTGAATTTCATGAAATTACATGAAATCAATGTGACCAAAATGCGAAAAGGACTTTGAAATCCGTGACGTCAAGCTTGCGTTGAGATGCAGTAGTTTTGGCGCGAAAATTTAAGGAAATTAAAATTTGACATTCATTTCCTCTTCTAATTCTGATCCCATGATGGCGAAATGAACAGCGATGGAATTATTAAAGGATGCTATTTCACCACTAACTAATTTACTGTTCCACCAGACAGTCGTCCCTTTAAGCGACGTGCCAATACAGCTCCACGGTACACGGAAAACTATTCTGTGCTAAATGATCCTTCTTGATTGTCGTGGTCTGTCTTTCAGGTAGATTTCACCAGTCTGGAATGGCCAACACCGAATGGGATTCCGTATTCCGTGGTACGGTAGAGCACTCCAGATGAATTCTCATACAGAAGTCAAGATGCGTAGAACTCCTAAAAACGTGAATTAAAAATTAAATGAACAACGTTACTCAGAACCTAGCACAACTGGGTGATTGAGGGTAAGTTATATGCTGTGGGTGGCGGCTTCAAATCTGGGCGATGGGCATGAAAGATGAGAACCAGTTAAATGATTCCATCCTTAAATGGAACGGGGGAAAAACTGAACTTGTACACGCGTGGCGTGGCCCAGACGTACAACGAGCACGTCGCTGTGCACAACCCCACCCACGTAGCCTTTTCTCCGCTTCCTGAAACCTGTCGCCATCGCCAGTCATGACAATTGAGATCCGGTGTTTGAGAAGGTGGTAACGGAAGTGACGTAGTAAAACGTACATGCAAGAAGAAGAAAGAGAAACACTCACAAAACTGTCCGTTGATGCACAGGGAATCGAACACACTGCCACCCCCTTCAACGACGAAAGGTGGCCGGTGCTTTACCACTACGCTGTCGAAGTACATGGTAGGAACGCGCCTTATATTCCTTCTTACCTCGCTTCGTTCGTTCTTCCTGGACGCTCTCGTCCGGCTCAGAGCGCACGCATCAAGGCGCGCTTTGCCTGGAGTGGTGCCGCCATCTAGGTGAGGCGAAGTGAAACTGGTGGCTTCACATCACCTCTTATGGATGGCGGCACCATTCCGGGCGCGTTCTAAAGTGCGCCTCTATACACGCGCACCGTACCGGACGACTGCATCAATGTAAGAAGCGAGATAAGAAAGCATGTGTTTACAGGGCCGCCATTCAAGCGTCACCGGCGTTAAGTCGGTCAAGGGAATGACAGCCATTTCGGTCGTTCCGTATGCATGCAGACACAGTGAAAGGATCGGAGTCGTGGTTTGGAAAACAAAACAAGAACGTTTAGTCTATAGCGACAAGGCAGCGCAAAGAATACGAGGCAAACAACACTTCACTCAAACTGACAATTATGCACTTAACAGCGATGAAAGAGCTCGACAAAATATTAGCACGCGAAAATAACAAAAAACTAAGAAAAATAAACCACTAACAATCAGTAAGTAGTGCAATGTCAACAACACGGGAATCTAATATACAAAAAAATTGGCAGATCCCACGTCCAGTGCGAATCAAGGAAATAGGAAGCACGCATAAGGAACGTAAAATGGATTTGCATTGTTGTCTCGCTATACCGAGTGCGGTATATATGAAGTTAACGAAACGGCCGCAAGAGCACCATGACTGTGGCTTGTTAAGCAAGCCGCTCATACACGCATGTCATGATTCTAACGTTATGACCTGTCATTTACGTTCGTCATGCAGTCGTGTTGCGCCATTGTAATATTGCTATACATCCCATTAAGGAAACGAGTGGCATGTAAATCATGCCGCTCATGACATGCATGTCATGATTTTCATATTATGACCTGCCATTTATGTTCGCATGCAGTCATGTTGCTGGCATACAAATTTTGTAAACGTCCCATTAGCGAAACGGCCAGGAGAGCACAAAATCGTAGGCGGCTAGATAGATAGATAGATACGCTCAAACTCGCCGAAGTTCGCTAAGAAATGCTTCGCATTTAAAAAAAATCTCGAGGCCCGTGTACTCCGCTATGTCAGCGCACGCTAAAGAATCCCAGGAGGCCGGAATTACTGAAGCCACCGTGACGCCTGTCATAATCATATCATGGTATTGGGACGTGAATCCGAAGAAATTAATATTAATATTGCTGCGCTGAAGAAGGTGAGAGGAAGAAGAGATCTCAGACTGTGGCCGTTGCCAGAGCGCCATCTTAATTCGCGTGTAAGTACGCTTGAGTCCACGCTACCGTGTCTCCTCCCTTTCCGCAACAATACTATTGTCATAGTTATTGTGCGAAGGTCAATGTGGGATAAAGCGTAGCGAAGGCTTAGCTAGCAATTGCGGGTTTGATCACCACAACCGCGGCTGCGTTTTCATTGCGCGAAATGCAAGAAAGAAAGAAAGAAAGAAAGAAAGAAAGAAAGAAAGAAAGAAAGAAGGGCATGAGTGCATGTTGAAGGATAAAGCACAGTCAGGAGATAATGATGAAGGAGCTTATGAATAAGGAATTTACAGTTACGTCACGATTAAGGCACGTTCACCGTTCCGACGGTTTTCACCGCATGGAATATGCCTGAAAGTTTCTTTTTTACTGTAACGCGTTCATTGTGTGATCGATTTCGAAGGAGGCTTCTATATTGTGCGTAACTTGTGGTTTCATAATCCGTGAAGCATATCTCGAACAAAGGGAATGCCACATTGTGCAAGAGCTCGAATGCGCATCACGCCTTTTTGTTATCTATCTGCCTTCTGAATCTATCTGCGGAGCTCGGTGAGTGAATTTGGATCCAGACTTGTTAACGCACGCTTGCCTTTAGTACAACGGCATGTTGACATCAGGTCGGAATGATTACTGCCGTACTGTACGCGGAAAATAACAACAAACAAATCTACACGGTACGCGTGGTCAACTAGTAATGTGCGTTGCCGCTTCGCTTAGTATAGCAGCGATGAAATCCCTGCAGAGCAGTATACAAAGCCTGCCACGGCATGCCGGCACAGTCGCTGTCGCGTCTCACGTGACCCGAATACGTTAGGGACAAGGGAAAAACAAGGGATGATAAACGCCGGGGGCGAAGGCTTTCGTAGAGAAGGTGGAAATCGGAATCCCGAGCACGTTTGGCGCACAGGCCGTGCCTAGAGTGCATCGCGGAAGCGCATGGAACGATTCTGAGCACGCGTGCACCGGAACTATATTACATGCCCACTTTCGCACGGGCTAGCTTTTCGCTTTGCTCGATGGCGTGCGGAAAGCCGTGTCGCCCGGATCTCTCGTAGCATTGCCGTACGACGGGCGTTTATGTAAGGAATGTCGTTGGAAGCCGTGTTCGCAGATCATGTTTAGCTTCAGGTGTGAACACGTAAATCCTTGAGCAGTATTTTTGAACAAAAGAAGAACCTTACAGGTCGAGAGATTGGGAGAAGAGATTATGTAAGAACTGCTTCCGCGTTTGTAGTGTTTGGCTTGGTTGTGCGAAAAGTGAGAAAATAATATGAAGGACCATTTGATGAAAAACATGGCAAGGTCACGGGCAGGACATCCCAGTAAATTGAAAGTTTTTGTGCCCTGGCGGCAATAAAGAAGCAGTACCGTAAGAGATGCTGATATCGTTGTAACTGGGGGAAGCATCAACATGTTTACACGGAAGCCAAAGCATTTTCGCGGCTTTATTAAATCAGTTTGGGGAAGTGATCGGTAACTACTAAATAGGAAATCTTCAGTAATCATGTCCAATGTCATATGTCAGTAAATGATTTCGGCGAAGGCGGGAGATCAGTGCTGCTTTCTTTAAAGCATTTATAAAGCGTGCAATGTATGTCTCATAACTTTGTCGAGATATTCGTTGCATAATTTCTGCGTCCGGATTAAAAGAAGCTTGGATGTGTACCATAGCTAAATATCCTACCTACAAAATTTGGCAATGGAACTGCAGAAGCTACGCAAGTAAGAAAGCAAATTTATACCAATTCCTTAGTGATAAAGACAAACCCGATGTAATTCTATTACAAGAGACGCACGGTGTCGCTCAATTGACAGGCTCTCGCCTGTTCGGCATAGCCGGACGAGAGACGACCGCCCTTACCACTTTAGTCAGGCGACACTTTGCAGTCAAGCAACACGATACGAATATTACCAACGTAGATAATATACTTATTGAACTTGTTCCGCAACGCAACACAAGCGAAAGTATGTTTATACTCAGCATATTCAGGAAACCCAAGTGCAAAAAAGACAGGTTTCTCACGCTTTTTAAACGCGCCGTCAACGCCACCGAGAGAAATCCCATCGTAATAGGCGGGGATTTCAACGTACCACACACTGCCTGGGCATACTCTTATGTGTTCTCTAAAGGCAGACACCTGTGGCTTGACTCGCAAGAGGAAGGCTTAATACTTATCACAAATCCTAGTACACCCACACGCGTGGGCACCAGCTCCAGTAAAGACTCAACACCTGATCTAACCTTCACTAGAAACACATTGGCAACTACCTGGCAGAACACACTTGAGGACGTGGAAAGCGACCACTACATCATCACGATACGTGTTTAGGGCCGCCCACGTAAACACAAAGGAAGACAGCGCAAGATGGTAGATTGGACGAAGTTGCGTAAATAACTCGAGAACCAGGTTCAAGTCATCGACGACATAGAACACTGGACTCAGTCGCTTAAACAGGATGTTAACAACGCCGCACAGATTCTACCTCCCGAAGAACACCTTGAAGAGATCGATAGCCGGCTCTTCCACACGTGCGAGGCAAAGCAATCGCTGAAAAAGAGATGGACGATACAGAAACACAACAGAAACCTCAGGGAACACATAGCGCTGCTCAATAAGGAGATATAGTCGTGTGCAAAACAACTACGCAGACAACATTTGGATGAAGCCTGCAATGAAGTGAACGAACAATTACATTTAGGTAAAGTGTGGCATTTTCTGAGATTCCTACTCGATCCAGAAGACAACAAACCCGCCCACAGACAGACCATAAACAAACACATACACGCGTACAAGGGCACAGAGGAGGAATTTCTTAGGGAGGTAGCGTTTGCCTACGTCTGTCAGGCTGTTCCTCAGCAGCACCCAGACTACACATGGCAGTCCAACACCGTGCTTGAAGAGGAATTTAGCGAGGCGGATATCCACGCCGCCCTGCACAAACTTAAGACGAAATATGCCCCAGGTCCCGACAGCATTATCAATAAGACAATGCGCAATCTTGACGAGTCCATCACACAGCTGACAAAATACATTAACGGCTGCTGGACCACCGACAGCTTGCCTCCGCAATGGAAAAAGGCCCATGTGATCCTCATTACCAAGCCAGGCAAACCACCGAATATTAACAGTTTTAGGCCCATCTCTTTAACGTCGTGCATGGGGAAACTGATATAAACACATGTTCCTAGACCTACTAACAAGTTACCTAAAGGACAACGACCTATTTCCTCACACCATGATTGGCTTCCGCAGATATCTCTCGACCCAGGACGCCATGCTGCAGCTTAAGCATGACATCATTGACAGGACAGGTCGCCCCACTAAATCGATTTTCGCCCTAGATCTTAAGACAGCATTCGGCAAGCATTACACATGACATCATTCTAAATCAGATCAACACCTTAAACTTGGCGCTCCGGACGTACAATTATATCAGAGCTTTTCCCACGGATAGGACGGTCACCATCACTATAGGAGCGCCATTGTCATCCGAGATAACCATAGGGGGCGAGGGCACCCCGAAGGGTTCCGTAATCTCTCCCATGGTGTTTAACCTCGTCCTTCTAGGCCTTCCGTCACACCTACAGGCAATCCCCGGACTCGATCACACCGTTTATGCCGATGGCATCACCCTCTGGGTTGGTGACGGCTGCGATGGATCTATAGAACAGAGAATACAGGAGGCGACTGACACATCGGAACGGTATCTTCAAGGAACGGGACTATCCTGTTCGGCGGAGAATTCCCAGCTACTGCTATATCGCCATACACTAAAAGGCCGACCGTCAAAATAGTACCAAGCACAGACTCACGTCGACGTAACAGCATCACAGCAAGTGATGTTCGCATCATGCCAACCGTGAATAAAATTAGATTGTTAGGTCTGATCATCGAGGGTAAGGGCACAAACGGCCAGACAGTTCGCCACGTTGGCGGAGAGCTATCCAACACGATGTGCCTCATTAAACGCGTCATGAATAGACACAAAGGAATGAAAGATACTAGTATCATCCGCCTCATTCAATCCCTCGTACTGATCCAGATCACTTATGTGACAGCCTATCACCGATGGACCGACGCAGAAAAATCAAAACCCAACAGCCTCACTCAAACAAGCACTTGGGTTGACGCAAAACGCCAGCAGAGACTTGGTCCTTCAACTGGGCCTACCCGATACCCTTGACGAGGTTATCGAAGCGCAAGAACTTTCGCAGTTCGAGCGATTGGCCAAGACTAAATCAGGGGACCAACACGGCTACAAACGCAACATACCACGCGGTGTCAACTAAGATTACAGTTCAAACCATACCGAAAAACATGCACCCGAAGTACAACGTGGATAGACGTATGAGCAGCGCCACATCCATGATCAAGATATTTGGTCGCAACGAGGATGCTGTCTTTGTCGATGCACCACGCTATCGAGACCACCACTGCTTCGTAGCTGCAGTCGTACACCACACACACCAATGCAAAACAAACGTCTCGCTTACCACAAGGCACGCAGAAACGGCGGAGGAAGTGGCTATTGCGCTGGCAATAGCCCATACCAAGCCTACTATAGATATAATCAACTCGCAAACAGCCGTGCGAAACCATGCGAACGGCAGAATCTCTTCAGAGGCATTGCGGTTCGTAAATAAAGGCAAAATTCGCGAGGTACACAAATGCATACGGGTCCTCTGGTTCCCAGCCCACACCCCCCTAGGTAAGCCGGAGCTCAATCCAAACGAGGTGGTGCACAACGTCGCTCGAGGTCTCACGTTCTGAGCCGCGTTCCAAGCAGCAGCCACCCGATCGAACCCCTCCGCGACGGTGTGGGAATGGAACGATTGGCTCACTAAATTATGCGAAATTACTCAACATTACCGAATGCAAATGGGGGAGTAGCCCCAGCTCTCCCGAAAGTTACTCGGGCCTAGTCCGTTTAATGGCGGTAGTTCCGAACATGAGCTTAGAGGAACCCCGTCATGATGAACCACACACATCCCCAATTATATGCCACCAATCTCTGCCAGTATTTTAACTCTAGAGCTAAGCTAGATCACATGCTACGGGCATGTCCAGCAATAATCAGCAATACTGGGGCCTCCAATGAAGACGTTCGTGCACGTTGGCGTGCTGTGCTGCTGAGTTCCGTGTCTGCCGGTAGCTTCCTGCCGGTAGACGCGGTTTCGCTGGCTCCAGTGGGGGAGCCCAAGCCAGAAATGTGCAGGATCTGAATAAAGTTCTACAAGCAAACATGTACGCCTGTTGCTTTGAGGCCCGTAAGGATCGCCTTTTCATAGAGTGCGCATTAAAATTAGCGCTGGAATTATTTGAGTTTCCTATAAAGGGAATTGCGCGTTTTCTTACATTCAAATTACAGTCCGAGCTAACATGTGCGTACGTTCCACTCAGGCCGCAGCTTACAACATTCATGACCGATTCACTTCGATAACTTAAATTTTCTTCAAATCACTACCTTCCGTGGTCTTCCGGGTCTTCCATGTCGGGTGCTCCGGATGGCTACGGCGGTAGCCTGAAATGAGTGTTTTCCGCCATGGACGCCTACGCTATACGCTGACACCAACGCCTGAGTTTTCGCGATATGAGCTGCGGAGCGTTCTTGCGTTAAAACAGGTACTGTGTATGAAACGAATGCATAG
The DNA here is from genome assembly GCA_013339685.2 of Hyalomma asiaticum. NCBI lineage: Eukaryota > Metazoa > Arthropoda > Arachnida > Ixodida > Ixodidae > Hyalomma > Hyalomma asiaticum. Next base: position 61,009,671 of record CM023487.1, on the reverse strand, counting down.
CGCGTTTTAAACCGCCACTGTTGGAGCGGTATGCTCGAGTGGCAAATTTCAGCGCGCTGGAACCTAGTTCACCGTATTATACTGCACTTAATAAATGTAGTTGCGAAACTTCAGCTTACAAAAAAAAAAATGTATTGCAGTAGTGGTATTCTTGTGTATATGCTCTAGGATACTTTTTTCTCCTTGTAAATGTATCTCCGTAATGCCCCTTTACGCCCAAGACAAATTTGTTTACGCATCGGCATTTCAGGATACCAGCTCACTGCGACATTCTGCCCAACGAAAAAGCCGACGAAGCAGCACGTAACGGTCTTCGATATCAAAACTATAAGCGAATCTGTTTCAGCAACTCTGATGGTTCCCATATGGCTAAACGATTCGCTTACGAATAAAGGAGCCGGCTATGGAAGTTACTGACACATCATCACACTTCCTTATACTCAGTCGACCCATATCCCAAATCAAAACTACAATCCAACATTCTTCGACATTTGGAAACTTTGTATCATCGACTACGGCTGAACATTGCATATTCAAACGACTTGCGGTACCGCTTCCATCAGGAGACAAGCCCACACTGCAGCAACTGTGGCTCTACTGAAACCGTAGAGCATATTTTATTCGAATGCAGAGCGAACAGTGATGAGCGTGCGCTCTATGAACATTGCATGCAGTCACTTACACAACTCCCTTTATCACCTCAGTGTGTTTTAGGCCCTCTAGATTGCCCCACACAACAGAGACGTGCGATGGACTTTTTGTTTACATATTTAAAAACTATAGGTCAACTCGATAGACTTTAACTTTATCTCCGTCGTCACCATCACTCACCCATCATGCAACACATCCTATCACATCACTGCGGGTTGGTGAAAACGTTAACTATCTTTGGACGCAATTAGGCATCATAGTCAGAAACACAAAGTCCAACTTTTTTTCTCTTTTCTTTTTCACTGTCTCTTGCACTTCTTTCGCTCCCCAAACTCCCACGCCACGAGTAGCATGTCAGCGCTCCCCAAACTCCCAGAGTAGCATGTCAGCGATATTTCAACGCCGGCTAAATTCTCTGCCTTTTGATAAAGAGCTCTCTCTCTCTCTCTCGTGGCGTCCTGCTTGCCCTGACAGACGGCGACATGAGCAAGAACGACAGCGTCACGCGCGACGGCGGTAAGACGACCGCACGGAGGTTCGTTTACACGCGCGAAGAGTGCGAATTACTGTGTAATTTGGTGACGCGCCACACATCGGTAATTGAAAACAGAAACACGGACAGCGTGTCCAAGCGCACTAAGGACAGTGCCTGGGAGAAACTTTTATACGGATGTGGTGCTTTTATACGGATGTGGGTGCAGTCTATGCACCCTGTCACCCCAGGGAACTTGGAAATTCGGTGGAATTGACCATCGTCTCACGGAACCCGTCACGGTGTCGGGGAACTTCACGACGGCTGGGAACAAATACTTCGCGATCACCCGCGACACACGTTCGCGGCTCACTGTCGGCAGAGACACATTCACCAGGTCGCCCGCCACTACTTGAAACGTGCCTGCTCCATAAAAGCGCAACGCAAGCAGAAGCTGCGTCATTGGTGGAAGAGGGTGGCCACGGTTGCTGCAGCTCTCGTCAAGGGGCAAGCAGTCAAGCAGCTTCTTCACGCTGCACTTCGTGAAGCGGTAGCGCGCCAGAAATTCGCTGTCGGTGTAGTGATCGATTGGATTTATCCCGTCCGTCAACCGTCGTCGTGGTATGCCTACGCAGTTTTCTACGTCGTCAAACAGCTCGCCGACGCGGAGCACATAGTCGACAAACGAAGCGTAATCCGCCATGATCCTTCACTCAAGGAGAGGTTCAAGGTAGCTCTGGCGCTACCTTGACTATCTCGAGTAAAACGCTCGAGATTTCCTCCAGTCGATGAACGCTTCGAGTGGAGGGCGATCTGTGAATTGGAAAACCGCCCTCAAGGAGCGTTTCGAGTGAAGGGTCGAGTCGAGGAGCGTTTATGAATACGGGGGAAAGACAGCATCCTCGTTGCGACCAAATATCTTGATCATGGCTGTGGCGCTGCTGATACGTCTATCCACGTTGTACTTCGGGTGCATGTTTTTGGGTATGGTTTGAACTGTAATCTTAGTTGACACCGCGTGGTATGTTGCGTTTGTAGCCGTGTTGGTCGCCTGATTTACCCCCGTAATCATAAACGCTCCTCGACTCGACCCTTCACTCGAAACGCTTCTTGAGGGCCGTTTTCCAATTCACATATCGCCCTCCACTTGAAGCGCTCCTCGACTGGAGGAAATCTCGAGCGTTTTACTTGAGATAGTCGAGGTAGGGCCAGAGCTACCTTGAACCTTTCCTTGAGTGAAGTATCATGGCGGTTTACGCTTCGTTTGTCGACTATGGGCTCCGCGTCAACGCGCTGTTTGACGACGTAGAAAACTGAGTAGGAATACCACGACGACGGTTGAGGGACCGGATAAATCCAATGGATCGCTACACCGACAGCGAATTTCTGGCGCGCTATCGCTTCACGAAGTGCAGCGTGAAGAAGCTGCTTAACTGCTTGCCCCTTGAGGAGAGCTGCTGCAACCGTGGCCACCCTCTTCCACCAATGATGCAGCTTCTGATTGCGCTGCGCGTTTATGGAGCAGGCACGTTTCAAGTAGTGGCGGGTGACCTGGTGAATGTGTCTCAGCCGACAGTGAGCCGCATCATCGAACGTGTGTCGCGGGTGATCGCGAAGCATTTGTTCGCAGCCGTCATGATGTTCCCCGACACCGATGACGGGTTCCGTGAGACCATGGTCGAATTCCACCGAATTGCCAAGCTCCCCGGTGTGACAGGGTGCATAGACTGCACCTACATCCGATAAAAGAATCACATCCGTATAAAAGTTTCTCCCAGGCACTTTCCTTAGCGCGCTTGGACACGTTGTCGGTTTTCAATTACCGATCTGTGGCGCGTCACCAAATTAGTACACAGTAATTCGCGCTGTTTGCGCGTGTAAACGACCCTCCGTGCGGTCGTCTTACCGCCGTCGCGCGTGACGCTGTCGTCCGTGCTCATGTCGCCGTCGGTCAGGGCAAGCAGGACGCCACGATGCAACAAGCAGCTTACACGGCGCACCATGGAACATCAATATAGGAGCGCCATTGTCATCCGAGATAACCATAGGGGGCGAGGGCACCCCGAAGGGTTCCGTAATCTCTCCCATGGTGTTTAACCTCGTCCTTCTAGGCCTTCCGTCACACCTACAGGCAATCCCCGGACTCGATCACACCGTTTATGCCGATGGCATCACCCTCTGGGTTGGTGACGGCTGCGATGGATCTATAGAACAGAGAATACAGGAGGCGACTGACACATTGGAACGGTATCTTCAAGGAACGGGACTATCCTGTTCGGCGGAGAATTCCCAGCTACTGCTATATCGCCATACACTAAAAGGCCGACCGTCAAAATAGTACCAAGCACAGACTCACGTCGACGTAACAGCATCACAGCAAGTGATGTTCGCATCATGCCAACCGTGAATAAAATTAGATTGTTAGGTCTGATCATCGAGGGTAAGGGCACAAACGGCCAGACAGTTCGCAACGTTGACGGAAAGGTATCCAACACGATGTGCCTCATTAAACGCTTCATGAATAGACACAAAGGAATGAAAGATACTAGTATCATCCGCCTCATTCAATCCCTCGTACTGATCCAGATCACTTATGTGACAGCCTATCACCGATGGACCGACGCAGAAAAATCAAAACCCAACAGCCTCACTCAAACAAGCACTTGGGTTGACGCAAAACGCCAGCAGAGACTTGGTCCTTCAACTGGGCCTACCCGATACCCTTGACGAGGTTATCGAAGCGCAAGAACTTTCGCAGTTCGAGCGATTGGCCAAGACTAAATCAGGGGACCAACACGGCTACAAACGCAACATACCACGCGGTGTCAACTAAGATTACAGTTCAAACCATACCGAAAAACATGCACCCGAAGTACAACGTGGATAGACGTATGAGCAGCGCCACAGCCATGATCAAGTTATTTGGTCGCAACGAGGATGCTGTCTTTGTCGATGCACCACGCTATCGAGACCGCCACTGCTTCGTAGCTGCAGTCGTACACCACACACACCAATGCAAAACAAACGTCTCACTTACCACAAGGCACGCAGAAACGGCGGAGGAAGTGGCTATTGCGCTGGCAATAGCCCATACCAAGCCTACTATATCATAATCAACTCGCAAACAGCCGTGCGAAACTATGCGAACGGCAGAATCTCTTCAGAGGCATTGCGGTTCTTAAATAAAGGCAAAATTCGCGAGGTAGACAAATGCATACGGATCCTCTGGTTCCCAGCCCACACCCCCCTAGGTAAGCCGGAGCTCAATCCAAACGAGGTGGTGCACAACGTCGCTCGAGGTCTCACGTTCTGAGCCGCGTTCCAAGCAGCAGCCACCCGATGGAACTCCTCCGCAGCGGTGTGGGAATGGAACGACTGGCTCACTAAATTATGCGAAATTACTCAACAATTCTGCAGTATTACAGAGATAGCAGACTCCAGACAAATACATACACGAACTTACACAGGCTACATACATACACAGGCCCCACAGCATACAGAGATATATGCCCGTGGTGCGGGTCCACACCAACTCTGTTTCACATTACGTGGGAGTGTACACTGCACAATGAAGAACACCACAACATGAAAAACACAGAGCAACAATGGGAGGCACTGCTGTCCAGCTCGGTCTTTGAGGATCAGCTCTGGCTGGTCCAAAGGGCCGAGATGATGGCATGGGCCAGCGGAGCCCTGGAATAGGGGCCCCGACCATTTGTGATGCCCCGCCTTCAGGGGCAACAATTTCTTTTCTATATTTTATCATAAAGTTTTGTTCTCTCTCTCTCTCTCTTACTCAACATTACCGAATGCAAAGGGGGGAGTGGCCCCAGCTCTCCCGAAAGTTACTCGGGCCTAGTCCGTTTAATGGCGGCAGTTCCAAACATGAACTTAGAGGAACCCCGTCATGATGAACCACACACATCCCCAATTATATGCCACCAATCTCTGCCAGTATTGTAACTCTAGAGCTAAGCTAGATCACACGCTACGGGCATGTCCAGAAATAATCAGCAATACTGGGGCCTCCAATGAAGACCTTCGTGCACGTTGGCGTGCTGCGCTGCTGAGTTCCGTGTCTGCCGGTAGCTTCCTGCCGGTAGACGCGGCTTCGCTGGCTCCAGTGGGGAAGCCCAAGCCAGAAATGTGCAGGATCTGAATAAAGTTCTATAAACAAACATGTACGCCTGTTGCTTTGAGGCCCGTAAGCATCACCTTTTCATAGAGTGCGCATTAAAATTAGCGCTGGAATTATTTGAGTTTCCTATAAAGGGAATTGCGCGTTTTCTTACATTCAAGTTACAGTCCAAGCTAACATCTGCGCACGTTCCACTCAGGCCGCAGCTTACAACATTCATGACCGATTCACTTCGATAACTTAAATTTTCTTCAAATCACTACCTTCCGTGGTCTTCCGGATCTTCCATAGTCGGGTGCTCCGGATGGCTACGGCGGTAGCCTGAAATGAGTGTTTGCGCCATGGACGCCTACGCTATACGGTGACACCAACGCCTGAGTTTTCGCGATATGAGCTGCGGAGCGTTCTTGCGTTAAAACAGGTATTGTGTATGAAACGAATGCATAGCGCGTTTTAAACCGCCACTGTTGGAGCGGTATGCTCGAGTGGCAAATTTCAGCGCGCTGGAACCTTGTTCACCGTATTATACTGCACTTAATAAATGTAGTTGCGAAACTTCAGCTTACAAAAAAAAAATGTATTGCAGCAGTGGTATTCTTGTGTATATGCTCTAGGATACTTTTTTTCTCCTTGTAAATGTATCTCCGTAATGCCCCTTTACGCCCAAGACAAATTTGTTTACGCATCGGCATTTCAGGATCCCAGCACATGTATTTCGATAACTGCAATCCGGAATTCTTTTCTATGTATATCTGCCCGGTCCTGCTTGCTGGTGGCTTTGCTTTCTCTAAGAATTACCAATAGAACGCTTTTCGGGGCTTGTTGGTGGGTGGAGAATTTGTATAAAAGAGCCTGAACAAAAAAAAAAAACAGATAAATAAGTGGACGAGAGACGGGTCATTAGGAACAAATGCGCTTGCCTTTGTTGCCTGGTTTGTCGTGCTGTCATATCGCGGACCGCTTCCTTATAAATGGTGATGGTGGATTTTAATGGCGCAAGGGCATCTATGGCCAAAGTGCGCCAACGCTTCCTTATAAATGAAGTTAAGGATTGCATTCCGGTGTTGCCGCTGTATAACCGTTTAAAAATAGTGGGTTATCTGATGAGCTAAAAGACACTAACAGCCGCAAGAGCACTGTCATTAAGAATAAACTACACGCATAAAGTTACTCATCGCTACATCGCTACATACACATCGCAACATGCAGGAAAGCTGAACGGTAAAGGCGCGTGTCGTCACCAAGCGACATCCTAAAAAAAAAAGAAGAGAAAGAGAGAAGGCGTTCACGAGAAAGGCATTTGAAGTTTACTGCACGGAAATGATGGCTCTCGGTTTCCAGTTTCCAAAACTTATTACTCTATACGGTCTCGCATCGATAATACAGTATTTCTGATAATCCGTGGATTTCGTAACTTTCACGGATGCCGGAATAAGGGAGACGCGGAAGGAGCAAGGAGCTGGCTTTGACATCTTGCGATGTTGCGTCCAGCTACAATATCACTGAGGCTCTTTCGAGCTGAGCGTGTTACGTATATCCCTAATATGTGCGTGGCTGAGGCGTTACGCAAAAGTGAAAAGCCGACCCACTCTCGTCTAGGCCGGCTAAAATATGGTGGTAATGCGAACCACGATGCGCGAAATTTCTGCACGAACTTCTTTGATCTTTCGCGCTCAACTCACTCGCAGTTACAGGGCGGCACCAAGATGGAGTGATGAAATTAGGCAGCTCGCAGCGACAAAATGGGATTGGCGAGCACAAGATGGGGTAAGCAGGAGATCTTTGGGACAGGCCGGTGTCACCGAGTGGCCACAGGAACGAGCTGGAAAAAGGGAAGAGGAGTAGGAGAATATGATGATTACGATGGTGATGATGATCCAATCATACCAAGAGTGGGACTATGAGAATGAACGTGACTAAGTAAGTGCCCGTTAATAGGCACAAGATAACTGAATTGAGTTTATTTCTCCTGCTGACAACAGACAGGAAGGACAAGCTGAAGGCCATGGGACCTGACAGAGGCTTCTCCTCTTACAACAGTTTAGCACGCAGTCTGTACGTAGCACACAAACGTGGAAATCATAGAGGTCATACAAAACAAGAATTCGACTGAAACAGCCCCGAAAAGAAAAGGTCACGTGTGAGGAAAAACGTTTAAAAAATGTGACAGTATACAATTAATGAATGTTTTGCCTGAAAGGGCAAGTGAAACCTGGAATTGAGACAAATGAATTGACAATACCTGCTGTAGTTCTAATCAAACTCAGTTATTGTGTAAAATGACAAAAGTTACGTACGATTCACTCGAATCTTCCATAACTTTCTCGTCAAACTCGCGTAGTCGGTTAAGTAGTAGAGGTATCTGGTAACTGAGCAACTGTTTCCAGTAATTCGTCCTTGTCTCAGAAACCAATCAATCATATCATGTTGCAGAATGCTGTACAGCTGATTATTGGGTACGTGTAATATAGTATGTTCTGTTATTTTCTTATATGGTCCACCAACTTATATATATATATATATATATATATATATATATATATATATATATATATATATATATATATATATATATATATATATATATCCTTGATTTGCCTTCAACAACGTATATTTAATTCAAAAAGAAGTTTCGTTCCCAGTTTTTTAAAGGCCCACGATAACCCTCAAATGCGCGTAGGAATCTCTTATTCTCACTATTTTAAGCCTATTACAATTATTTCTGCGCCCCAAATTATTAGGCAGTAAGTTAATCGGGATTAATGTAGTGCGTATTAAAATGACAGTTTCAACCATGGAGGAATCAGGGTGCTCGATATATAGCAGCAACCAGGAGTATTACTTAATATTCTGTTGCAATTTTGCCCCTCGTGTATGTTCAGGGTCATATCTTCCTGGAACAACACTCCATGAATTTTCTACTTTTTACCTTCTCTATTATTCTATCTTCAAAAACTATACTTGAATTGCAATTGCGCGATTTATTGGTAAGGGCAAGTATAATATATTTTATTTTAGAAGTATTCGTGTGTAAGTTATTCTGCCGTAACTGGCAAGACAGCTGCTTCATGTATACACGATGTGTATATCATATTAGCTGTGTAAAAATCGCTCATTCATGTTCCTCATACATGTATAAATTCCTCTCAAATATTTGGGTACACCGCGTGAAAGAAGTGATCAGGAGAGCGCTTGAAACTCAAAGGATATATATATATATATATATATATATATATATATATATATATATATATATATATATATATCGTTCTGAGTTTCGGGGAAGCGATTTTTCTTTGCTCCCTGTGTATAATGGTTAGATTTTTCAAAATTTCCCAGAGCCATGCTACACGCCAATTTAGCAAGTTCACAAAGCATAAGCTGCAGGATGGACGTCACACATTAACCAAAAATAGTTAAGTAAGGGCAGGCGTCTAGGTGGAGCGTAGGTTAAAACAAGCTCTTTCTTCGAGAACCGACGTTTGTTCCAACAGCTTCAGCTGCTTCGGAAATGACTATCGTATAGTCGTGACGCGCGTCTGAGTCTGTCATTTTGTTCCTGACCAAACTGTTGTTGAGGCTTTGAAGTTTTGCGCACTCAGCAGCCGTATCCCCTCTAAAGAGGTCGGAGGAATTGAAACGACGTTGACGGGCACTGCACGTCAGGCGGAGGGACAGGAGACGGAGGGTGCCGCCTCTATGGCCATATCTGCTGTACCATCTGCAATGGGCGGGGAAATACAAATAAACCTGACGCATCGTCTGAAACGTGTATGCGTTTCACGGGAGTCGCTCTGTAACTCGAGGGACGCGTAGGATTCTCGCGATTAGTACCGTACCTACTGTCCTAATACTGGCTGCCGGTGAATGTAACCCTTCTACAGATTCAAGAGCAACGTCGTTGGATTGGGCTAGTTGGCAAATTGACGAAACGGAAAAGGAAACCAGTGCGAAACACAAACACACAGGGAGAACAACACGACGGGTCTGGTTGGCACCTACAACTGAACAAAGTGTAGCTTGAAAGACTAACGTATATATCCGCTGGCAACCAACCTGCCTATGCGTGGGCAACCAAGCGTCATAGAATCCCTGACTTACCTTACTGTCATGGCGTTAAGAAAACTCATCTTATTAACATATAGGTGCAACGACATCCCTGTGCGGAAGGTGCTTCCGCGTTTCTTACTTAGAACGCTTCGAGAATGTCCCTTTTGGTCTACGTCCGTCCACGACCTAGAATGCTGGCGTTGTCAAACGCAAGAGTACACCCGCACTTCCTGCAGTGCTCCGTCATTCTCGGTGTTCCCTGTGGTGAACATGGACACCGTTCGACCATGCTTTACCACATGATAAAGGGATGTGAGAAATCACATTTTGTGCGTATCTGTGCTCCCTCTCTGTCTCTCTCTCTGTGTGTGTGTGTGTGTGTTTCCCCCTGGTTTTCTTTTCCGTTTTAGAGATTCAACACACGATTCGGCTCGCAACTGGGCACTAAATACAGAAATGTAGGAGATACACAGATAGCCTTGGGGTACGGTCATGTCCGTACGAGAACGAAGGAGGGTGAGCCATGAAGACATGGAGACTGCACTGAACGGCTATCAGCAGACTATCATGGTGAAATGTTTCTCAGCAGGGCGTGTTCAGCGTCAAAGATTTCAGCACAAAATAAAGACATTCAACAGCACCTAAAGGCACCAGAGAAATACGCTTATGCCTACTAAAATACTTCCCCGCTCCGAGTACAGGAAACATTAGCCGAAAGAACAAATTCTATCCTATATAATACTAGCGTTGCAACAAAAATGACTTTCCCACTGAGGTCATCCTCAGTCATAGTGCATTTAACTGCGAGAACTGTTGTGGACCGTTGTGGCGGTAGCCGTGTGGCTGCCGCTCCCTGCGACGGTCGTTCAGTGTGCCGCTGAGTCCTTAAAGAAAAAAGCTTCCGTAAAACTGCCTGTGAACCAAACTGCCAGATAGCATCCCAACAGAGACAATGAACTTTATTCTGGTCTTTAGCGAAGGTCGCGTTTTCGCACTATCCGCGTAAAGCAGTTATAGCTCAAGGGAGACTTCTGAATTTTTTTTCGGCGACAACAATGTTTTTTGATAAAGCTAAAAGTACTCTTCATTGGTTCATAAACTTGGGCAGCAAAATATATATTTGTTTTCAGCGAAATCGGAAGAGGCCGTCGGGCATGCTACCGACGTTCTTAACACATCTGGTATAACGGCTGCTGGAGTTTTACTTGCCACAACCGCCGTATGATTATGAGGCTGCCCATATAGTAGAGCTCCGGAAACTTCGTCGACTAAAGGCTTTGTAACATACCTTGAGATCAAAACAGCACTCTGGCCTCTAGGATTTCGTCTCTACGAATGCGTGGTCGCCGCGACCGGGATCGAACACTTGTCCTTCCGGTCAGCTGCCAAGCTCCACAACCAGTGGACCACCACGGCGGCCGGCTACAGTAACAACAGAATTCGTCTTTCACCTAAAGGGATACTGACGAGCGAAAATTTAGGGATCCACGATTAACGCAAAGTGAAGTATAGTCGACTCTTAAAAGAAAATATAGAGAGACAGCTCTTAATTGAAAGGCGAAGGATTTAGCCAGCGTTGAAAGATCGCTGGCACGTTCTTCCCTGCGTGGAGAGGGTTATTGAGGAGATGGAAAACATATAGGGAGCAGTTCGATGCGCAGGTATGGTTTTTCCGGAATGTATCTCCCAGAAGCATAAAAAAAAAACGAACTCGTGATGCCTGCGCTAGTGGCGCAAGGTTATCGAAGCAACGAAGTTGATGCACTTGGCTGGTCTAGGTTTGTCTCCGGCACACCCGTATTTCGTCGAGGTCCGACGCTTCGGTAAACGCCTCACACCGTTTCCCGAAGCAGACCCAGGGAACGTTTCACGAGTTTTCGCACCGAGCTCAGCGTAAAGACGTTCGCGTCCAACCCACAAATGGTGCTAGACACGGCACGCGTGGCCTCTGCTGGACGCCGTCGTACCCTTTGTTATGATACACTAAGAGTTTGTGCATAGCTTTGCGAGGTGCTGTGCCCCGGACAAATCGAGCACATTGCCGATAACGACGACGATGATGATGATGATTATGATCCTTCATGTATGGCGCATATGCACATCGGGGGATGGTTTTGGGACGTTAAACCCCACAAATCAATCAATCAATCAAGACCTGATAGGCCTAACTTAAGTTGGCACCAAGGAGGTTTAAAATTAAAAAAAAAAGAAATTCTTAAACCACCTTGATTGGTACTCACATTTTCTTTTGTCTTCTTGCACGTGCAACGTATGCCCCCGCCAGCCACAGTTTTTCCAATCTAGCAGTAGGCTAAGGTCATGTGCGCAAGAGAAGAAGTGCACCCGTGACGCCGCGGTGGTGTAGTGGTTACGGTGCTCGGCTGCCACCCAAAATACGCGGGTTCGACCCCGGCCGCGGCGGTCGCATTTCCCGTGGCGGTGAAAATGCCGGGGTACTGTGCGTTGTCAGCGCACGTTGAAGAACCCCAGGTAGCCAAAAGTTCCGGAGACCTCCACTACGGCTTTTCTCTCCCTCTTAGCTCTTTCATTCCCTTTCCCCCACCCCCACGAACGCTTAGCCGTGCTCCCGTCACGGGTTACAGAAATTAGCGTCCTTTTGCGAATTAAACCGCAGTCAAAAAGAGCACACGCACTCTTGGGGACCAGAACTAATGGTGATGATAGTTTTGTGATACGAGGTCCGCCTTACAGCGAGCAAGAAAAGCTTCGTATTTATAATGTGGCGAATGCTCCAAGGAACCTTACAAGCGTCACATCTGACGCGGCGTAGCCATAAGGCGCATAGGTGTAGGCGAATGCTGTATCTAATCGCAGCTGTGATTAGATAACGATGAGATAACACCGTCGTTAGTGTTCGTTAAGGTAACATTGTGGAGCTAGCAGTGTGAGAGTTTAGCTCCCGCTCTGGGAAAATCCAGAAAGGTATTGCTACAGCCAAGGGTAATGAGTTAAATTCCTCCTAAACAATGTCTTCGACGTCTATCGACGTTATGGTTCCGTGTTTCTAACGGCGTTCACCTACACAATAAACATACACAATAAACTGCTCTCCGGTAAAAATGGTCGAATACAAATACCCAGGTGTTTACTTTTGCCCATCTCTATCACGGAATCGGCATGTGGATTATACTGTAGGTAAAACTTGTCGGAGCTTAGGATTTTTAAGGCGAAATACACGTGCTTTTCTACGGCGAACACGGGAGTTATTATACAAAACGTACGTGAGATCAGTACTGGAATACGCATGTTGTGTGTGGGACCCTTCAACAGCATCAAACAAAGAAAGATTAGAAAAAGTTCAGTCCATGGCGGCAAGATATGTGTACCCTTGTAGAACAGGCAGTTTAGTGCGACGGAATCTAAGGCGATATTACAGTGGAAGTCTCTGCAGCACTGGACAGCGTCGTTTCGACTGAAGTTATTACACAGCATATATTATTTTCATACTCGAATTCCCCGTGACGTATACATTAACCGGCCTCGCTACATATCAGCACGCATAGATCACGAACACAAGAAAATATAAATGTAATATCTAGTCCTTTAGCAACTTTTTTTTCCGCCGAGAACTATCAGTCAGTGGAGTCGACTTCCTTCCACAATTGTAGCAATTTCTTCTAGTGATGCCTTCCTTTCTGCAATAAAAATGAGTGAATCATTTGACCACTAAGCCTTAAAAATTCCGTGTGTGCGCCTGGCAATCGCCATGATCTGTATACCTTAGTTGTAACCTACGTTTTGTTTTAGTGCTTCCTCTGCCCTTGTACTCTACCAAGGCTGTACGTTGTTATAATTATTCTTCGGATGGTGATTAACTTTCGGGCTTTCTGCCTTTTCAGTTTGCTTTCCGAGTGAATATGACATTTGTGACGCAGCTGTCCTCGATGCAGCTGTGTGTGTTTGGTGTCTGCGTGATCTATATTTTCTCATTTGCACAAATTTATGTGAACCTGCAATGTCCATGTTTGTTCTTTCTCTGTACAACCCCCCTCCCCACTGTAATGCCTCTATGGCGCTGTGGGTATTAAATAAATAGTGTGCATCCAAGCAGGGCTATACTAATTCTTCAGTGACTCAAACAGGGAGTGCGGGTTCGATTCGAATTCGTTATGAAATTGGCGGTCTAAATGTAGGATCTACTTTAATCCCAAACGGCATCCTTCTATTTGTATGTACAGCGGAATTACCGCTACTTCTGTAGCCAGTCTTGTGGGGCTCCAACGCACGTTAAGGGCCTGCATGCCCTGTGGTCTCATATCCGTTGGCGTCACACATGCGGGTCAAGCTCTTCCCCTTTATACGCTACCCGCACTGTTACATGGTAGTGACTGTGCGAACTACGATAAAGAAAAAAATTAACAAAGAAAGAAAGAAAGAAAGAAAGAAAGAAAGAAAGAAAGAAAGAAAGAGGTACTGAAGAAGATACAGTAAATTATAAATAAATAAATCGGGTTGTGCAGAAGGGAAAAGCGGATCCCTCAGCCTACGGCTATGCTACAGTGATACTGATGGCCTGTTATATCTCTTTCTCGAACATCGATGAGACAAAGGAGAGATAAACATGATATAAACAAAGGGCAGAACACCTGCTAATTACTGTACTGCACTTCTTGAAATTTTCACGTCGATTGTAACAGCACTTCAATTTTTAGTAATGTTAATAGCTGTTCTTATCGGTAACTAAAGTATATTAAGACTACGCTCGATTACTTAAATAGCGTTTAACAACGTAGAACGAAACTCTTATTATTTTTATAGTTTGTTTTTAGTCTGCGCTTTCTTTGTTTCGTGTCACGGCTCTCAAATCTCAAACAGGTGTATGTGCATTTAAATTTATTTGATTAGATATTAGCCACCTTAATTAAACCCTTTTAAGGCCAAGTCAAGTCAAGTTTATTAAATGCTTCAGTGAAATACATGGTTAGCATATTACAGAAGGAGGTCCCAAAGTTTCAGAGAAACTGACAGGGGGACCTCCTGTGGCTACATAAATGGGGTGTTACAAAAAATGCAGCAAAAGCATAGAGACGCATGAACAATGAAGTTAAACACTCAACCAGTTAAATCACACTCAACCACGCACAAAAACCAGAGCCCAGTATTGATAAGGATCTCACTGGTTTCTGGACCTTATTACTAGCTGGCTGCGGTTGAAAGTGTTGGACGTAGAGAAAACGAAATTGCAGGTGCTCTAATGCTGCTTCAAGTGACGTTCCAACGGCAGCCTTTAGGCCACGTCGATGCGCAAGATCTGCTGGAGATCCAGTCGGCATCATCCTATCCGCAGTGTAAACCGCACCGAAAGTGTTCTGTATTTAAGCAAGGCACGCACCCCCATGCTGTGCAAGTGCACGGAGTAATTTTCACGTGGGCGAGACAATTGCATTCGTACGCCGCGTGGTTCTGTAATGCCCTGATGCACACTCCTGCCGCACACGCGAAGTGAAAGAATCAGGGCGAACGAATCTCTCATTAAGGAACTCAACTGCATATAAATTAGTACCCAGCACTCCCGCTATTCAAGCTTGCTTGGATACTTTATAACGGCAATCTGCTGTGTTATTGAAGGTGGATTGCGTGCAAGCTATTACACTCCTGCAATCGTTATTATGCGCGTACATTTCGGAGAGCGGCTGTCTTACCTTAGTTGCAAAATGACGCATCACAATGCGCAAACAGCTTGTTTCATTCGCGGATGGGCTTGCCTTTCATCGAGCATAAAAGAGCAGCCCCTTTTCTGCTCTGTTTGCAATTCATTGCCCTGCCATGTTTACGCAAGCCCTGCTTCGTCTATGCAGACGAATGAAACGAACCGGTTGTGTGTTTGTATTGGCTCGGCATTTATCTCTATACACACGCGTGTGTGCCTTTTGCTGCCTTCCCGCAAACGACCACGCACTTGAAAGCCCCGCGTAGGGTGCTCGGAAAACCCTTCGGAGCAGTTGCACATGAATGCAGTCTATCGGAACGCGCTCTGTTGTTCGCTGAAGGATCGTATACTCGGAGCAGCGCCAGGATGACGTGGGAGGAAGACCGGGATAAACAGGCCAATAGAGAAAACATCCCCTGGGATGTTGTTTCCTCGAGTAAAGAGACTTCGCAGGGCATTACGAGTGTCGTGGGTGGAAGCGAGTCGTATTCCGTTGTCTGTCGATCTGTAGTCCTACGGCTTATGTTCAATAGCCCTTAGCAATATCTGCCTCAGGAAGAACAAAAGAAAGGAAGGAGAACGATCGCTTCGCTTGTTTTTTTTTTTTTCGAGTGCAGAACAATATCTAGGGGCCCAAAGCTGACGGCGTTTAATGTGTCACGCTCTGTCACGTCAAGCACAGAAAAACACAAGCTTACGATGACCGATGTAACCCCTCCTCCCCCGCCCGCCGCGGTGGTCTAGTGGTTATGGTACTCGGCTGCTGATCCGAGGGTCGCGGGATCGAATCCCGGCCGCGGCGGCTGCATTTCGATGGAGGCGAAATGTTGAGGCCCGTGTGCTCTGCGATATGAGCGCACGTTGCATCCCCAGGGGCTCGAAATTTCCCGAGCCCTCCACTACGGCGTCTCTCATAATCAGAGAGTTGTTTTGGGACGTCAAACCCCAGTAATAAATCATTCAACCCCCCTCCCCACCGCTTATGTAATACACCGACAGCGGCCTTTAAGGGAAAAATGAATGGTGATGATGAATTCCCGTAAAGTTTATCAGTTATTAGTTAAAATATACTAAATGGATCCAGATTACAAATGGCTAAATAGCCAAATTATTATAGCAAATTAAAATATACAAGTTAAGGATAATTCGTTGCATACATTTCGATCAAACTAAGCTAAAATAACATGAAAACGCCGAAGAGAAGCACAACAGAAACAAAAGGGAAACGCAGGAGAACCACTGCTCCGCAGTTCGTACAGATTTCAGTGAACCGGAAGTCGCCTAGTTTATTTACACGACCATATGAACGTAACAGCGATGCAGCGGTGGCGTAGACGTAGAGCATCCGCCTCGCGTGCAAAAGGGCGTGGTTTGAATCCTGGTTCTGGGCAATTCTCCACCAGATTAAAGAAGATCCGCGGTTTGATTGAAGTGCAGAAGGAGGCTTGGGGTGCGGCCGGATACCGACGACCACAGCCGGTAAGGCATTTCCTCACCAGAGCAGGATTGGCCACCCTGGTGCAGTAACGGCCATGACCATATGCCAATTAACCTTCCGCCCTCAGTCCCCAGCGGCTGCGAAGCAACTGACCACGACGGCGGTCAGACCTGTGACGCAGCAGAGGGTGCTAGGAATCTCTGGATCCGGACTGGCCGCCACTGGAATCTGACCCTGGCGGCGCTTAACGCAAGAACTTTATCTATCGAGGGGAGTCTAGAGGTACTATTTGAAGAATTAGAGGGCATTAAATGGGACGTTTTAGGGCTCAGGGAGGATAGCAGGACGGGGGAAGCCCTCACAGTGCTGAAAATGTGCACGTCCTATGTTACTGTGGTTTAGAGGGCAAACGAGAACTAGGAGTGGGATTTCTGGTCAACAAGAACGTTGCTGGCCCCATAGAGGAATACTATAGCATTAACGAGAGAGTAGCAGGTCCTGTAATTATTCTGAATAAAAGGTACAAATTGAAGGTAGTACAGGGCTATGCACCTACATCCAGCCATGACGACTAGCTAGTTGAACGCTTCTATGAAGATGTCGAATCGGCAATGGATAAAGACGCAGTAGACTATTGTGATGGGAGACTTCGATGGTAAGGTAGGCAGGAAGCAGGCTGGAGACAAGACCGTCGGGAAGTATAGCGCGGGTTGTAGGAATGACAGAGGGGACTTATTAGTAAAGTTCGCAGCAGTAGCGCACCCAGGATCTCTGCCAGGGGGGAGTTCAATTTTTCACGAAGGGGCGGGCATGCGATTACACAGTTGTTGCGTGCGTAAAAAAATGTAACTAAAATTCCAAATAATAGTAACATCAATTATGATGATTATTTTTATTATTTTTTTCGGCGTTTTGCAAAGACATTAGCTCCACATTCTTCTAGGACATAGGAGCAGTTACGGAGTGGGAGGGGGGTTAGGTCGGCCTCAGGTGGGGGTTACAACACCCGTACCCCCCCCCCCCCCCGCCGTCGGTGCGCCACTGGTTGGCAGAGCAGAATAATATGCGCATCATGAATACGCGATCGTTCTCCCGTAAACGGGAGAATCCGAAGTCGACGTGGAGAAGCCCGAATCGCGAGCATAAAAATGAAATAGACTTCATACTAGTAATGCGATGACCCTGTAGTCGTGCAGGACGTGGGAGTGCAGGGCAGAGTTAGTTGCAGTGAACACAGGATGGTGAGATCTGGAATTGGACTAGACTTGAGGAGGGACCGCAACAAGCCAGTACGAAAGACACCGATCAATGAGCTAACTGTAAGACGGAAAGTCGAAGAATTCAAGATAGCGCTGCAAAACAGATGTTCAGCTCTAACAGAGCAAGCGGACATTTGCGTTCAAGAAGTCAGCGATAATCAAAAGGACAGTTGGTAAGGGTCCATACTGAAAAGAACAGGCGTGCAAAACACGGACTCAAGGGGAAGAAGAAGACAACACCAGCACGAACGCTCTGCTTCAGTTGATAGTCGGCGTTCCTGTTGTCTTCTTCTTGCCCTTGTGTCCGTGTTTTGCACGACTGTTCTTTTCACTCAGCGATAATCTGACACGCATTGTCACGGAGTCCACAATAGAAGTAGGAGGGAAGATCGGTGGACAGATTACTAGCAAACTTTCCCAGGAGACCAAAGACTTCATTAGAAAACGGCAATGCATGATAGTATCTAAGGCAACTGAGAGAATAGAACTAGTGAAGCTTTCGAAGTTAATCAATAAGCGTAAGACAGCCGACATACGAATGCATAAAATGGAGTGAATTGAGCGTGCTCTAAAGAACGGAAGGAGCCTGAAAGCGGCGAAGAGACGTCTAGGCACAGGCAAAAATCAGGCGTATGCATTACGAGACAGGGAAGGCAACGTGATCACGAATAGGGATGAGATAGATACAATAACCGAGGAGTTTTACATAGATCTCTACAGTAGCCGTGATAACCAGGACAATAGCGAACGGAGAAGTAGCTTAGAAGAGGCTGACATTCCACCAGCACTGACAGAGGAAGTAACGAAAGCTTTGAAAGAGATGCAACTGGGAAACGCACCTGGTGAGTATCAGATAACAGCAGATCTCTTAAATGATGGGGGGGAGGGGGGCAGATTATGCTAGAAAAACTGGCAAGCCTGTATACGCAATGCCTAATGACTTCGAGCATACCGGAATCTTGGAAGAATACGAACATCCTAATCCGTAAGAAAGGCGACACAAAGGACTTGAAAAATTACAGGCCGGTTAGCTTACTGTCAGTCGTCTACAAGGTATTTACCAAGGTAATCACTAACAGAATTTGTGCCACCTTAGATTTCAGTCAACATAACGAACAAGCAGGGTTTCGTAATGCTACTAAACAATAGACCATATTTACACTATCAATCAGGTGACACAAAAATGCGCGGAGTATAACCAACCCTTATACAGCCTTCACAGATTACGAGAAAGCACTTGACTCGCTCGATACCACAGCAGTTATTCAGGCATTGCGGAATAAGGGCGTCGACGAGCACTACGTAAGACTACTGGAAGACATCTGCAACGGCTCCACAGCCACCTTACTCCTCCATAAGGAGAGCAGCAAAATACCTATAAGGAAGGGCGTAAGACAAGGGGACAGAATCTCTCCAGTGTTATCCACAGCATGTTTACAAGAAGTATTTAGAACGTTGGATTGGGAACAGGTGGGTGTAAGGGTTAATGGGGAATACCTCAGTAACCTGAGATTTGCTGATGACATTGCCTTGCTAAGTAACTCGGGAGATGAATTACAAAGCATGATTACTGACCTAAACAGGCAAAGTACAACAGTGGGCCTGAAAATTAATATGCAGAAAACTAAAGTAATGTTCAATAGCCTTAGACGAGCACAGTGATTTGAGATAGCTGGCGAGGTATTGCGAAGTAATAAGTGAATATGTCAACTTAAGCCAGGTAGTGACCCCTGATCCCAATAATGAGGTTGAGGTAATTAGGAGGATTAGAATGGGGGGGGGGAGGAGTGCATTCGGCAAGCATTGTCAGATAATGAATGGTAGCTTACCATTGTCCCTGAAGAGGAAAGCATATAACAGCTGCATCTTACCGGTGCTCACCTACGAGGCATAAACTTGGAGGCTAACTTATAGGGTTCAGCTTAAATTGAGGACGCAGCGAGGTATGGAACGGAACATGGTAGACGTAACGTTAAGGGATAAGAAGAGAGCGGAGTAGGTCAGGGAACAAACGCGTGTTAGGGACATATTGATAGAAATTAAGAAATGGGCGTGGGCGGGCCATGTAATGGGAAGAAAAGACAACCGTTGGTCATTAAGGATAACAGAGTGGATTCCTAGAGAAGGCAAGCGCGGCGGGGGTCGGCAGAAAGTTAGGTGGGCAGATGAGATCATGAAGTTTGCGTGGATAAATTGGGCCCATTTAGCACTGGACAGGGATAACTGGAGATCTATGGGAGAGGCCTTTGCCCTGCAGTGAGCGTGACAGGCTGATGGTGCTACTGCTGCTGATGATGATGAACGTAACAGAAAACAAAGCCAAGGACAACTTGGGGGCTTATTTACACGTTTTAAGAGAACAGTAGCTGTTATGGCAATGATAAAACGACAGGGAATGACAGCACCTCGTTACTTATGAACAATGCGCTAGAAAACTTTCTGATCCCGCGTGTGACTTCCCACCAAATGAGCCTCGGTGCCAGTCTCCACTCCATCCGTATACTAGCCTGACTATTACAGCCATCCGTAACTCGTAGCTGCGGTATCACGTGCGGAACATTGCGTGGCCTGCGGTCATCATTGCGGTTTGTGCGGTTCATTGCGTGGCCTGCGGTCATCACAGCATGTTTGTGTCTGCGTACATTCAATGTCCAGATTTCAATCGCAAGTCACAACAAACGTTACAGCTTTCTGTGCGTTCTTCCAGGAAAAGTGTGTTGTCATGTAATTCACGATGACTATTTTCCTTGGACTATGATTCACGTATAATTTAGTGCTTAAATCCAACCACCTATAGTGCATGACCGCATGGCGTTGGCCTAGCACGGTGTGTGCGAGCCATCTGAGATCGCATGGTAGTTAATTGTGACATACATGAAGAGCACGTCTCTGTTTGAGGTTTATTATTGTCAGAAATACATGATATATTGCATATGAAAAACACAGACACAGAAGGATGTCTCAAAGTCGCGAGACTGTAAGTGAGACCTCCTATAAAATCATGCATCAGAGCAACAACACTATGGTACAGAGTGCTACAGATAGAAATAACTTACACGAAATTTGCATATAAGCACGAAACAACAAACACAAGTTATACAAAACCTACAGGTGAGCGCGAAAAAACAACCGTGTACACTAAAATGCGACAACCGTAACTATGAATAACATAAAGCCTTCTGAATATAATATGTGCAGACACAAAGCTTTTTTAAGCATTTCGAGGGATCCATTCTCCATATCCCTAGGTAAGGAATTGCACGAGGATAGAGACGAAAATTTTGTGGTTAACTTGCCATAATTAATCCGGGGTTTTTGGTAATAGAAAGTTATTAGCCTTTGCAAAACGAATCGATGACATATGAGGAAACTGACTAGTGTGTAGTAAGGTAATGGAAGCTTTCCTTTCACATGTTTGCAAATAAGAATGCCAAGAAAATATTTGTTGAGGCTCTGAACTGATAAAATTCCCTGTGAACAGAATAAGGATGACGCATTTGACAGGAAGCTACTGAACGTTTTTTCTCAATGCTTGGTTCTGAAGATGTTTGATGGCTGATAAAGGAGTGGCTTACGTATTTCGCCATGATGAAATGCAATAGATTATGTTGCTGTAAAAGCGTAGTAGAGTGACAACAGAATTTCGATTCGAAAGAAACGGCGAACCTTTATCAAGATTCGAATGGCATGCCGCTTTCCGCGTAAGCAGTAGCACATGAAAATTACACTTTAGGTGTTCATCAAGCTTGACCTCGAGGAACATTGTGCCAGGAATAGCGCGAATTTTAGCATCTCCTACATAGACAGAAGGGTTCTTAGGTATAATTCGGTTATGTGACGAAAATACAACGAAGTTCAATTTTTTAGCATTTTCATTTAATTTGTTCTTGTCGAACCATTTAACAACGTTTATCAAGTCGGTATTTAATTTAAATAACATCGAGTTGACCTCTTTATCTGCAGTTAACATAGTGGTATCGTCCGCATAATGCTATAAAGGACGAATGTGCTAGACTTTGAGGAAGGTCATTTATAGTGGTCATTTAAGTGGGCTTGGTGACACCGGATGCGGACGGATGCTGATTCCGATTCTTTTTGTCCAGATTGCCTGGCGGGCGCATTTCGCCGTGGGATCAACTCACCCGACATTCAAGCGAACCTCAGATGAGCGTGCGCCGGCTGACTTGGCCATCATGCAGCCACCGCCATGGATTCTTCAAGAAACTACGTTCCACGTGCACGAAACTTATCAGCGTAGCAGCACGGTGACATCATCAGATATCGCCCATTTCAAGCATAAATACGGAAGCCCCTTGCAAGTTCCTTTCAGTGGGCTTGGTGACACCGGATGCGGACGGATGCTGATTCCGATTCTTTTTGTCCAGGTTGGTGACAAGTATCTAATTTCTTCTATTAGAGATGATTCTGTCACATTGACGGTGTTGCCAAGCCAACAGTGTTTGCTCGGTCTATTGTGTGACTGTCTGCATGTGATTAGGCTATTGCTACTAACGTCCGGCGACATAGAGTTGAACCCTGGTCCCTCTTCTGACTCGGAGTCTGAGACACAGTTAAACAGTCAATTACTTCGGAAAATTTTGAAAGAGCAAACAAAGACAAATAAGACTCTTGCTTCATTGACTACGAATTTGAAACAGCTAGAATCGGCAGTCGAAAATATTCAAACCAGGATTACGAATATAGAGAAAGATCTGTGCCGAATTGAGAAGTGTGAGCAAAGGTTGCAGAAAACGGATGAAGCTTGCAGTAGCGTGAACAAACTAGTTCTCGAGTTAGCCGGACAGGTAGATGACCTCGAAAATAGAAGTCGTCGCAACAACATTGTAGTTTATGGAGTAAAGGAAGATCAAGGAGAGGACTCGAAAGAACTGGAGCGGAAAGTTAACGAAGAAATTTTCAAAAAAATTATAGGTGTTGAAGTTAACTCCATAGAGCGTATCCACCGAATCGGACGAAAACATGAACAGCGACATCGTCCTATTATTTTGAGATTTTTCAACTACATAGACAAAACTAAGGTTATGTCAGCCTGCTTTAAATTAAAGGGCACGGATATAGCCATATCGGAAGATTTTTCAAAAAAAGTTCGGGATATTCGATGAAAGTTATGGCGCTCCGCCGCTGAGGAAAGAAGCAATGGTTCTAAGGTTTCTCTTCGTTTTGATAAACTCAGAGTTGATGGCAAGCTGTACACATGGGATGCAATGCGCGATTGCAGAGTGGCGTTGTCGGATTCCACTGCGCCTGCGCAACCCGAACAATCCTTTTATCGTTCCACGCGTGCGAACACACGTAAACGCGATAACAAATGACGAGAATCCGTCAAGACGCTCTGGCTTGTTTCGCTAAATGCTCGCAGTGTACTGAATAAGATACAGAGCCTCGACGAAATAATTTTGACTTATCAATCGCATGTCGTAGTGATCATTGAAACCTGGCTGCATTCAGATGTTCAAAATTCAGAAATAATGCCTCCTTCGTACACGCTCTTACGTAGAGACAGAGGATCAAGGGATGGCGGAGTTGCAATCGCGATTAAGAGTAACATTAAATTCACTCGCTTAAATGACATCAGTGATCGCGAAAGCATATGGTGTAAGTTAAAGTTCTTTGGTAAAACTATATTACTGGGAGGTGTTTATCGTCCCCCAAATGCCCCTCCGGAATACTTAGATACATTATATGATTATTTGCTTCAAAATACGAATTCACGCTCCAACATTCTTGTAACAGGCGATTTCAACCTTCCCGGTATTAACTGGCGCAGCCTTTCTCATGACGGCAAAGATTTCAAAAGTGCCGAATCCTTACTCCAAACGGCATTTACGTTTTCCTTAACCCAGTTGGTTTCTGATGCCACAAGAATTTCCAGTTCTTCTTTACTTGATCTTGTATTTGCAAGTGGCTCGCTTCAAGATTGCTCCGTCAGTGTTAGGGATGGCATATCTGATCATCAGTTAATTGTTCTAGAGTGTCCTATTACTGGTGTGCGGTCCTATGTTAAACCTACCGACACATTAGTGAGAGACTATACGCATGCGGATGATGATGGGGTTATTGGTTGCATGGAATCCTTATTCCCTTCCTTTACTGAGATAAATGATGTTAACGAGCTGTGGTCCAAGTTTAAAGACATGATCATTCATTGTGAAACACGTACGTTCCTTTAAAAAAAAGCGTATCAACAGAGAATACCCGTGGATGAATCGTGATCTTATACATCTGAAACGCAAGATAAAGCGATTTCGAAAACGTGGTGATAGGAGGGAACTTGCAAGTTTAGTTCGCACTTTTCAGGATAAAGTGCGTGCTGCAAGAGACCAGTTCTTTTCTTGCACCTTGACTTCTTTCATGTCGGAACAACCAAGAAAATTTTGGCGATATTTATCTAAAGATAAAAATGGCATCACAGAAATCAGAACGTCTGGCATAAGCATTGACGATCCCTTTACCATTGCCAATGAATTCAACGCGTTCTTTCAGTCTGTTTTTACTTTGACAGCATCGCATACACACTTGCAACCTTACACGCTTCGTAACCCGATGTCCGAAATAAATTTAAGCAAGAACGGCATTTTGAATCTTTTGCGTAATTTAGACATTAAAAAATCACCAGGTCCGGACGAAATATCGAATGTTTTCCTCAACAGGTATGCAATCTGGGTAGCAGAGTACTTATATATAATTTACAAAAAGTCGTTAGAATCATGTGTGATACCTGATGACTGGCGCTCTGCAAGAATAGTTCCAATTCACAAATCTGGGTCCCCTTTAGAATTAAATAATTACAGACCAGTTTCTTTGACATCCACAGCTTGTAAACTGCTTGAACATATTTTATTTAAAGCAATTATGACACATCTCGAGAATAATGATTTAATTCATGCGAATCAACATGGTTTTAGGTCTGGTCTATCTACAATAACACAGTTAGCCGAGATAACGGATCACTTTTTAAGTGTAGTAAACGTGAGGGGTCAAATTGATGCAGTATTTTTGGACTTTTCCAAAGCGTTTGATGTTGTTCCGCATGCTGATTTGGTAACCAAACTACATTCTATGGGCATTGAACACAATATCATTCGTTGGATAGAATGTTATTTGTCCTCAAGGAAACAGTATGTTGCCGTTAATGATTGTATTTCCGATACATTGGATGTTCACTCGGGAGTACCGCAAGGTTCGGTACTTGGCCCTTTAATGTTCTTAGTTTATATAAATGATATTTATTTGTCTGTTCATTCGCCTGTGAAGATCCGACTGTTTGCCGACGACTGTGTTGTGTATGCTAATGTGACTGACCATTCCGACCAAGTTCGACTCAATGATACGTTGCACTCAATTGGCGTATGGTGTGAAACATGGGGATTGAAGCTTAATACTTCGAAGACGGCATGTATTACATTTAGCAACAAAAAAGAACCCCTAGAATTTTCTTGTACTATTAATAATGCTTACATTGAAAAAAACAATCAAATAAAGTATTTAGATCTTACAATTACAAACAGTTTAACTTGGGAAACACACATAGAAAACGTTTGCAGTAACGCGCTAAAAAAGCTGGCATTTTTGAAACGAAAATTACGTCGTACGTCATCGACCGTAAAGTTAACTGCATACAAAGCTCTCGTCAGACCCAAATTAGAATATGCGGATCTGATCTGGAGCCCGCACCAAAAGTACTTGATCAGGAAATTAGAAAGAGTGCAAAACTTGGCCTTGAGGTTTATATACACTACATACTCGCGTTTTTCCAGTGTGTCAGTTCTTCGCGACAGGGCCAAATTGAAAAAACTAGCTCATCGCAGAACTGTATCTCGCTTGAAATTTTTATATCAGCTGTACCACGGTCACTACAAAATACCACGTGAAAACTACATAACTGAGCCCCCCATGCGGTCTGGTCGTACAAACCACAACAAAACAATCAAGCAGCCGTTTAGTAATCTTAATATACATCAGTATTCCCTTTTTCCACATGCTATATCACAATGGAATAAATTACCCGAAGAAGTAGTAAACGCTAACACAGCTGAATCATTTGTTCAGTTTTTAAATAACCTTTCGTTTGATATGTAAAGTTCTGTTTATGCTGAACAGCTTTGTTGCAGTTGATTCTCGCGTTCACTTCTTTATGCATAGTGTTCAGCTCATGTGTTGAAATATTGTACGTGCATATTTATCATTTATAATGTTGTGTGTTTGTTATTGCAAAGCATATTTATTTATTCATTTTCTCTTTTTGCTTGTTAATTGTGGTTTACTACTTAAGTTGTCGATAGTTCTAAGCATTATTGTTGGTATTGTTTTTAATGATATTCCCACTCCTGCTTGGGCCCGAGTAGGGCCTGCAGTATTTGTAAATAAATAAATAAAATAATATAAATTCAAGATAAAAGCGGTCCCAAAATTGATCATTGTGGAACTACGAATTAGCTCTAATGGGACACCAGATACACCAATTGACTCCTGTTTCTGAAATAAATATCGTGTGAAATAGAAACAAATGCTTTTGAAAAGTCCAGGAAAACTCCTCAAACACGATTGCCGCTGTCAATAGCCGGTTTATTTCATATGTTAGCGACGTTAGGGCTAGTTCGGTTGAGTATACCGGCCTGAAAGCAAACTGTTTACCAGATAGAATGTGATACTTGTCTAGGTTAATTTCTTAAACGTCCTGCCGGAATCTTTCCTATGACTTTGCTGAAGAATGAAAGAATTTCTATGGGTCGGTAATTAGAGATCAAGCGCTTGTCGCCTTTTTTAAAGACAGGAATAATTTTGTTGCTTTTTTCAGGGCAGTTGCGAAGAACCCAGTTTCGAACGCAAGATTCACAATATGACATAATGCATCACAGATTAAATGGTCTATCACTTTCATGTTGGCCGCAAATGACTTATCGATACCAGCGCATGTATTTCTAATACTATCGATAACAGTTAACACTTCCTCAGGTGATGTCGTCTAAAGAAGAAAATGAATGTGGTAATCGTGAACACGTGTAGTCGAGCTGTACTGTAGACTGAGACACATCAATGCGGAATGAGTAATTAAAACGCGATTTCAAACGAGTTTTCGATCACGAGATTTTCCGAATGAATTAGGGTTATTTCCGTATGTGCAGTGGTCCTGCCAAGAAAAGAACTTACAGTTTTCCACTGTTGCTTAACGTCATTTCCGGCTCGCTTCATTTTATCTTCGAAGTACTTCAATTTAGCAGCTGTAAGTAACTTTTTTAAGTGATTGAGTATTCTTTATAGCGCCTCTGAAGATTAACGTTGAACGGAAACTTTTTCGTGTTTTTGTACAGGTCATCCTTTTTCTGCAGACATTTTAACAGGTTAGGTGTCCACCACGGATTAATTGCGACCAAGTACTTCTTTCGCCATGATACCAATGTTGACGCAGCCGCAACTGCAATTGAAATATTAGAGGGAAAACTGCTGATAGGCCATTTCTGTATTGTTGCACTTCTTCACTGACGACGAATCACACTGCTCCATGATGTGAATGAATGGTACATTATTTATGTCTTTCTTGAAGCATCCACTTACTTTCTTATTACTTGAACTGGCTATGCGTGCAAAAACAGGATATTGATTTGTCACAGGCACTTCGATAACAGCAGCTTCAGGGAGACTAATAAGGTTAGACAAAATGAGATGTATGATAGTACCATTGCCATAAAGTGGAACATGAGTGGGTGCATTTATGAGCATAGCATACCCACTGAAGCAGGTGATATATTCAGAACCATTTCTGTTGGTGCCATCAAGAAGATTGATATTCATATCACTTCTCTTCTATCGACGGAGTTTTGAACACATCACCTAATGCAGAATTCCACGACAGATGACGACGGCGAGCGATAGATGCAAGCTACAACGGCAGTGTTGCCTAGATTATTCAGTCACGTGCATATATATTCCAACCCTATCATCACATTTTGCTGATTGCCAAGTGAATGAGACGACCAGAAGAGATAAACACGTAGGCGGCTATATATATATATATATATATATATATATATATATATATATATATATATATATATATATATATATATATATATAACGAAAGAGAAGGGATCAAGGGCTCGTTCTTTATTTGTTAGAAACAAATAAAGTTGTTTCATTAAGTTGTTTCTAACAAGTATACATATATTGTAAGGGTGACAAAGAACACGGCAAGTGAAATCAGGGGAAGATCTGCGGGGAGAGAGAGAGGACGAGGAAGTCGAAGTGGAATAAAAACAGGAATAAACAAATCAACCAAAACGTTGGAAGCCGCAGGCACGAAGACTAGACAAAACCATGTCATACCCGTCATTCCCATGGCAGCTCGACGATCGCAGCGCCAGTTTTCCCTCTAGTATTTTAGTAGGAAACTCTATGGACGACGCCGTACGCTGATGCAGCTTCGTGAGTCACTGCTTCGACTGCAGGTTCTGCAGCAGCCCTGCAGAAGACCCCTTAAAATTCAAACGGCGCTGAAGAAACTGTTCAAGCACCAGCTTTGGGTTTAGCTGCCGACCTATGTCAAGAGTTAAGAAATTTAAATCGAACGCAACGTCGCAACCACACCACGTTACGCGTTCTACCAGCAAATACCTGTGCAGCCCAGCACGGCTTTCTGCAGAACGTTGCTAAAAGATCCTCCTCTCGGCCTCGTCAATTGATTACGTATGACGTATAGCCATGCAATCTATTTAGCCTCAAGGCGACGACGGCAACTACGTTGGCGTAGCAATTGATTTTTCAGAATCTGCACATAAGGGCTTAAATATTTTTCTTTAAAAAACACAGGCGAATACAAGAAACGGGGAAATCGAACAAATCTTAAATCCCGAGGGGCTCTCGCTGCAGAATGTGATAAAGTGGCTTCTAAATGGAATTCTTTCTTCGTCATGCATATCGTATGCAAAAGTTGGTGGCAGGTCTGATTGTTACTCAATATATTCGTCGAAAGATTGTGGCGAAATAGGAGACACGTGCGGACAATTGTCTGTGCGACAAGCGCATGCGTACAATTTCGAGAACGCTGTGAACTTTGCGGTGGAATCGGAATTGCGCAAGGCGAATTGAGAAAACTTATCTAATACACATCGTTTCCATCCTTTCCTCAGTATCAGGCTCCAGTTTGTAGAATAATGAGTAAACTTTATATATATATATACATACATGCGTGTGGGTGTGTGTGTGTGGAAGTACAGAGTATAGGTACACACATGTTCTCTCTTAACAGAAGCGGCGGACATGTAGTATTGAAGTGTGTAACGTACGGACAACCATCTAGGATCACAGGTAACAAAACAAAGAAAAACACTCTATCCTTGAATCCTTGCACAGTGACGTGATCTCTGAAACGCTTCGTCGAGGAGACCAATTTTTTTCTTGCCTCGGGGCACCGGCTTCCTTGCGGAAAGCCACCGATTCTGACCGCGTTGGCGTTTTATTTCGGAAATTCATAACACTCGTGGGCCCTTGAGAAAGGCTCAGTGCAACATGCCTCAGGCGCTCTTTGCGCACGACGCTGCGCTAAACTCTACGACATTTCAGCAGGGGCGAGACGACACTTCTTCAATCCGATCCGCGCACAGGAATCCATGCGGAACCGATCCCACGTAACATCGAGTCATGCTGCCACGCGAAGAGGCGTCGAGCCCGAAATGTCCCTATTGGCATGATACACTTGGACGCTGCCGACACCTTCCTGGTGCTGGTTCACTTACTCCCCATGAGATCGCGAATCCCCCAAGCGCAGCGGTCGCGACGAACCCGGAGATGCCATTCACGGCAGCATCAGTGCTCACGGCAACGGCGGCAAATGCTGAAATGGCTCTGGCCAACGGAGACGCTGAGGCCAGGAGCGGCTCGGTTGATTTGATCACATATTTTGACGTCACCGGCGGACGTTCCTTTAGGGGCGTTCCATAGGCCGAACTCTCGCAGCGCTCGATTTTAAAGCCAAGCTGTACCCATCGACAGATATGGCGCCGATTCTTGAGGCCATGTAGTACGACAGTGTGTATTCGCATGATTGGCCTCTAGCGTTCGCAACGTGTGTCTCCGAGAGGAGATTGCAGTCTAACAGGCAAAGTCTCCTACCGCTTCTGACGTGGAAGCTCTATACACTCTTAGCACGGTAACCTTTAGCTTATTTTGTAGGTACACAAAAATGTGAAAATATGCTCGGCTGCTGATCCGAAGGTCGCGGTATCGAATCCTATCTGCAAAGGCTGCATTACGATGGAGGCGAAATGTTGAGGCCCATGTACTGCGTGATGTCAGTGCACGTTAAAGAACCACAGGTGGTCGAAATTTCTGAAGCCCCCCACTACGGACCCTCTCATAATCCTAACGTACCTTTGGAAACCCCAGAAACCAATACTTCTCGTTTTTTTTTTTTTTTGCCTCAGTTCTTCTCGATAATTGCTTGCTCGAAACTGTCAGCGAGAAGCCCTATTCAGGCTGCCATTTCAGCGTATTTTAATTCGTTTTCCCGTTTTATCACTGTTCATTGTATTTCTTTTTTTTTGAGTACTTAGTAGTGTTTTATATGGATGTCGAATCAGCATGCTTTAAAATTGTGTGAAAAAGAATGCGCAATAAACGGAAACAGAATCTGAATTTTACCGTTTGCTGCTAGCCATTCTCTTGGTAAGTGGCTTCCCGTGATTTCTTTTGGTAAGTGTATCTCCCGCGATTTGAGCAAAGCTTTCGACGCAATACCTCGCTGGTTACTCGTACGCAAAATACTTAAATAGACGGTGGTTTCATCAGGTAGAGAACACCCCACTTTGCAGAGGAACTTCATTGTTGCAAGAGGGAATGGGTCAGTCGTGTGGTACTTTGATCTGGTGTTGTGCCTCAGTGCTCAGTCCTGGGTTTTTCGCTGCTTTTATGAAGACAAGAGGCTTACACGTCTCATGCGAAGATTACATTGGACAAAAAATAAAATAAACAGTAAGAGATAAAGGTGGGCCCAGAAATATGGCAGCGGATATGGTAAAAGAAATATAGTGCAGAAAACATGCTGCAAGATATGGCGCATGTGAAATGGCATGAGAATCGAAAATCGACGAGCATGTGATCCCTTACGAAAATGCGATATATGGCGATATCAGGAATTGGGAATACGGGGCTATATATGGCACGTGCCCGCATGTGGCCGTATTTGGCTAAATCGTGATAACAGCAGATATGGCAATGAAACACCAACACGAGGAACGTCATGTAACACTGCTGCGTATCAGGCAAATACGGTCAAATACGGACACGTGCCATATATAACGAGATATGCATATGTGGCCATATATGCCTATCTGGCTATATATGGTACAAGTCCGTACGTGGCTGTATTGGCCCAATACGTATCAGAGTCTATATGGCATTTTTGTAATAGATGTCCTGAAACACCGGTGATACTGCATGAGCCGTAGCTGAGAACACGATGTGCCCGAACAGGCGAATGGAGTGAGGGAAGGGTGGCAGTTCACGCTGACCCGAGCCTCGCTCTATTCGTGTATACGAAAATTGGCATGGAAAAAATTGCTGATGTGTTACTTACATGACTAATCGGTCTTATAAAGGAGCATGGTATGCGTGCGGCCTATTTGGTATACCAGTAATAAAATGACTAGCACGTTCCTTTTTTCTTTTTTGAAGAGAGACAAACAGGCTGACGATGGCGAGAGCTGACTTTCAAATTTCAGTCAAGGTTTTTATCATGAAGAACCAGCATTTATGTTAAAGACAGCGTGAGAAAACAACATGATAAAAACAGCCCCCCTCCAAAACACCAAGCAAGGGTAAACACGAATTAAAAAAATTGGCAGATCCCACGTGCAGCGGGAATCAAGGAAATGCGAAGCACGCATAAGGAACGTAAAATGGATTTGCATTGTCTCGCTATACCGAGTTTGGTACATATGAAGTTAACGAAACGGCCACACGAGCACCAAGACTGTGGCATCTAAACCATGCCGCTCATACACGCATGTCATGATTGTAACGTTATGACTTGTCATTTACGTTCGTCATGCAGTCGTGTTGTGCCATAGCAATTTTGATATACATCCCTTTAAGGAAACTAGTGGCATGTAAATCATGTCGCCCATGACATGCATGTCATGATTTTCATGTTGTGACCTGTCAGTCATGTTCGCCATGCAGTCATGTCGTGGCATACCAATTTTCGTATAGGCTCCGTGCAGTCGAGTTTCCCATGTGCGACATCAGCGCGAGAATGCGCTGCCTGGCGGAGGGAAGAAGCAAAATTGGGCAGACTGTGACAGTGAAATACGCGAACGCGATGCGCGTCTCCAACTCTATAGCAGCAGCGACCGCCCGTCCCACGTTCTTTCATTTTATTTTCCTTGAGACGCGCACCCCAAACCTGCGGCAAACTGTTCCAAAGGGCGACGCCGCGAGCGTTCGTGTGGTTCGCAGCACGCCCGGAAAGCAGCGAAGAAACGCGCGCGTCGCTGTCGCCTCGGTTTCCACCGTGCGCGACTGAGCCGTCCGACGAGAGCTACGTAGCGCCCTCTGGTCAGTAGACGGAGCCCATACATCCCATTAAGGAAACGGCAGTTTAAAACTGACTTTAATCATATGCAAATTCAGCTAATCAAATGTTAACTAAACTGTTCCAAAAGGGTCCTAAGTTGACCGCAGGCCTGATGCGTTTGTGCTGTAAAGGGCTTTACTTAATGACATTGCTCCGTGGACCAAAGCGACAACAGAGTCGCCAGTCACATGAGGTAATACGAGAGCTTCACCGGTCATCGACCATCAGTGAGTGAAATGGCTCGGAATTTTGTTGTATTACAGTTAGGCGTTTTCTATCTGTGCAGTCTTTGCTATTACGCGTATGCTTGTAGCTCACCTATAACATTAATGAGATGCTCTGGTAAGATGTGTAGTACACCTATTTCTATTTTATTTATGTGCTTCGTGTATGTTGTCTTGATATTTAAATGCATTTTGAACCATCACATGTACAAAAGTGCACCTTTGTTACTTAAATATTTTTTTTTCTACAAGCGCCTACACTGTCACTGCTTCTTATCCTTCCTTTTCGTCGTCCCGCCACGGCGGTCTAGTGGCTACGGTATTCGGCTGCTGATCCGAAGGTCACGGTATCGAATCCTATCTGCAAAGGCTGCATTTCGATGGAGGCGAAATGTTGAGGCCCATGTACTGCGTGATGTCAGTGCACGTTAAAGAACCACAGGTGGTCGAAATTTCTGAAGCCCCACACTACGGCCCCTCTCATAATCGCAACGTGCCTTTGGAAAACCCATACTTTTCGTTGCTTTTGCTTCAGTTCTCCTCGATAATTGCTTGCTTGAAACTGTCAGCGACAAGCCCTATACAGGTTGCCGTTTCATTGGCTTTTAATGCGTGTTCTTGTCTTATCACTGTTCATTGCATTTCTTTATTTTTTTTGAATAACTAGTAGCGTTTTATATGGATATAGAATCAGCATGCTTTAAAATTTTATGAGAAAAAATGCGCAATAAACGGAAACAGAAGCTGAATTTTACCGCTTGCTGCTTGCCATTCTTTTGGTAAGTGGCTTTTTGCACCGGCACCTCATTGTTGCAAGAGGGAATGGGTCAATCGTGTAGTAGTTTCATCTGGTGTTGTGCCTGAGTGCTCAGTCCTGGGTCCTTCGTTGCTTTTATGAAGACAAGAGGCTTACACGTCTCATGAGAAGATTACATTGGAAAAAAAAATAAAATAAACAGTAATAGAAAAAAAGGTGGGTTCAGAAATATGGGTGCAGCGGATATGGTAAATGAAATATAGTGCAGAAAGCATGCTACAAGATATCGCGCTCGTAAAATGGCACGAGAATCGAAAATCGACGAGCATGTGATCCCTTACAAAAATACGATATATGGCGATATCAGGAATTTGGCATACGTGGCCAAATATGCACGTGCCCGTATGTGGCCGTATTTGCCTAAATCGTGATAACAGAAGATATGGCAATTAAAGACGAACACGAGGAATGTCATGTAAGACTGATGCTTATCAGGCAACTACGGTCAAATACGGCCACCTGCCATATATACCCAGATATGCATATCTGGCCATATATGCCTATCTGGCTATATATGGTACGTGTCCGTACGTGGTTGTATTTGCCCAATAGATGTCCTGAAACACCGGTGCTACTGCATGAGCCGACGCTAAGAACACGATGTGCCCAGCCAGGCGAAGGGAGTGAGAGAAGAGTGGCAGTTCACGCTGAGCCGAGCCTTGCTCTATTCGTGTATACGAAAATTGGCACGGAAGATTGTGGATGTGTTACTTACATGACTGATAGGTCTTATAATGGAGCATGGTATGCGTGCGGTCTGTTTGGTATTCCAGTAATAAAATGACTACAGCACGTTCTTTCTTTCTTTTTTTGAAGACAAGAGACAAACAAGCAGACGATGACGACAGCTGACTTTCAAATTTCAGTCAAGGTTTTCATTATGAAGAGCAAGGATTTATGTTAAAGACAGTGTGGTGAAAACAGCATGATAAGAATAGCCCCCCTCCAAAACACCAAGCCAGGGTGAACACGCATTAAATTACACCATCCTCCCGCTAAAGGGCACCATGAGGCGATGCGGAGCAGCACGGGGGGTCCACACCGCGTTAGCATCGGTTTGACTAGGTGTCGCGTTTGTATCGGTTTGACGCTAGCAGACGCAGCCTGCGTCAGCGTTGTCTTTCGCGGGCGAGGGCGCGTTCTCGTTCCTTGAGATCTGGTAAAGCGTTCATCGAAGAAAGACCGTTTCCATAGTCAACGCGCGCCGGAGAAGAGATATGCCGAGAGGAGAGGAAATGAGACAAGGAGAGGAGGAGGAGGATGCGCATGCGCAGCGCGGGTGTGGACGCCACGCGGCGGATGGATGGAGGGAGGGAGTGGTATAGCCCGCCGTTCGAAGAGATATGCCGAGAGGAGAGGAAATGAGACAAGGAGAGGAGGAGGAGGATGCGCATGCGCAGTGCGGGTGTGGACGCCGCACGGCGGATGGATGGAGGGAGGAAGTGATATAGCCCCCCTCGACCATAAGCTGCTTCGCATCTAAAACACCAAGGCCCGGACAGCTCGCTAAGATGAACGAGAGCGCGCGTGTGAACGCAAGAAATCAAGCTCTTTACCTGCCAAAGCAATCGAAGGCTTATTGACCGAATAACCTTCAGCGGTCACCGCGGCCTCTATTATGAGTCATGAATACCCTTTGCATTGCCTAGCTAATACATCCGTCACCTCGAAGAACGCAATACAACCAAATCAAAGGGGGTAGTATATAAGGTGCCCCTCTCTTGCGGTCTGTGCTACTTAGGACAGACAGGAGGTGTCTGAATGTTCGTTTGAAGGAGCATAGCGATGAAGTGACAAATAAGCGTGAGGGCTTCCTGGGAATGCATTGCCGCACTTCCACAGTGTGCGTGATGCATACCTCAGTTGACCGGATCGCGTTTAGACTCAGTTGCATAACGTAACTGAGGCTGAACCTTTCCCCTCATCGTAGCGCCCTTTCAGGGCTGTAAGTTCTAAGCAAGTAACTAAATTTATTTTCGTAAAACGTTTTAAACTAGGTTTTGACAAGAAGTGTCGCGTGTATGAATCACGAATGAGGCACTTTTATTTCGCCCGCGGGACCGCTAAGCTACCTGTACGCAGCTACGTCAGATAATTCGTCGATGTTTCGTTCATACACACGGAAAATCAGGATATCCCCCCCCCCTCGCTCCCCGCACAGAAACACAATATACAAGATTTTTGCGAAGCACAATAAACTTACATCTTTGCCGAGTTTTCTTGCTTTCGCTGCAACGAACATGAATATTCGAGAAGCAGTGTCGTATCAAGAGCGGAGTGTGATGCTTCCATGTCTCGTTCTCTTTTCTCAACCGAACGTTGCGCAACGTCGTGGATACCAATGCATGAAATTGTAACCGGCAAACGCACGAAAGAGATCATTTAGACAGAGCCTGTAAGCGCTGTAAAACCATGAATTAAAACTAAAGCCACTTTCTCCCCTGTGGAATGTGAGTCAATAGAGGAGCTAGGGCAAGGGTATGGGTAGCGGGTCAAGGGCACGCGTGGACATCGGTTTTACTTTCAGCGCTGCCTGAGACATTCATTCATTCATTCATTCATTCATTCATTCATTCATTCATTCATTCTTGTCCTTCGCATAATCCCCATAATGTGGCAGTGGGATGGCGGCTAGGGTTTTCGTAGTGGGTCAAGGTCGAGAACGGGGTCTGCTTTTCCCTTCTGCTCGAAAGCGGACATTGAAAACTGCGGACTTCGCGGGCACCTACACAGCTCAGCCATTAGAAATCTCAGTCAAATCCTCTCATGAGTGGCATTCTACACCGAGAGTTAGGTGTTAGTAATGACCACGCCATTTCTTTCTAAGTGGTCCCAAGTCACGTTGGGATCCCGGGAAAATAATGGCGGGTGTGTGTGCAGATAATGAGAAAAATAAAACTGTGTCGAAAATCAAGTTGCCCTTAAAGTGTGGGTGCCAAACCATTCCCGATGCACTTACCCACAAACGGCACTGTCAAAGAAGCAAAAATCATAACATGTTCACATGTTAAATCTGGGCTAGGTGAACCTGCCACGTCACAGAAGAGAACGCTTTGTGGAAATAGGATTAGCCAGATTTTGAATACGGAACACGCAACTCATGCACAACTATCCGCTCGTACAGGAAGTGTCATGCATGTATAAGTAACACCACAGTCCGCTAACGGTGCTGCAAGTGGCATTTTGTACGCCCACGTGTACCAAGGAAAACACACCTCGGCAAAGTATAACATGTGAACGTACCTATGCACCGCACATTTTCTAGGGGAAACTGTCACCTGGTGCCCTTTAGAGATTTTACGAACTTATTCGACGAAATAGGCTTTCTCGGCAGTCCTATACTAAAGCAGCTGGTACTGTTTTCACCAATGAGTTTCCGACAACATTGTATGTGGTGAGGCAGAGTCTTGGTCACTTTTACGCCAATGACACACGATTCATCTTGCCGCCGTGAGAACCGTACTCTGCAAATTGAGGAAATTTTCATTGTAAGATCGTTTGCTGCAGAACTGGTTGCCCCTGTATTGATTCCTTTTGTTCATTATAATACCGAATTTTTTGTTCCAATTTCAACACGTCCGAATTTTGTCGGGTGAATAAAAGAAAGTAAGCTGCCCTATCGAGGCAAGTTCATATATCTGATCTTTTCATTAGGAAAATGAGCACATCTTTGCTCGTGCGCGTGATGTATTCTCTTGCGCTCCACCTTAATTGTCGCATTACTAATGGCTCATGCCAGTGGACTGGTCGTGCAAATGTTGAAGAAAAAAAAAACTAACACTGGCACCGAGCTGACGGGAGTTTAGAAGCAAACAACAAGTGCCATATGCCGTTACGCGCGAACTTGCGCCGTCTGGCAAAGTTGTCGTCATGTCTTTGCGAGAACTACAACCTACATCTCGTAGGGGCTGCAGTTTTTGCTTGTTCACCGGCAAATGTCGTGCTTCGAACTTAAAAGCTACTGATGCATCGGAATAAAAAAAACAACAAAAGAAAGCTAGGTCGTCTACAAAAACACATGCATACTTTAAAAAAGAAAGGACGAGGTTGAACGCGCTTCGTAGACGTTCACTTTCGGTGCACCCCGAGTGCTCTCAAATATTTACCGCGAGATCAAGCATCTATATAACGCAGGGCCGAGCCCTGTACAACGCTTTCGTGGGATTCCGAACATTCACTGTAGACTAGCAATCTTGAGTTCCAACTCGAGTGGCAGCGATATAAGCGCTCCCCGAGTGAAGACAAGGCACACGAACGCTGCTTGCACTGTGCGTTTCGCTCTGCGCTACGCTGTTTATTTTTTATCTTTGTTTTGTTTTTACTTCGCAGAACTTAGAAATATCTGCTACGCCAGTACTGCAGCGCAACTCAAACAGGCATGTCGAAATCGCCTATTAGACATCTCGGCAAGTGTGCACAGCAACTGCTTCATCTTAAAGGCGTTCCCTGCAGCTCTCGAAGTATTGGAAAGAAGTTCCATATGTACACGGTACATATGTTATACGGGTAGAGTATAGCTTCTTTCCAGTGCTGGGCAGTATCGAAGATACATGTATCTTAGATACTATCTTAGATACTCTTTGAATATCTTGTATCTGTATCGCGATACATCTTGAAAGACGTGTATCAGTATCTGTATTTTCGATACATTGAAGAATGTATCGAGTATCTTAAGATACAAGATACTGATGTCGGAACATCACCGCGCGACACTAGAAATACTGGCAGAAGTCCGCTGCTCAAGCAGGTACTGCCGCCACTAAGCTTATAACGCTGATCCGCGGTGTAAACGAACAAACTGCGAAGCCTTTTTGTAACGTGTTGCCAAAATAAATTCTCTTGTTTATTCTTTCTTTTGTCTGTCTGTGTCATTCCTAATATTCGCATATTTCTATTGCACTTCTGTTTGCAGTTATCTCAATGCCATCTTGTAGCGAAAAATAGTCTGGGTGTGCCTAGAGTGAACAGTAACAGAAGATCTGCTTACGACTTAGTTGAATGGCAAAATCGAGTGCGCGTTATGGATATAACAATTCTAAGGAGACACAGAAATATGTTAGGAAGGTGCCTCGAGAAACATTGTAGTACTAAGTACTCCTTTCTCATGAGCGTCCCCACCCGCCACGGCGGCCTAGTGGTTAATGCGCTCGACTGCTGGCCTGAAGGTCGCGGGATCGAATCCCGGCCGTAAAGGCCGAAATCCGATAGCGGCGTTATACTTGAGTCCCGTGCAGTACTGTACTTAGATTTAGGAGCATCTTAAAGAACACCAGATGGTCTAAACTTTCAGAGCCCTCCAGTACGGCATCCCTCATAATTATATCGTGGTTTGGAGATGTAAACCTCAACAATTATTATTGTGACCGTCCCCACGAGCTCTTTCATGACATTTTCCACAAGCAGTGAAATTTCCAGTGTGTGATCTTACTTGGTAGGCTGACGACACCTTTTGCTGAGAAACATCGTAACTAATAATGTTAGAGCACGATTCGTTCTATTATATATATATATATATATATATATATATATATATATATATATATATCCATCCTTTCTGAGTCACATTGTTTTTTTCGCTGTCACAAATCACAAGGTAATTCGCGCAATCAATGTCAAGAGTATGAGTAGCGGAGGTATCCTGCGACACTTTGTACCGCTACGATGTCTGGAATTCTCTCGTACAGAGAAATTATTACAAAAATTGCACATTCGTGAATCCGTCGATGACGAGCGCTTTACGCGAGCACATAACTAGAATTTAGGAAGTCATTGCGGTTTTATGTCCTTTCTGTATAGAAGATCCGTCACAAAATATGTCGCTACGAGCGTTGTTCTCCTGTACACTTGTCCCGTGGTCCGGTACTGCGTAAACGGTATACGCGTACGGACCAGGTTAAACTCAAAGTCGTAATTGCGGCATCGTGCCGAGGTTTTGCATCGCCATTTTTGTTATTAGGTGTGAAACCACTACCTGGTTGGCAAGTAGAGCATCGACTTCCATGAATTACAAAAACCACAAAAAAACGCCGACAGCGTAGCTTATACATAGCTGTCATGTTTAGCAGCCAAAAGAGCCCCAATCAGTTGTTTGGGAATGAAAACAATATAATTATAGCCAGAAAACAACAGTTGCTGAGA
The DNA here is from genome assembly GCA_013339685.2 of Hyalomma asiaticum. Taxonomy (NCBI): domain Eukaryota; kingdom Metazoa; phylum Arthropoda; class Arachnida; order Ixodida; family Ixodidae; genus Hyalomma; species Hyalomma asiaticum. The sequence goes on along the minus strand of CM023487.1, from coordinate 60,970,223 downwards.
TACTAAAACATGTTTCATTCAAGTTAAACTTGATTGGTCGCAGTTCTGAAATTCTAAAGTAAACACTCCTGTTCATAGGCGTTTTCTGCTGCATTACATATGTCTATAATATAAAATTTATAAATGTATCGAAGTATCTTAAGATACAAATGGCAAGTATCGTATCGTATACAATTATTGAGGTGGTATCTTGTATCTGTATCCGAAATACTTCTTGCCCGAGTATCTTGTATCGTATCGCGATACAATTTCAAAGTATCTTTGCCCACCCCTGCTTCTTTCGGATCGCAAGTCGATTCTGGTTAGGTTTTCCCGGGGCAGTCACTGTTGCTCCCAACATGACCGCTTGTGGGTGTGAGCACGACGCAACACGCGACACCTCTGTCATTTTCTTATGCTTTTCTTTTTATCAAGCGACCGTGCTGTTAACAAGCTGACGCTGATATAGCCAGTACGTTACACGAGGTCGCTCATGACATTGTAAATTTTATTTTTATTTAGTTCATGAATTTCGAGTTTCCAGTTTTTCAGCAGTTTCCATTTTAAGCGACCAAGTGACCGGATCTGTATTCCGCTATCTCGAGAACTCATACCTCAGTGTGATTGATGTGCTTATCAAAGTAAGCCAATCCCACTGGGATGCATGCGTTTACGCTACGCGTAGGCCGACTCACTCCTGAGTCCACTCACTCAGGCTCACCCATACTCGCACAGACTTGATTCCTGTGATTTAACGTCCCACAGTAACGATAAGATTATGAGAGATGCCGTAATGGAGGGTTCCGGAAATATCGATGACCTGGGGTTCTTTAACGTGCACTGACATTGCATAGCACACGGGCCTCCAGTGCAAAACATTTCGCCTCCAGCGAAATGCAGCCGCCGCGGCCGGGATTCGATCCCACAACATTCGAATCAGCAGCAGAGTGTGATAGCCACTAGGCCACCGTAGCAGGGCATCACAGCGACGTGAGAGTGTGGGTTGAGAGAGCCCCGCCCAGTAAACTTGAAGCTTGCAGGCAGTTGATGCAGGCAGTTGGTTCGAGATCGAATGAGTTTCGCTAGGCAATTTTTTCGTAAGTCTCAGTGAGCCTTGTTGAGCGGGGTATTCTTAACACTGAGACAAATTGAACTCAGTCAAGCTAAATTGTTGTGATTGAGTCTGGATGATTCCGTCTGAGTGACGAGTGCCTTTGGTGAGCTTGAGTCTTAGTGGCCTCACTGAAGGAGGACATTCGATGTTCATGATTTTGAGTTCCAATTAGCCCGACCGAAGTGAACACCGCTGAATATGAGTACGAATGAGCCCGGATAAGTAGAGCTCTGGAGAATTTTCATTGATTGATTTCTGGTGTTTTACGTCCCAAAACGAGGTCTGCTTATGAGAGACGCCGTAGTGGAGGGCTCCGGAAATTTCGACCACCTGGGGTTCTTTAGCGTGCACTGACATCCCACAGTACACAGGCCTCAATATTTCGCCTCCATCGAAATGCAGCCGCCGCGGCCGGGATTCGATCCCGCGACCCTCGGATCAGCAGCCGAGTGCCATAGCCACTAGACCACCGTGGCGGGGCTGGAGAGTCTTCAATACAAGTGAGCTTAACGCACAATAAGAGATCTTTGAGCGAGTCAGAGTGATATCAATTTATTTTGGCTTCTCACATCCAGCAAAACGCAATAGGCATTTTACATCTGAGCAAATGACTCGATGAGATAAGAAGATTCAGAAGGTATCACGCAGAAGCTGTCATTTAGGCTCGCTTAAAGCAGGTGGGCGTATTAGGCACACCGCAGTCAGCCTTAATTCACATTTCTCGCTCTTGTCTTGCTGACCCATGCACCCGTTGCCATAGGGAACGTCGATTTACACTGAAATTTCAGAGTTCATTTTCATCAGCCATGATCGTGGTAGTATACCGTGCTGCATTTGCATATGCACCTAAGTGAAATAATACTTTTCTTTACGCCGAATAATATTTGCACTTTACACCGATTGTCCAGCTCTGTCTCGCATAAATATTGAAGCGCTGTTACACTCAACATGAACGCTGGGGAACTGCGGCGCACTGATTCGCGGAAATTTCTGTCCCCGATCCCGAGCCCTGAGACACGGGAAGCAATCGCCGGAAAAGACCCCATGGCCGGACGTAACAGTCACCCGGAATTGATCCCACGAAAGCTTGGACAATTAGTTTTCGGTCCTCTTCGCCGCTCTAGCAAAACGCCAGCAGTGGTTCAAAGACTGAGTCAGAGCCAAGGGTAACCAAGCAAAACTAATATATTCTCGTCAAACAGGCAGTTACAGAAAACGTGCACAAACACGGCTCTTCAGAATACAAACACAGATGGGTTACGACATTACACGAAACCAACAACAAACGTACACGCTGACGCACTGAAACAAAGAATAAAACTCAAAAGTGTCCTATTCACCAAAGTCACTCGAGGTGCGTTCTCAGCTTGAAGCTTGCAGGCAGGGATTCTGGCAGCAACGTCCGAAGTAAACATTATTACCAGATGCCCAAATGCACATATCTACGTAAATTGAAAATTTTAACTTAGCTGGTGGCCTTCTTGGTAGGTCAGCCATGAAAAAGAGAAATAGAAAGAGTACGCTAGTTGTGGCACATCCTACGTGACATTGTACTCACTACTGTTTCCTTCGTTCGTCTGCACAAATACCTTGTGACCTCACAAAATATTAGAGATCCATCTCAATGTTCTGCCGAAGATTCGAAGTTATAACATACTTAGCACAACATGAACGTGACTGACCGTGTCAAATGCCCTCTAGATATCTAGGAATACCGATATGGTCAAGTGACCACAAGGTCGTTCATGTTCCACAGATGACACTGTATCTCGTACGGCCTCTATTGTACATCTCTGTTTTCTAAAACCTATTAGGTTGCTAGACAGCACATCTGTTTCGTTACACCGCCACTGAAGCCGTGCGTCGATCATATTTTCCATGACGTTGCATAAACAACTTCTCAAACTAAATCGGCCGAAGGATCCAAGGCATAGGAGCGCCTTACCCGGTTTTAGAATCGGGATGACTCGAGCGAATTTCCAAGATTCATTGTTCAATATTATTCATGGCCATTCATTACGAAGAGTGTTAACAAGCGGCCGCCGTGAAGCTGGCCAACGCCACATTGAAGTTTGCTTTTTTGGTGTTTGATAAAAATCTGACTAATCGCGCGCATAGTTGGGATGAACGTCATGCGAAGCAGTCAGCGGGAAAATTGCCTCTGTCCAATTATTTTGAAATCCGTAAAAAATGTTGGGAGTAACGACCACGCCTCTGTGCAAATTTAGCAGCTGTGTACGTAACGTCGCCTTACCGTTCTCGCTGGAAGCACTGCCGTGCACAGTGGTATTGCGCTATCTGTGCGCATGAGTGCACTGGCGTCTTATTTACCGAAGAGGAATGAACGTTGTGCTGCGCTGATATGCGTATCATAACCTTATTGGTTGAAGTATTCTTACGGGGTCATGCAAAGCTGGACAGTAGCCCGCTGAGTGGTAGTAAACCACACATACTGTATAAGGCATTGCTATAGGTGTGGTTAGGACACACAGCAACTGCGTGCGCACCGCCTGCCGTTCACTAGAAGTAGCGTGCTCGCTTGGCACCCCTGGTGCCCGATTTCGATTCCTCACCTTACGTGCATGGTGGGATACCTTCGGTCATTACCGCGTGTCTGTATTTGCTTGGCTGCCCATTATATCTGTATTTAAATCGAACGCTGGCAGAAACTGAATCTTTTTAGGGGCGAAGCTCCTTAATGTTTGTGTCTGTCCGTCCGTTGTTCCTAGTAGCGCGTTACCTTCAAAGAAATCAATGATGCTACGTGTGGGAGGCGCGCCCTCGGCGCGTGCCTCCCGGCGCGCGAGCTCTCTCACTATTCCATCTGCTGTCTTGTGAGAGAGGGAGAGACCGAGAGAGCTAAAGGCGCGCGTTGACTATGGAAACGCTCTTTCTTCGATGGTCGGTTGCGAGCTCGTCACCACCGAGAGCGGTCGCGCGGCCGCCTCGCTCGCACGAGTACGGCGCCGTGCGCGTCGTGCCCCTTCCGTGCCTAACGGATTTGCGAACACGCGAGTGTTCGTGGTTCTACTGACTGTGCACGTTCTGTTAGTGTGTTGCGCCATGGACGCGACCCCGCCGAACGCCAAGCAGTGCACCTGGGACATCACTGTCCCAGACTATCAACGGGCTCAGCGCCAACTCGCTGCGGACATGCGCCGAAAGTCCCAGCTGGCGTTGGAACAGCAGGCCGCCACAGCCATCGGAGGGTGGATGCGGAATAAAGCGCAGGAGACGCTTGCCGCAACACCGACGCCTTCCGACTCGACAGTGAACGCGGGAACGGCTACGACCCCCGTCACCACACCTGCCGCAGCTGACGCGACAGCTCCCGTACCTGGCCCCAGCAAAGCGGACGCTTCCGAGTTGCCACCACTTCCCCCGCCCTCGGACGAGAAGATGGATGTGACTACTTGCCGGAAGCGCCCGCACGACACGCACGACGACGACGGCCCGCGGAAGCAAGCCACGTGCGACGCATCCGCACCGTCGTCACCCTCATCATCGCCGGCAGCCCCTACGAGCACGGCACAAGCTTCCTCTTCGACCGCCGGCCCTGTCGACAACGCGGCTGCCCCCCCAAGGACGGTCGTGACCTTCGTCGGCAGCAAAAGCGCCCGGCGCAGAAGAAATAAGCGCAAGAGGCAGCAGCGGGCGCAACAACGCACCCCCGCGCCCACAGCAGCAGTGGCCCCTCCTACGTCGAGGCCCCTCAACTCCCCGGCCGAGCGTCCGCCCCGGACCCCCACCCCTGCGCATGCCGATGACGGATATCAACTCGTCGTCAGTAAGGCATCGCGCCGGCGAGCACGGGCCTTGGAAGCGGCGGTCATCGAGCCCCAAACAGGCACGGTAGGAACTGTGCTCTACCGCCCCTCCACTCCCGGCAGTTCGTTCACGGACTCGCCTCGCCTGGCCCTCGCCGCGGCACTCTCCTCGCGGCCCGGTGTGGCGGCGGTGCGCGTTCATCACCGTCGCAACATTGTGGCCGCGGATGCGTCGTCGGCGGAGCGCCTGGCCGAGCTCCTGACCATCAAGGAGCTCAACGGCGTGCCCGTGTCTGCCCGGGAACCTGCTGATCGCCGATCCAGCCTCGGGTACGTGTACGGGGTGGACGGTGACATCACAGACGAGCAGCTGCGTACCGGACTGGATTCCGCAGCTCCAATACTCTCGGCGACGAGGGAGGGACGCGCCGTCAAGGTGCGTTTCGGTGCTCCTACCCCTCCCGACGTTGTCAAGATCAGCGGGCTGCGGCTTCGAGTTCGACACGTGAAGCCGCGACCACAGCAATGCCGACGGTGCGGGCGCTTCGACCACGTCGTCGAGGCATGCCGGCGGGTCGGTGCATGCATCATCTGTGGCCGCCAACACCTGGCCACGGATCTATGCAAGCCCCGGTGTGTCAACTGCAACGGGAGCCACGCCGCCGACAATCCCACTTGCCCGCGATGGCAGGAGGAAAGGCGCGTGGCGACCGTGCTTGCATCATCACCGGCCCTGCTCTCGAGACGGGCAGTCAAAGCTGCAGTGCGCGAAGAGACCCGCGAGGTGCGCTCGTACGCCGCTGCAGTGAAGACCGGCCCGCCCAAACCACCTGCCGTGGCTCACGGACGCCAGCGCTCCGCGCCAGCGCCTCGCCCTGCTACACCACCTGTTGCTGCTGCTGCCGACGCTTTGACGCCGCCTGCTGCTGCCTCACCGGACCCCGACGTCGACCCCCGCGATGCCCTCATCGCCATGCTCATCGGGACCATCAGGGATGTACTGGACTGTGTGCCAGCAGACCACCCGATGCGCGCGGCATGCGTGAAGTTTGCCGCCGTGCCAACCCCTCTGTTGCAGCGCGAGTGATCGGACACTCGCCTGCGGCGGAAACGCCACCACTACAGTGTGCTGCCCCGAGACGAAGGCGGCCAAGTGCGTGCGGTGTGCTCGTGCTTGAGCGACCGCGAACACTTCTCACTCCTCTTTTCTTCTTCTCTTTCATTCCCATACCCCTACCCCCAAGGCGCTTAGCCGTGTCCCCATCATGGGCGACAGAAATTAGCGTCCTTTTCCTCTCATTAAAATCACTACTACTACTACTTTCTTCGATGAACGCGCTACCAGCTCGCAAAGAAGGAGAACGCGCCCTCACCCGCGAGAGACAACGTTGGCGCAGGCAGCGTCTTCTAGCGAGTTTCTTGACTGAGAAATACCGACTGCTCGCGTTGGAGAACCGTTCACCGGCCACCCATATATATATATATATATATATATATACGGCCACTGGATCTTGACTTGCAATGAAGTGCCGGTGGGAAATTTCACTTGTGCGTAGCTGAACCATAAGGATTCGTAGCGTGCGCGTTACCTAAATTATTCCGGAACTCGGCACGATCTACGATAAACGCCCGGAGCTTCGCCCACTCATCATCATTCACTCCGTAGATATGCTGTGAATTTTCTCTCGGTTTATAGGTCAGTGGTTAATCCACGTCAAGTGTGCTGCCAGGAAATTTACACTCTCTATTTTTGGTGGTCCTTGATTGAAGTCGGCTGTAATGTTAGAAATCGATCACCTTTAAATAGTAGTTATTGTGGTTTTAGGTTGCAGAAGCACGATATAGTTATGACACACGCAACAGTCACCCGCGGCGTACACCTGCATTCCCAGGGTGGCTATGAGCCAGACGTGATCACTTTATTGTCAATCGTCACATACATGTCAAGCTTGTTATGCTAGTGAAACGCCTCTAGGAGGCGTTGGCTAGTGATAATTATTTATGTACGTCACATTCATAGCCTACCATACCCATTTTGGTGGATACCCACGTCAAGAAATTGGCAGATACCCCGTGCAGTGGGAATCAAGGAAATGCGAAGCACGCAACAGGAACGTAAAATGAATTTGCATTGTTGTCTCGCTATACCGAGTTTGGTACATATGGAGTTAACGAAACGGCCGCAAGAGCACCATGACTGTGGCATGTAAACCATGCCGCTCATACACGCATGTCATGATTATAACGTTATGACCTGTCATTTACGTTCGTCATGCAGTCGTGTTGTGCCACAGCAATTTTGGTATACATCCCATCAAAGAAACGAGTGGCATGTAGATCATACCGCTCATGACATGCATTTCACAATTTTCGTGTCATGACCTGTCATATATGATCGTCATACAGTCATGTTGTGCCAAACCAATTTTCGTATACATCCCATTAACGAAACGGCAGTATAGCGCCAGGACCATGGCATGTAAATCATGCCGGTCATGACATATAACATGAAAATCATGACATGCATATCATGATTTTCATGTTATGACCTGTCATTTATAATAGTCATGCAGTCGTGTTGTGCCATAGCAATTTTCGCATATATTCCATTAACGAAACGGCCGCAAGAGCCCCAAGACTGTGGCATGTAAACCATGCTGCTCATAACACGCGTGTCATGATTCAATGTTATGACCTGTCACTTACGTTCGTCATGCTGTCGTGTTGTGCCATAGCAATATTGGTATACATCCCATTAACGAAACGCGTGGCATGTAAATCATGCCGCCCATGACGTGCATGTCATGCTTTTCATGTTATGACCTGTCATTTTTGTTCGTCATGCTGTCATGTTGTTGCATACCAGTTTTCCTATACATCCCACTTACGAAACGGCCAAGAGAGCACCAAGACCGTGGCATGTAAATCATGTCGTTCATGACATGGATGTCATGATTTTCATGTTATGACCTGTCATTTACGTTCGTGATGCAGTCATGTTGTGGCATGCCAATTTTCGTATACATCCCGTTAACGAAACGCGTGGCATGTAAATCATGTCGCTCATGACAAGCATATCATGATTTTCATGTTGTGACCTGTCAGTCATGCTCGTCATGCAGTCATGTTGTGGCATACCAATTTTCGTATGCATCTCATTAACGAAGCGCCCAGGAGAGCACCAAGACCGTCGCATGTAAATCATGTCACTCATGACATGCATATCATGATTTTCGTGTTATGACCTGTCATTTATGATTGTCATGCAGTCATGTTGTGGCATTCCAATTTCCGTATACGTCCCGTTAACGAAACGCGTGGCATGTAAATCATGTCTCTCATGGCATGCATGTCCTGATTTTTATGTTATGACCTGCTATTTATGTTCGTCAGGCAGTCATGTTGTGCCATAGCAACTTTAGCATACATCCCATTAGCGAAACGGCCAGGAGAGCACTAAGACCGTGGCATGTAAATCATGCCACTCATGACATGCATATCGCGATTTTAATGTTACGACCTGCCATTTATGTTCGTCAGGCAGTCATGTTGTGCCATACCCAGTTTCGCATACATCCCATTGGCGAAGGACGCTGCCTTGACTTGACGCCACGTGACTTGACTTGACGCCAGAAGTCTAAAGCCACGCCTTTCAGACTTTCGTCAGTTTGTATACACTCATATGTTTCCACTCATCGTCATTTGTGAGCCTAACCTAACAAAACCAGTCAGACTGTCGGGGTATGAATCGGTCATGTCTTCAACCAATGGTGCCAGCAGCAAAGTCATCGTCTTTATTCGTCGTGAACTCACCTACTTTCTGCATCCAGTTGCGCCTCACGATGACAATCAATACGTGTGCCTAACGGTCAAAAAGAACAAGCTCATGTTTAATCTTATAGGCGTATATGTTTCGCCTTCAAGTAATTTTGATTCGAAAAGATTGGCGGATATCTTGAACTTGTGCGCTGCTCCATGGGTAATCATAGGAGATTTCAATGCGCATCATTCAGCATGGGGAAGTTCAAAGACAAACGCAAGAGGACGACAGTTGGCGAGCTTCGCCTGCCACCATGGTCTTACCCTCTTGAACGACGGCAGCCCCACCTTTTTTCGAGGCGTGACATACGGAAGCTGCCTTGACCTTGCTTTCGTCTCCAGCTCTTTCGCCAGACGTGTTAAGTGGTTTACAGATGTCGAGACACGTGGAAGCGATCACATTCCAACGTATATCAACATCAAAGGGCTCTCTGGGGCATATCCACAAAAGGCTATTCGAGCGATTGACTGGACCACCTTCAAATCTGCTATGGAAGATGCATGCACCGAGGGCTTACGCTTTGGGTTAGAAAAAACAATGCAGACCACAATGGAAAACGCCACGCGCACGATCATGAATTCGTCCAGGCGAAACGATTTCGATATAGAATTGGAAAGACTTAGAGCACTTCGCCGGCGTGCAGAACGTCGATATCGGCGCACAAAGTCCCTTCACGATCTCAGAACAGCCAGACGATTGCAAAAGAAGATCCAGCGTCGCATGGATAGATTAGCGTCTGAACGTTGGACGACGTTTTGCCAGACTCTAGACCCCCGCAAGCCACTTTCTCACATCTGGAAAACGGTGCAAGGTCTTCGTTGCCTTCCTCAACAGCGTTTTCCTTTCAAGGCGCTGGCGCTCTTCCAAGGGCGGCAGGACATTGCAGTCGGAGAGGACTTCTGTGCAAGGATCGCAAAGCAAGTAGTCTGTCCAGGCTACCCAAAACGAACTTACGTCCCCCACCCTCGTGACAGTCGCATGGACCTGCCTTTCACAATGGAGGAGCTCGAAGCGGCTCTCGCTCTCTGCAGGCGGTCTTCTTCTCCGGGGCCAGATGGCATATCCTACCGAGCCTTATGCAGTCTAGGCGAAGCCGCAAGGGGAGAATTGTTGAGCCTCTACAACACGTCTTGGCAAGAGGGCAATGTTCCTGATGAATGGAAGACAAGCCGTTTAGTTCCCCTACTGAAGCAGGGCAAATCTCCACTTGATCTTGCATCGTTCCGCCCAATAGCGCTGGCCAGCTGTGTAGGAAAGCTAATGGAACGGATGATCCTTGGCCGCCTGGAGTGGTACCTTGAACACTACAAGATTTATCCGAACTCCATGGCTGGTTTCCGACGTGACCGCTCTTCCATCGATAATGTAGTGGACCTCGTTTCTTACGTTCAGCACGAAAAGTCCCGAAAGCGATTGTCCGCAGCATTGTTCTTAGATGTGAAAGGCGCATACGACAACGTATTACATGAGGCCATACTCGATGCTCTTGAGACGGTTGGCCTAGGTGGTCGATTATTTCTGTGGGTTGAAAGTTACCTGGCTGCAAGGTCATTCTTTGTATTAACCGACGATGGCCCGACTACGCGACGCTTTACTTGCAAGGGCGTTCCTCAAGGCGGAGTTCTCAGTCCGACGCTATTCAACCTCGCGCTTATTGGGCTTGCTGAATACCTGCCAACTACTATCAAAATTTCAATATACGCAGACGACATCTGTGTCTGGACTTCGGCAGTCACGCGTCCTCAAATACGCGCGCGGCTTCAAAGAGCAGCAACGTTGACATCGAGCTACTTATGCAAACAAGGTCTCAACATATCACCAGAAAAATGCGCACTTGTGGCATTCACTCGCAAAGCAATGACGCCTTACGTCATATCAATCAATGGGCGGGCTATTCCCTATCTCAGAACCCACCGGTTTCTTGGCATCATCATTGACAGAGATCTCTGCTGGAGCCCTCATGTGTCGCACATGAAAAAACGCCTCACCGCAATTGCCCAGATCTTCAAATTCTTGGCTGGAAAAACTTCGGGCATGTCGGTAGGCGCCATGGTGGAATTATACAGAGCACTTTTACTCGGTTTCTTGAGATATAACCTGCCCGTACTTTCCAACACTTGCAAGACAAATCTTCGCACTCTTCAGGCCGCACAAGCTCAGGCACTGAGAACTTGTCTCGGTTTGCCGCGGGGTACATTGTCAGAGGCAACTATAGCGATTGCTCGGGACCAACCAATACAAACGCACGTTGCGGTGGAAGTCTTGAGAACCCACATCAGGCATTCTGCCCGTGCCTGCTGTCACCACCTCGCAACATTGCCGTCAGACAAGCGGAACGCGTCATTCTGCAAAATGGTCTCCAGATATTCTGCCAAACTTCCGGCAGGCTTCACCGCCGCCGCCAAACCGTCGATTCCCCCTTGGGGTCTCATTCGACCTACAGTACACCTTGGTGTGCCAGGAATCAGAAAGAAAGCTGAGCTGTCAACAGGTGCTCTGAAACAACTATCCTTGCTTCTTCTACACGAGAGGTACGTCGATAAAGTGCATATTTATACGGATGGGTCCTCGAACCTCCAGTGTTCGTCCGGAGCGATGGTTGTCCCAGTGAAAGCTTCCACCATCAGTTTTGAGACAGACCACCCGACGACATCGACAGCTGCGGAACTTGCTGCTCTGCGTGCTGCCCTTTGTGTAGTAAATGAGGAAGCACCCCGACAATGGTCAATCTTTAGCGATTCAAAGGCGGCCTTACAGTCCTTGCTGGCAGCCCTGCGGCGCGGACCATACGAGCAACTGGTGTTGGAGATCAGATCTCTTCTCCATAAATCACATGAGAAGGGACACCACGTGACGTTTCAGTGGCTCCCCAGTCACTGCGGCGTCGTTGGAAACGAATATGCTGACAAGGCCGCCAAGTCTGCACTTGATGGCACCAAAGTTAAGACCATACCTCTCTCAAGGTCCGACGCTGCCAGGCAACTTCGAGCGATTGCACAGGAGATTACACTCTCGCTGTGGAGTGCCTCAAGCAGCCAAACTCGGAACAGTCGACAACACCACCTGCTGTCTTTGCGGCATTTTCGATTGCCACCAAAACTCAGCCGAGCAGAAGCCACCCTGCTTTATCGTTTGTGGTTAGGAGTGGCTTTTACTAACTCTTATTCCTTTATGATCGGAATGGCCGACAGCCCTCTTTGTGACACCTGTCTTCGTGAAGAGACGCTACAACACATCATATGCGACTGTCCTCGCTATGACTTACAGAGGCAATCACTGGCGTCCGCTCTCGCTCATCTTGACCTGCGACGGATGTCGGTTGATGCCATTTTGGAATGTCGACCGCACAAGACATCACAATTGAAGGTGACAAAGGCGCTGCTGCAGTTCTTAAAGACGACAGACTTGCACAAGCGACTGTAACAGCGATGTGTGATGTCGTGTGCCATGCAGCTGCCACTGACTGTGAGAATGTGCTATATGTTCGCCCACTTTCTCTCTCTCTTCCTCTTTCCTTTCACCTTTCAATCTCCCCTGTCCCCTTCCCCTCGTGCAGGGTAGCATACCGGTTGTCATACACTGGTTAACCTCCCTGCCTTTCCTTCTCTACTATTTCCTTCCTTCCTTCCCATTGGCGAAACGGCCAGGAGAGCACCAAGAGCGTGGCATGTAAATCATGCCGCTCATGACATGCATATCATGATTTTCATGTTATGACCTGTCATTTATGTTCGTCATGTAGTCATGTTGTGGCATACCAATTTTCGTAAACATCCCATTAGCGAAACGGCCAGGAGAGCACAAAATCGTAGGCGGCTGGATAGATAGATGCGCTCAAACTCGTCGAAGTTCGCTAAGAAATGCTTCGCATTTAAAATTGGGGGACCCTTAAGCTTCGCCTTGAAGAGTTGAACGCGATAGCAAAATCCAGCCCCCAGTGTGCACTTCAACCACTCAGTGCATACTTATTAAATGTGTGTTGTTACACACACACGCACGCACAGACACAGACGCACACACGCACGCGCGCGACGTACCTATAGTAACGGCAGAGGTTTTCGATCTATTTAATAAACAGCACTTTATATCAACTTCATGAAAATTTTGTACAGTGATGTAGTCACATGGTCCTGTATTATGAACTGCACGTAGGCGTGACACCTTTAGCGGCGAAGCTCCGTAAGGTCTGGGTCTGTCCGTGCGTTGTAGTAGCGCGTTACCGAGTAGGAACGCGCTACTAGGAGGGCGCGTGTGGGAGGCGTGCCCTCACCGCGTGCCTCCCGGCGCGCGAGCTCTCTAACTCTTCCATCTGCTGTCTTGTGAGGAGAGAGACCGAGAGAGCGAAAGGCGCGCGTTGACTATGGAAACGCTCTTTCTTCGATGAACGCGCTACCAGCTCGCAAAGAAGGAGAACGCGCCCTTACCCGCGAGAGACAAGCTTGACGCAGGCAGCGTCTTCTAGCGAGTTTCTTGATTGAAAAATACCGACTGCTCGCGCTGGAGAACCGTTCATCGGCCACCCATATATATATATATATATATATATATATATATATATATATATATATATATATATATATATATATATATATATTGTCACGAGCCTTCAGGGGCGTTGTAGGGTTGCTGGTAGCTGGGGGGCTAGCTTCGGCCAAAAGACGTCCGTCGGGGCTGGCTCTCAAGCGGGGAAGAAGCGCGCGGTCTTCTTTGTTCTCGTCGGCTAGCGCCATTTCAGTCTTCGGCCCACTACACGCAGGTGGCATTATCCCCCTTCGCGGAAAAAAAAAAACAGTATTGCCTGGATGCCACAACACAGTCCGAAACACACGAACGGAAACTACTAAATAAGCAAGAGCTACAAACGCGCAACGTAAGGTTTCATGCGCACAACATGAACAACATCAGAACTCGGTGGGCTTTGGGTCCTGGTCTGTGTCTGCGGCGTCCTATGCGGGACCACCTCGTAGTTCGCGTCGCTGATGCGGCGTAGGACTGTATAAGGACCAAAGTACCGGCTTAGTAGCTTCTCACAGAGGCCGCGGCGACGCACGGGGGTCCACACCCATACGTGGTCTCCGGGGTTGTAGGATACTGCTCGGCGACCGATGTTGTAGCGCCGGGCGTCTGCTTGCTGCTGCTGACCGATGTGGAGACGTGCGAGCTGCCTGGCTTCCTCGGCACGCTCTGCAAATTCCTCTGCGTCAGGCGTCAGCCGGTCAGCGTCTTGACATGGCAGCATCGCGTCCAGCATAGTCTGCACTTCCCGACCGTAAAGAAGGCGAAATGGTGTAAATCGCGTCGTCTCTTGCGCTGCGGTGTTATACGCGAAGGTCACGTAAGGCAAGATCCGGTCCCATGTTTTATGTTGAACGTCGATGTACATGGAGATCATGTCTGTAACGGTCTTGTTTAAACGCTCGGTGAGCCCGTTGGTCTGTGGATGGTAGGCTGTCGTCTTGCGATGTCTAGTGTTACTGAGTTCAAATACTTCTTCTGTAAGCTGCGCGGTGAATGCTGTCCCCCTGTCCGTTATCACAGTGGATGGAGCACCGTGCCGCAGTACGATGTGGCGCATGAAGAATTGCGCTACTTCAGAAGCCGTAGCTCGTGGTATTGCCTGGGTCTCGGCATAGCGCGTTAAATAATCAGTAGCGACGATTACCCATTTGTTTCCATCGGCAGACAAAGGAAATGGTCCGAGAATGTCCATGCCCACTTGGTCGAAGGGTGTGCGAGGAGGTTCAATTGGCTGAAGCAAGCCAGCCGGCTTAAGGGAAGGTGTCTTTCGGCGCTGGCATTCACGACAGCTTTTTACGTAGTCTTTGACGCTGGCCGAAAGCCCAGGCCAATAATACATCTCACTCACTCTGGCGAGTGTTCGCGAGAAGCCTAAATGGCCAGATGTGGGCTCGTCGTGGCAAGCAAAGAGCACGTCGTCTCGCATGTCCCTTGGCACTACGAGGAGGTAGGCACGGCTGTTCGAACGGGCGTTCTTCTTATACAATACGTTGTCTCGCATACAGAAAGACGTCATGGAGCGGGACAGATGACGTGGTATGGTGGCATCGCGGCCCTCTAGGTGGTCTATGATCGGTCGGAGGTCCGCGTCGTCTCGCTGCCGTCTGATCAAGTCCGCTGAGCTAATGGCGCCAAGGAAACCATCATCGTCATCGTCCTCTGCTTCCCGACTGACCGGGTGCATGGGTGCGCGCGACAATGTGTCAGCGTCCTCGTGCTTACGGCCAGACTTATACACGATGGTGACGTCAAATTCTTGTAGCCGCAAGCTCCACCGTGCGAGTCGTCCTGAGGGGTCGCGCATGCTTGCCAACCAACAAAGCGCATGGTGGTCCGTCACTACTTTGAAAGGACGACCATAAAGGTAGGGGCGAAACTTGGTGATCGCCCACACGACTGCGAGGCACTCTTTCTCCGTAGCCGAATAATTCGCCTCAGCACGGGATAGTGAGCGGCTGGCATAGGCTATGACTCTTTCGGCACCATCCTGACGCTGGACGAGCACAGCGCCAAGACCAATGTTACTGGCGTCGGTGTGCACCTCTGTATCAGCATCATCGTCAAAATGAGCGAGAACGGGTGCTGTTTGCATTCGCTGTCGTAGTTCAGCAAAGGCAGCCTGTTGCTCATTATCCCAGACAAAAGGCGTGTCGTCACGTGTAAGGCGTGTGAGGGGTTCAGCGATCCTCGAAAAGCCGTGGATGAACCTGCGATAGTAGGCGCACAAACCAAGGAAGCGACGGACGGCCTTCTTATCGGTAGGAGCAGGAAATGCGGCTACAGCGGCAAGCTTGTCTGGATCAGGCCGGACACCTTCGGCGCTTACCACATGCCCGAGAAACTTGAGCTCCTCATAGCCAAAGTGACACTTCTCTGGCTTAAGTGTAAGATCAGCCGACTGGATAGCTGTTAGCACAGTCCGCAGGCGGTGGAGATGCTGCTCGAACGTTTCAGAAAAAACTACGACATCGTCCAGATAGACAAGACAAGTCTGCCACTTCAGTCCACTGAGTACAGTGTCCATCATGCGCTGGAATGTTGCTGGCGCTGAGCACAAACCAAAAGGAAGCACTCGAAATTCGTAGAGACCGTCTGGAGTTACGAAGGCTGTCTTCTCGCGGTCTCGCTCGTCTACCTCGATTTGCCAATACCCGCTTTTTAGATCGAGAGAAGAAAAATAGCGGGCATGCCGTAGTCTGTCCAACGAATCATCGATACGTGGCAGCGGGTACACATCCTTCTTAGTCACGTTGTTAAGCTTTCGATAGTCGACGCAGAAACGTAGCGTTCCATCTTTCTTTTTCACTAGGACTACCGGAGACGACCACGGGCTGCTGGAAGGTTCGATGACGCCGTCATCAAGCATCTCTCGGACCTGCGTACGTATGGCTTCACGTTCTTTTGCCGACACGCGGTAAGGCTGCTGGTGTATCGGTCGCGCATCCTCGTACGTGATGATCCTATGCTGAGTGATGGAAGTCTGGCGCACCTTTGAAGAACTTGCGAAGCAGGTTCTAAATTCCAGCAAGAGTTTCCGCATGGACGTCTGGTTATCAATTGACAGACCCGGATTTATGTCGACGTGACTCAAAGCTTCGTCTGCGTTCTCGATCACTTCCGAGGTGAAACAGCCGCTAACGTTCGCTACTTCGTCTGCAAACGCTATCGAAGTGCCCCGGAAGAGGTGCCGATGCTCGTTGCTAAAGTTGGTAACCAGCAATTGCGATCGGCCGTCACGGAGCTGTATAACACTTCTCGCCACGCACACACCTTGCTTCAGTAGGTGCTCCATCCGGAGCTTCGCCCACTCATCACCATTCACTCCGTGGATATGCTATGAATTTTTAGATGCGAAGCAGCTCTTTGACTAGCCTGTGTAACGCTGTCCCTCCGCACAAACGCGAGGCAACACGCTTCCCTCGGCGCAGGTGTTGGAGCGGTGCCAAGTAGGTCACGCCTCAGCTGGGCGTTGACGTCACGCTCCCCTTGTACGCTTCCCTGGCAGGTGCGCGCGTACGTCACTCTCTCCCTCACCCTCCGGAGCGCCCGCAGCTGCCGGCTCCAACGCCCGCTCGCCTCCCGTGTCTGCGTTTCAAACAAACGTTTACACCAGTAAACGCTACACCGAGTTTCGCTTCAAACTGTTCTTCCAGCACCCGCGTTAGCGCCGTTCAACCCGTGACGCCACCCGTGCGCAACGCTGCTGCTTCCGCCTCCCGTGTCTGCGTTTCAAACAAACGTTTTACACCAGTAAACGCTACACCGAGTTTCGCTTCAAACTGTTCTTCCAGCACCCGCGTAGCGCCGTTCAACCCGTGACGCCACCCGTGCGCAACGCTGCTGCTTCGCATCCCATCAGGGTTCCCTTCGGGGAGATGGTCCAAGTTTTAGATGCGAAGCAGCTCTTTGACCAGCCTGTGTAACGCTGTCCCTCCGTGCGTCCGTACGAACGCGCCGCAACGCGCTCCCCTCGCCGCAGGTGTTGGAGCGGTGCCAAGTAGGTCACGCCGTAGCTGCGCGTTGTCGTCACGCTCCCCTCGCAGTGCGCGCTGACGTCACTCTCTCCCTCGCCTGCCGCGCGCTCGCCGCAGCGCCCGCAGCTGCCGCCTCGTACGTTCGCCCGCAACACCTGCCGATACCGCCGCTCGCTCCGCTACCGCGACCGCCGCTCACTACACCGCCGACTCGTCGGTTCACGCGGAAAAAATTAACACCATCTTCCCAAAGGGAACCCTGATGGGATGCGAAACACCCGCGTTAGCGCAGTTCAACCCGTGACGCCACCCTTGCGCAATGGTGCTGCTTCGCATCCCATCAGGGTTCCCTTTGGGAAGATGGTGTTTTTTATTCGTAAATGGTCACATTCTGTCGTCCTTCGTGCGTTAACTATCTGGCAGCTGTTCGATTTGTTCTTGTGGAGACCTCCTCCGGCCAACCGCAACAAGCATCGCCTTATGGTCGGTGAAATGGCAATTGCAGTACTTCACTTCTTTAATGGTGTCGTGAGAATGAAATGCTAAAAAAGTGGATGCGGAGCATCCGACGGGACCGCATATAGGTTCTTCTGTAGTCGCATGGCGTCCGAGATGGCGGGCGCGCTAGCCGTCTCGGAGGCCATGGCAGTCGAGACATGGCTTGATGTGTCTTCGGCTAGATGGACATAGTTGTCAATTTTTGGAGCTGTTATTTTTCGCTCACGGCCGATTTTTCGCTCACAAGAGACGCGCGGAGACGCCGACACCGACGGCGGTATTTCTGCGGAACGAGCTCTCTAACGCTATCGCGTTAAGAAGGTGACCAGCATAGCACCGAAACGTATGCGGCTAGATATCAAGTAAGAGAGATAGATTGATACGGTCAGTTTTTGAAGTTCGTAACGAAATGGCTCGCATTTGAAGAACTGCTGTATCGATTTTTTAATTATTATAACTGTGCATTAGAAAACTTTCGTTTGCACACAGCAGCGGCCGTCCGCGCTTCACACTGTAATAGATTTTTCAGAATATGTTATTTGCGGGAAGTTATATCTGCGCTGCCCTGTACATTGTCAATAAGTGCACTTCTTTGTCAGAGAATCAACCCAGTCCCCTGAGCCGCAGCTAATATTAGGTTTTTCTATCATGCTGAAGGAGCTATCAATGTAAAAGAGTGGACTTGGTGTACGTTTAGCGATAAGCACTCCCTCAAAAGCGTGCATAAGGACAGCCGTTCCGTTAACACAAAAGAGGAAAAGGAGTGGGGTAGGCATCGATGATGTAGGAGTCGCGAGTCTATATAGGACACTTCTTTATTTTTAAACGCGGCTGCCACAATTCTCCAACAGATACATCAATCGGAATCCCATCACACAATGCAGGAGCTTGGAAACAGCTCGCTAATCCGCTTGTATTGGGATACATAGCCAGCAAGAAATTGTTTTGGTCGCCAGCCATTCCACCAATTCTATTAGAATTCCCGTGCTTCAAGGGGCGAAGTTAATACATATGTATATTAAATTAGGCTATAAACTTCTTTGTACTTTCAATATCTTAAAGGCAAACATAGAGAAACATGAAACACCGAGAAAAAGAAGCTCGAGGAAAATTCCTTTAGCTAGCTAGTGAGCTGTGTAAACCGATACAAAATGTTGCGAACTGCGCCTTAACAGACCTTTACGTAACCCAAAATACTCCATTTTATACTTCGAGCTTTCGACGGCCATCTTGCACGCTCTATTTAGTGCTGCCAGATCTGCTTATGGTGCTGGATTAGGCGTACTATAAAGTGGATACCTGATTATATAGAAAGCTGTGTACTTTGCGCGGTGATCTATGCAGTAACATATAATACATGGGAGTGCTGGAGCCGCTCGTACTTTCCTCGACAAAAGATCACTCTTTTTCTTTTGTAGCTCCACTGAACCTTTTTTTTTTGCGAGGTGGACCTCATTTGACAAGCGCGGTATAGGCATATGTGTTCGTTTTCTTTTTTCCCAATGAATATTCGCCTGGGAATGTAGAGCTTGTCGCGTTCCCTGCGTTTTTGTCTTCGGTTACGTGAGCGCCATTTATTTCAAGGAACGATTTGGTTCCTTCTTGGCGATGTTTCTCGTAAGCAGCGCAGAAAAAATCTAAACACAGCGCCATTTTGCTCTTGGAATCACTGTGAGTTCTGCGGGCAGCAGTGGTCGGCGATGGGAAGGAACATGCTGATGCGATGGGCAGTTTGCATGGACGAGAAAGAAGACCGCACGTGCGGGTAAAGGGAAGGAGGCGGTAGAGATTTGCAGCGCTCAGAATATTTGGGCAGGTGCTGTGATACCGAAATACACCCCTTAGCTCTGCCACCGGGTTGCCTGGTGCCCATGGCGCACAGGACTTTGGGGGTAACCAGGAGGCACACCTGCGTAGCTAGAGGACTTGCTGGCCGAGCGCCAGCACCCTCTTCGGGGCATCCCCCAGGACACCACGAGGCAGCCATCACGAACAGGCAGATTTTGGAGAACCAGACACGGTTCATCCCAAGTTGAGCAACCGCAAATCGAACATCAAAATCGCGCAATACAAGTTTGAGTTTATTGGAGAAAAGATAATGGGAATCCTTGTTCCGAGGCTGTTCAGTATAACACGTAACAATATAACACGTAACGTAATCATTTTTGTTTGCTCTACGCGCTGTAATTTTGAATTGATTGGCGTTAAACGTAGTCACACTAGAGGATGTACAAAAAGATCAATATTTCTCTTTCAGTTGTTCTTTTCGGCGAATGCCAAGAGTCTCTCCCTATATGCTGGCAGCACAGCGATCGAGATAACCAGCTAGCGTTATGTTTCCTCGTTAAACCATTCTAAAGCTCAATATTGTGTAAATTAGAAAGTAACACCAAAATGGCAATGCACGTCTTCTCAGTTGAGCCTTTAACTAGCCAGGCCCACTGGATAGTTTAGAAAATCAGTTCGCTATTATTCAGCTGGCAAGGTACAATCCATCGTGCAGCCTAAATTGCGTTAATATTAATTACTAGTAACTTACAATAGCTTTATTCAAAACATATGATCATGATGCATTTGTGTGCTTGGTAGGAAAACGAATTTTCCTAGTTTATATAGAAATTTGCTGCGTGCATCAAAACCCTGCCAACCAAACTTTATAGATTAAGGAAATGAATTCGATTCCGTAGAGATAATAACAGCAGTTACGATGACGCCGAGAAGAAAGAGCTATAACAAATAGCCTAGCCTGAAACTTGAAAGAGTGCACAGCTATCCTGTTCCGCCTCAAGAAAGTGGTCGAGAAAAAAAAAGTCAGGCAAAAGAGATGCAATCCCTCTGCTGTTTAGTCACGGCATGCTTAGAAGAAATAGTTAGGACTGGTTTGTGAATAAACAGGGAAAGGCATTAACTCAGAATGTCTCAAAAACCCGCTCTTGGGGTTATCATCGCGTCCTCCAGCAATGACGATGATGGATTGCAAAACATGATTGACGACCTAAACTGAGAAGGCGTTAGAGTGGAGCATGCAGGAGCAAAGGGAACATGTATAAAACATAAGTAACAGTAAGTGGCCTGGCACAAAAAAAGAAGCAACTCGGCAAATGACAACCAAACATTTGAATTTCTACGAAATTATGCATACCTAGGTCAACTGCTAACGATTGAGCGTACTCAGGCAATAGAAATTCACCGAAGAGTACGCAGTCTGGGTGGGCGCGCAAACAGTAGGATATGGCAACTCATGGCTCGTAACTTAGCAATGTCCCTGAACCAGAAAAGGAGGAACACTTCCCCTGTTTAGGTGTGTGTCTATGTGAAGAGGGCGGGAAGACGATGCTCAGCCTGCACCATTAAGGTATCGAAGGTAGAAGAGGAAAGAGAGTTAAGTTGGGAGAAAATAGGAGAGGGATATGAAAGAGGGGAGTGATGAATAGAAAAGAAAGGAGAAATAAGAAAAAGGGAGTAAGAAAGTAAGGACACTACGGTAGCAGGATGATTTAGCGATAAAAACAAAAATGACTACACCGGTCTTTGTCTTCATTCTTGACGAACAATTCATTCTTCCCTTGAGGCCTGCCTGTGCCTTGCTCTGTATTGTTCTTTCTCTTTTTTTCTCGCGTTCTTTTTGTATACGTTTTTCTGAAATAGTGCTTGTTTGGAAATAGCGTTTGCACTCTTAAGCACCAAAAGCAGACTCTGCCTTAAGCTTTCCAGCAAGGAGAATCTTCCACTTCGGATTTCAAGAGCTCTCTGGAAAATCTGTAAAATGTAAACTTGTAAAATGTTTTCATTAATTTTCTTAATCATCTTTTCCGAAAACCGAGTTGTTGTTATGTTTTTTAGGATTTATAGTTTTGTATTAGATAAATATTTTAGCAGTATTCTTTCCGTTTTAGTTCTTTGCATCTGTCCCACGGGACATGATTCCAAGAAATGATCGAATGATTGAACTCGTGCTTTAGACAAGCATGGGTTGCGATCCATTTTGAAACTTTCAAAATAATGTGGGAATCAGCCGCGGCCTGAAATTGCGTCCGAAGTATAGAAATTGGTTTGGAAGTGGCCTGGTATTTGTTTTATATATTTAATCCATTCGTATATGTAGCTGGCTTGCCCTTTTCAGCCCAAGCTTTAATCCGCTCCCCAAATAGCTTTTCCTGAAGTTCTTTTCTCATTAATGCTTTTTTAACTCGGATTTTTAATTCCTCACCTTGTTTTGCAGCCTCCTTCGCTAATTTGTTGGGTAAATTGTTTCCATAATTTCAAATGTGACCTGTACTGTATGTAAATCTAATTTTAGAGTTTATTATTTCTCATTTTTAATCTGTTGAATTAGGTGATTATTGTTACAAGGTTCCTAATAACTTGCAGAGCAGACAAGTTGTCTGTAAAGAGTTGGTAATTATTTTAATATTCCAGCGTTTTTCTATAAACGACTGCTTTCAGAAGGACTATAGTTTTAGCTTCGAAATTTTTCGAGTAGGGTGGTAGTTTGCATTGTTTACTAGCTATTATGAATTTTTCCTTATTGAGTAATTTAAGTGCCACTCTTACATTGTTTTGTGTTTTTGGAGCCGTCTGTATAAATTATATCCTTTAATGCGTTATCTTCCTCGTTAATAAAGGGGTATTCTATTCTCTCCACCGGATGATCATGCCAAAGATAGTATTTGCCGGAAATTTCATTGCTCGTGAAAATTTTGCCTTTCCATTAAAAGTTTTTGTGTTGACGTAATCTATAATGCATTTCGTTTTGCTTTTCTATTGTTAAGTAGACATTAGCTTATATCTTTAGTCCAATGTTTGGTGTTGTCTTAAGTGCTTTTAGGATCATTAGTAAAAGTATTCTTTGAATACGTCTTTTTGATGATGATAGATTTTATTGTGTAGCGAACTGGTGGTGCATATAGAATAATTGTGTCAATGCCATGAATGTTAATTTTTGCCTAATTGTTGGGGGTAGCAGTTATTTCCTTCTTAAGAAGTTGTGTTTATTCTATAACTTAGTGCAGCACTTTTTTCTCCAACGTATTGCGGGTGTGTAAGAGTGAAAATGCATTATCAAATCGCACCGGAATCTTAATTTCTTAGTGTATCCATATTTAGCAGTGGAGGGTGACTTTTGTATTTTTTTTTTATTTCCACTAAGTACTGTGAATTGTCAGCGTTCAAACTTATTCCTTTGTCTTTCGACCATTGTTGAATAATTTTCAGCGCTTCATATGATTTATTTTCTGCTTCTCTCCAGAATTTGAAATTAATTGGTAAAACTATATCATATGCAAAAGCTTCGAGATGTGTCTTACTTGACAATTTTATTTCAAGAATATCGGCTGTTCTTAAGTTTCACGAAAGTGGGCTGAGAGGAGGCTCCTTAGGTGATCCTATTTTTAAATGTTTAACAATTTTCCCATTCTCACTCTCATCGATGACTGTGCGTTCCGTAAGAATATTATCAATTAGTTCTACCATATCGACGGCATTTCACTTCTTCTATTTTTCTGTTGAGCTGGGTTAAAATCCACACAGGCATGCAACATTTTCTCATCCTTAGCGTTATCATTTACGGACACCGCGGCGGTGGAAGCCATCGCAACCAATTTCGGCCATTGTACAATGGGCCGCTAACAGCCTGCGCTGTAAAAACAGACACGGGTAAGCGATACCCTGCCTTACATGAGGCAGAATCAATAGATTTGGGCAAGTGACATAATGGGAAGGGCGCACAACCAATGGTGAATTAGAATGTCCGAATGCACACCAAGAGACAGCAAACGCGATAGCGGACGACTGAATGTACGACGGTGGATGAAAGTGAAAAAAAAATGCAAGTGCAAAATGAAATCACCTCTCATAGGCCCTGGAGAGATGGAGATCGTTGGCATATTATAGCGCTCGCTACGAGAGACTATGGCGATTACTACGATCATGAGCTATCAGCGCTACGGACATCCAGGCCACAGGACGGACGGAAACATCATGCGAAGCAGCCTGCTGTACTTCAGTTTAAAGTCCATCATTATGGCAGAATTTTGTGCCTGTCGTTGGTCGTTTTCCTCACTTATGCCTCATTTTTCTGTGGGTAAACTTGTAGCTTTCCTTAAAGGGGTCCTGAACCACCGCTCGGGCTTGGTTTTGAAAACGGCTGGGTGTGTATTGAATGCCTCTCAGAAATTCACAGCCGAAAGAATTTTTCAAAACGGTTTGTTAGGAGCGACGAAATTGCGCCCGGAAAACTTCCCTTTCCAGTCCTGTCTCAACTCTGCGGAGTAGAGGGTACAGAGCTCCTTAGGGCGGTGTCGAAGGAGGTGCCCCGCCCACCGCTTTACGTCACGAGACTTCAGCGACGTGTCAGAGTGGCTAACTAAAAGCGCGCGACCTCCGGGGGCTGTTTCTTCGCAGCGCGCTTGTGGCCGCCTGCTCGCTTCGCGCCTGGGCTCGGTCGCATGCTCTCGCGATCACCGCATTCTTTTTTTTTTTCAATCCTCCGAAGCTTTGTTTTCGTTCATCACATACGTTTAGGCTCGCAGGTGTGAGCGTTTACTTTGTCAGTGCGCTACTTGCCGTCGATATTGTGCGTAACGCGGCGTCAGGACACACAGCGCAACTACCAACGCTGCTCCACCTTGTCCTGTATAACCCCTAGTTAATTGTTGATTAGTGATTGTAGACGGGATAATCATGCTGTCGGGCTCGAACGTGATTACTATGACTCGAAAGGAAGACCTTCACAACTCGGACCCTTGCCAACAGGTTAATGTGGAATAAGGTGCGTTGACATGCGGTAAGATGGATGGATTAATTTAATGCGTGAATACACTAGTTCAATTTTAGCAGTGAAGCTGTTTAAGCTATTGGTGAAACTGGGAAATCTGCCGCAAACGCCGCTAAGCAAGGTAATGCTAGCATAACACTACCACGCTGTAGTAAAGACAAAGCTCCCTAGGACTAGTTAGGTAAGGCTAAGTCTCATTCAATGGAGCCTAATTAAGATTCCTAGGACTAGTTAAGTAAGGCTAAGTCTAATTCAAGGGAGCCTAATTAGGAATAATTAATTGAAGCCTAGTTCAGACAGGACTAATCCAACTAAGCCAAACCAAGCCAAACTGAACTAATGCAACCTGAATTGAGCTATGACAAGTAAGTCACACCTAATTAAGCAGATACTAATGATTTATAATTAATTAAGCCGTGATACTACTAAACCATGTCTAATTAAGGTAAATCTAATTATACGAAGCCTAATTTAGCTGATATGAACAAATCTAGTGCAAGCAAGCTTCTAATTAGACCATGTTTAATTAAATAGTGCTAATTAAATCACGCACAGCTAGGTTATTACTAGTTAAATCAAACCTAAACTAGCACTTATTAATCGAAGGTAAATTATGCTAAGACTTCAAGGTCAAGCCTCATTAAGTTGAGCCTAACCATTTCAGGACTAATTAGGCTAACACTGATTAAATCAAGCCTATTTCAGGTAGTATTCATCAAGCGATACCTAATCAAGATAATATGTCAAAGAACAGCGTAACTAGGCATGTACTAATTAGGCCATGTATATTTAAGATATGACTAATTACCCCAATAATAATTATATCATGAGTAATGAAGACCGGCGTATTAAACAATGTATGATTAGGTACAAGTTAACTAGACAGAGCCTAATTAGTGTAACACTAATTAGGTCCTGGCTAATTAAGTTCAGACTAAGTCAAGTCTCAATAAGCTCAGATTATTAAGTTACGCCAAATTAAGCCAGACATTACAGACGTAATGATTTCATTCGAAACTAATTTACCTTAGTCAACCCTAATCTGCTGTAATCCTTAATCTGCTGGAACCCTAAGTCTAGCATAATCAGCTCTATAATATGCCATAGTCCACCTTAATGCACACTAGTCTGTCTTAATCCACCCTAATGCGCCTTAATGAGCTCTAATCCACCCAAGTACACCCTAATCAGACCTAGACCTTTAACCTACCTTATAGAAGAAATATTTTCGGTTCGACTCCAGCGATGTTATTGAGTACGAGTACTAGAAGGTGGCGCATGGGAGTACCATAGGGAATAAACCCATCTACAATCACTGATGAATTGTGAATTAAGGTTTGGCAATAATGTGTGATTTATTACAGGCTGCAGGCATGCATTTGTTGGCTTCTTGGAAAACTATATTTATGGTGACTCTTGCATCGCACCGTTCGCGTCCACGCCGAGGTAGTTTAGGAACGCCTTCCAATGGCATCTATGAGGCTTGCGAATTAACAAATATATTTTTACATATTTCCAGCAACTATTTTGCTATATAGGTGCTGACAACGCAAGGAAAAGCGAGCGCACGGCACGCACGGCACGCACGCGCTTATGGTTTTAAAAAAGGCGCCCTGCGAAGGGCCCGCACACAGCCGAGGCGGGCGTGTCTGCCATCGGCCAATAGCAGCGACGCTCCTTGTAAATGCTCTATGACGAAACAGAGCATATTCAAGGAGCGTGAGGAGAAGCCGCTTTTTGAGTTGAGGGCTCCTGAAGAAGTGGAAGCCTTGTGCTCCGCTTGTGAACGCTACGCTTCGCGGATGACTACAGCATTTGGATGAGATGTTCGTTACAGCGTAGGCAAGCCGTAGAATATGTTTTTTCACCAAGCCCGGAGGGTGGTTCAGGACCCCTTTAAAGAGACCTTCACTCGTTGTATTAAAGAATGAAATACGAAGTGCATGTACTTGTTTTAACATTTGCCGAAACGCGTATCTGCCTTCCTCTTCTTTCTTTTTGCCATTCTTCCTGTGATAATGACTTCCAGCTGACATTCTATCAAGTTCCTGCCCGCCCGAATTTTGTATTCGGCTTGGAGCGATTAAGAATGTCCCCTCAGTTTACGTTCCCTCATCAATAAATCGATCACCGCATTCCTTCATCAATTTTTTTATTTATATATGCTTGCACTCATTCAGGTCTCAAGTACATATCGGAGTCAATTTCTATGCCCGCTTCAAGCAGAACGAGATCAATGGTATGCGAGAGAGCGAGCAGCTCGGAAGCCATGAGGGCACGTCTCCCCTTTCTTTCTTTTTCGACGCTTCCGCGACTCGCGCTTTTGCAAAGCGCAGCTGGTATGCGACCTCATTTCTACGCGAGCGCATTCGTCGACTGCTTCAGAGGCAGCTCTCGTACTTCGTGAACAGCGGACGATAGCCCAAAACCTCGCATTTCCTCGTTGTATAGACCCTCTAACTTCCTGGATGATGAAGACGTGCATGCGATTCCGCATATCTCGCAGATCTTGATTTATTCCCCAAGTGGGATATCTGGTGCGAAAGTTCGAGCAGTGCAATCGACCTATGCGCGCACTGTTTTTGAGACGAAATGGACAATGCGTGAAAATTTTTTCCTCTTCCAGAACGTCCTGCCGGGATGTACCTCTGCCACTGGAAGCACTGGCAGGCACTCGAAGACAGTGGGAGCACGGGAATACACTGGAATGCAGCCGTATTCTTTACAACGTAAGGACAAGTTAGAACACTGCTCTAAGCGTTGTGATCCATTATTCTGTCATTCAAAGGACGCCATGTTTGCCGGACATGTATCAAGTACATATCGGAGTCAATTTCTATGCCCGCTTCAAGCAGAACGAGATCAATGGTATGCGAGAGAGCGAGCAGCTCGGAAGCCATGAGGGCATTTTCGCCTCCATCGCAAATGCGACCACGCAGCAAAATACCCTTCTAAACACTGTATCTTGAGGGAGATGGAGAAAGGAGAGCGGGGGTATTATAAGTAACCTCGGGGCGAGGTCGAGGATCGCTGTTAGCGAACGCGGGCGGTTCCGTTTCACTTTTCACTGCATGTCGTTGGCCGTGGTCATGCTTTACCTTGTAAGCAGCAGGACGCGTTCACGTTTTAGGGGCGAAGCTCCTTATGGCGTAGGCTCGATTATTGATTGTGGTTTGGTTAGGAAAGGACGCTAATTTCTGCAGCCCATGTAGGGAGCACGGCTAAGCGTCCGTGGGGGTGGGGTAAAGGGCGTGAAAGAGATAGAGAGGAGAGGAAGGCCGTAGTGGAGGGCTCCGGAAATTTAGACCACCTGGGGTTCTTTAACGTGCACTGACAACGCACAGCACACGGGCCTCTGGCATTTTCGCCTCCATCGCAAATGCGACCGCCGCGGCCGGGATCAAACCCGCGTTTTTTGGTTGGCAGCCGAGTACCGTAACCACTACACCACCGCGGCGGACAGGCTTGGCTGCCGTTGTCCGTCGTAGCTACCTCGTCTAGTTCGCGCTCGCTCTCGGCGCGTGACTCCCGGCGCGCGGGCTCTCTCACTCTTCCATCTGCTGTCTTGCGAGAGAGAGAGAGACAGAGAGAGAGAGCGAAAGGCGAGCGTTGACTATGGAACGCTCTTTCTTCGATGTACGCTCTACCAGCTCGCAAAGAAGGAGAACGCACCCTCACCCGCGAGAGAAAACGCTGACGCAGGCAGTGTCTTCTAGCGAGTTTCTTGATTAAAAAAAATTCACAGCATATCCACGGAGTGAATGATGATGAATGGCCGAGGCTCTGGAGGTTCATCGTAGATCGTGCTGACTTCCGGATTAATTTAGTTAACGCGCACGCTACGAACGAATCCTTATGGTTCAACTACGCACAAGTGAGATCTCCCACCGGCACTTCATTGCAAGTCAAGATCCAGTGCATATATATATATATATATATATATATATATATATATATATATATATATATATATATATATATATATATATATGGGCGGCCGGTGAATGGTTCCCCAGCGCGAGCAGTCGGTATTTTTCAATCAAAATCTCGCTAGAAGACGCTGCCTGCGTCAAGCTTGTCTCTCGCGGGTGAGGGCGCGTTCTCCTTCTCTGCGAGCTGGTAGCGCGTTCATCGAAGAAAGAGCGATTCCATAGTCAACGCGCGCCTTTCGCTCTCTCTGTCTCTCTCTCTCTCTCACAAGACAGCAGATGGAAGAGAGAGCTCGCGCGCCGGGAGGCACGCGCCGACGGCGCGCCTCCCACACGCGCCCTCCTAGTAGCGCGTTCCTAGTAGGTAACGCGCTACAACAACGGACGGACAGACCCAGGCTTTAAGGAGTTTCGCCCCTAAAATACCGACTGCTCGCGCTGGAGAACCGTTCACCGGCCACTCATACATACATACATACATACATACATACATATATATACATATATATATATATATATATATATATATATATATATATATATATATATATGCACTGGATCTTGACTTGCAATGAAGTGCCGGTGGGAGATTTCACTTGTGCGTAGTTGAACCATAAGGATTCGTAGCGTGCGCGTTAACTAAATTAATCCGGAACTCGGCACGATCTACGATGAACATCCGGAGCTTCGCCCACTCCTCATCATTCACTCCGTGGATATGTTTCGTCTAAGAAGTCACTCCTTTTTCCATGATGGCCACGTTATCTCTGCACCATTACGCGTTTAAGCTCACGAAAAAAAAACGCTTCGTTTTCATAAAACAGCTTTATTCATTTCAAGACGAAAAATATTTCATCTCCCAGTATATTGCATAAAAGAACACAACGAAATACACTTATCAATTTTGGCGATGCGCACCGCTTTCCCAATGGTAGCTCTCGCCCTGTCGTTCTCGCATATTTTATGGCTCACCCTGTCATAAAACAACACCCACTCAGGCAAAGGAGCTGGAAGCCTGCGCCGGACTCAGTCGTGCCTAATGCGCAGTGCGCACAACGGGATCCGCGCCTCCACTTCGTGACGTCGCAGCGAGTGAACGCGTTGTTTTCCAAACATCTCGGGTAGCGCCCCTGGTTGCAGTGCATGTTTTCTTGGTAAACACTTGGCACGAGCATTTGAGATCGCTTGCATCGGAACGTAAAAGCACCTGTAATTTGCAACAAGGTTGCGACGTGTCCCGTGAAATTAGAGGTTGCATCCTTGTCACCACCACGGCGGAGTTTTATTCTTATCCATGTTGTATAAAGGTCTATTGAAAGCCGCGAATTGGTAATTTTTTGTCAGCGCCCTCCCTAAGAAATATGACATCAAATCGGACTCATATTAACTTCTCGAAGGCAGCATATGACGTCATCATTTAGGCCATGAATGACGTCATCCTGACCTAACCATGTAAGCATCATATGCGAAGTCGTTGTGAAGCCACATGATGACGTCACCACTTGGCGCCATCACTGTTCATGCCAGTTGGGCGCATGGCGGACGGTAGATTACGTATTTTCTTACTCATGAGCCAGGCAGTGCTTTTGCACTAAAAAAACTAATTGCCAGCTTGCACTATAGTGATACAAGGCTGGACTAAGAGCGCTGCGTTTGGGGGACCTATGGCTTCTTTCGACTTGTGCAAGCTTAACAAAATCACGTGGTTTATCACGTGACTATCTATTACATAATTTTAGCGGGTAGATGTCACACGACTACCTGTCGCGTCACGTTACGTGACATGGGCCACATATGTCTAGGTCCAAATGGGCTTGGCGGGCACTGTCCGGCTGGGGCGTCCCTGCTTTCCTTGGTTGTGCTCACGTAATTCCTCCTTACCCTTCCCTCTCTTTCCCACCCTTTTCTCTATATAGACCTTTTCACGGGAGGCATAGAGCACTGCCATATTGGGCTGTGCACGGCAGTAAAAATACCTGTGTTGTCTGTTTTGTTCCGTTTGTCATCGCGTATGTGCGCTGTTTGATAATAAAGCCCTCCGAACTGGTCAAAATTGCTACTACAAACCCTCGGCAGTGCTTTCTAGCCGGGTCACACGCATGCCCAGGGAGCTTTCTCTGTAAAGGTGTATACCGCGCATGACTACCGCTATGCTTTACCCTCACCCCTTCACTATTCCCTCCTGCTCAACCCTGCTGCCCTTACCCACTCCTTTGGTATACCATACCAATCTATGGTATGCTATGAAATGTCTCCGTCTTTGTGTAGTAGTAGGCTGATGGCATGAGGGCAAAGGAAGAAAGAAGTGCACGTGGAATGCCGTGCGTTTCGTAGAAGTGCGCGCGCACAAATTTCATGATGAGGATAGTTCTTGGCCAGACCGGAGAGATTAAGCTCGGCATAAAAAGCTCCGCTGTTACATGTGATTGCTCACACTGACCTGTCCGGATATTAATGCGGAACGTGCCACTCCCAGCATGGGGCAGGCGATCACTTCTTGATTCGGTGTTTTCGATGTCTTCTGTTGATTACGTACTCTTCTTCACATGAAATATGCCACGAACATAGTGGGAGAGGAAATATTCGTTTAGGAGATTCCTCGTAGGCATCCCTAAAGCCGGCAGCCAAAAGCCGATATGTTCAGAGCAGCAGTAAGAGATAGGGAAAACGTAGTTACAGAAGAAGACGCAAGCGGAGGTACCACTACTACATCTTAACTACGATGGCCGCCCGTCGTGCCCGAAGGTTCGTCCTTTTTGCAAGTGAGCTTCTTTGAAGGGCAACTCCGACGGTTTATCACCATGCTCTGATATCAATGTTTTCCGATGGTAATGATGCTGCCAGGATGGTTCTTTTTGCTCAAAAATGCACCAACAATTTTAAATAAGCAACTGAAAGTCGTCTTCAAACCGAAACCGAAACGGATAGATGCTTCGTGGAGCGTGTGCGGTGACGTAACAACCTTCCCTGCCACCAGAAATTTGGAAATGGCGCCAAAGAAATTCCACTGGCGAGGCTATCCGACGATATATGGAGTTATGCCAGATTTTCTGATATTGACAGCGACCGTCATAGCGCTTAAGTATCACCACTCTTTTAAAGGTCTGCTGGCTGGGGTAGGCAGCGCGGAGGTGATAACGTCATAAGCACAGGGTGGACCGTGTGAAAATCCGCTAAAAAATTTAACATTCATTTACAGGAACACTAAATGACCTGCATTCCCCTGACTTGGCGTACATTTTACAGTACTGAGGAGAGTACATATTAAAAATTTTATTGCGATCAGTCGACATTGAAAAATCGCTAGAGTTGTCCTTTAACGTGACCGCGGTCGGTTTGGATCGTTCTGCCGGCTTTATCCGAGCAGAGTTTTGTCCGAAGAGAGTTTGGGGAATTAAGTGATATCGCTTGTTCGGAGAATTAGTCTTTTGCGTAAGCTGACATCCACATCCTCGTGGGCCCCGCCACGGTGGCCTAGTGGCTATGGTACTCGGCTGCTCGGTGGACGCGAGACGTTGGAGTCCGTATGCTGTGAGATGGCAGTGCACGTTACAGAATACCAGGTGGCCAAAGCTTCCAGAGGACTCCACCATGGCGTCTCATAATCACAAGTGGTTTTGGGACGTCAACCCCCAAAATTATTCAATCATATCTTTTTGACGTTCGTTCAATGCTATTTGAATGGGCCCAACAGGGCGATTTTATTCCGAGTCATCTTTTTCCACTCCTCCAGCGAATCCAATAGCGCTTTTCTGCCATCATGAATGTAATTGCAACGTAATACCCTCCTTGATCTGAAAGTCCATGACAAAAGCCGCGCAGAGAGCCACGTAAAGTTGCGTTTTCTACGGTACGAGTACTGTGCACCTGAACTAGACGTGTACTCGACAAAGGTAATTTGCAATATTCTACCGCTGAAGGAGTACTACTCTTTTACCGTAATTAAGCGTCTGCCAACTGGTTAACTTAGCAGATTCGAAGAACTATAGCTAAGCTAAATTTAGCAAAATGCGCGGAATGTAATTTCAAATAGGTCATAATTGGTGGTCGACGCACAAACGCTGACGTCGCGAAGCAAAATGAGGAGACTTGAAAGCGTTGATGTCCTCTTTATTTCCAATAGTCCAAATGCTACCGTGAATTTACCGAAATTAGGAGCTCTGATCCAATGCTTTCTAAAGTCTGAGGAAATCGTCTGTTCCTTTCAGCTCAACTTTGGTAGTGAGCTTAATGAAAATAAAGTGCACCATGGTAATTATCAAGGAGGGAGTAAAAAGAAAACAAATGCGCGAATAAATGGCTAAACGCTCCAAAAGATTGTAGTTATGCTTCTTTTTAAAGACTCGTCGCAAGCGCGAGCCACTGCTCTATTTGCTTGACTGCGAGGCGAAGTATAATCTGCAGATACAGAAAAAATTACAGCATATCCACGGAGGGAATGATGACGAGTGGACGAAGCTCGGGAGGTTCATCGTAGATCGTGCCGAGTTCCGGATTAATTTAGTTAACGCGCACGCTACGAATCCTCATGGTTCAACTATGCACAAGTGAAATCTCCCACCGGCACTTCATTGCAAGTCAAGATCCAGCGCCTATATATATATATATATATATATATATATATATATATATATATATATATATATATATATATATATATATATAATTTGGGCTGCCGGTGAACGCTTCTCCAACGCGAGCAGTCGGTATTTCTCAATCAAGAAACTCGCTTGGAGACGCTGCCTGCGCCAACGTTGCCTCTCGCGGGTGAGGGCGCGTTCTCCTTCTTTGCGAGCTGATAGAGCGTTCCTCTAAGAAAGAGCGTTTCCATAGCCAACGCGCGCCTTTCGCTCTCTCTCTGTCTCTCTCTCACAAGACAGCAGAGGCACGCGCCGGGAGGCAAGCGCAGAGGGCGAGTGCCGAGGGCGAGCGCATGCCCCCTGGCACGCGGGTTACGCCGGACGCCTGACGCGTGACAAGGTTAGACTAAGAAGAGCTTCGCCCCTAAAACGAAGCAACTAATAGCTGTCACATGGCTGAAGAACACCGAAGCATCAATTTAAATGAGAGAGGGAAGCGTCGCTTAGAGGTACGGTTGCAGCTCGCTTGGCATGTAACATGAGGAACGGGGCGCCGACGTGGTCGCGCAGTTTTTTAAGTAACGTAGACGTAACATTAAATACTTAAAATTAGCATGGACTTTATTTGTGCGCCATATACCGTTGCTCAGGTAGATATTTGAGGGAGCAGAGACCCCGTGGCATAATTAATGACTGAGAGGACTTCCTTTTCCTCCGACGTAGAAGAAAAAGTTCCTTAAGTGCATTTTTCACATCTTGTCACTACTTACCTCAGTGAGAACACATGGTAGCATAAAAATCGGAAAAATAGACTTAGGAAGAAGGGGAGAAGAGGAGAAGAAACAACAGGTCGAGCGCTAAACTTCAACTGAATTTATCCAAACAGAAGAGCCAAGAATTACAACATATGCGCATGCGTGCATGGGTGTCGTCAAGGGCGAAATTAAAAAAACATAATTTAACAAATGAGTTTCATTGTCATACAGAGAAACTGATGTCTTACTAATACAACTCGTGCCTTTCTTTTTTATGTGATATGCCCCCAAATGTTCCCTAGCCAACGTATCACCACTCCTGCCAATCATCTTAGTCTCACGCAATTTTGGTTCACATCCGCATGTCTTGCAGTGCGTCACGCCTTTGTTTATTATAGATAATTCGTGCTCCCGTGCTCGGACATTGACACATCTGCCTGTTTGGCCTACGTAGGTTTTCCCACACGACATCGGTATTTCATACACGACGCCCTTCGTGCAAGCCACGTACGATATGGTGTGCTTCTTCTCGCATCCAGACTTCCTTTCGTCAACGCGTCTTATGCGCGGACACAGTCCAGCCAACTTGCGTGGCGCCGAGAACACAACAGGCACACCGAACCTAGACGCGACTTTCTTCATGTCGTGGGAAAGATTGTGGACGTAAGGCACCACTGCGGGCTTACATCCTTTTTCGACGGGGCTGAGCATTTTTTTGTTGGTGCCCTTCACCTTGTGAAGAAGGGTTTTAGAGACCGCGCCTATGACCGAGCACGGATAGGCGGCTGCATGTAGCCTCGCCAATTGGTAGTCGAAACTATACTGCATCAAGTGAGGACAAGACTTCATGAGGGCAGATTCAAAGAGTAAGAGCCACCCTTTGCCTTGAATCTGCTAATGAGTGTTCTCTTTTAAATGTGAACTGTTCATGAGCCCCACCACAGCGGTATAGTGGCTATGGCACTCGGCTGCTGATCCAAAAGTGGCGTGGCGGAATCGGCTGCTGCATTTTGATGGAGGGGAAATGTTCAGGCCCGTGTACTGTGCGATGCGATATCAGTGCGCGTTAATGAACCCTAGGTGGTTTAAATTTCCGGAGTCCTCCGCTACGGCGTCTCTCACCACCATAGCGTCGGTTTCGGAAGTAAAGCTGTACCCATGTATACATGAATACGAAAAGTAACAGAAAGGAGTCCAGTCTCCGAAGAGCATTATACAAAGAGAAAGGCACGGATAAGCCTTATACTCCATTTCGGATGTTTCAATTACGTGCCACAACGCACAATTAATGTTGAATCAAGATGATAATCTGGGCGACTCAGCCTACGCTCACTTTCTAAATACATCGCATAACTGAGTTCAGCGCTTGCCATGTGTACGCCTCTTCTTTTCCAAGTTATTAACGTGCTGTTTTGACAAACTGAACAATACATACCGCCGCATTCGGACGCGAGAAATTCTATCGGGTATTCGCAACCTAGCTTGAAAATTTAGCTGTGGTGCTCCAGGACTTCTTTCAAGGATTATCGTCCACGAAACAAACTCTAGTTAACCACTACAAGACTGTAAGAGGGCGCAGTTCGACTTGCCTTGAGTCCGCGCCTTCGTATGTGCTATTTGACTAGGAACGCTGTCGTCGTTGTCTCCCAGCATTTGATCACACGGAGCTTATGTGTCATTTCTTCATGACGAAAAGAAATTGGCCCTGTATCTGCGTCGTTCGCTGCAAATGCCACAGAAAGACAATAGTCTTCTGCCAGCCGTACTGCGCTGCGTTAAGGTCCCTAGATAAGTTGCGTGAGATATGGACGCCATCTGGCAGCGCCGTCTGGAAACATGAGCTTGAGCAGAATCCATGGGCAGCTGCCAGGTGGCAGCACAAAACCGTAGGGAGAGGCCTTTTTTCGTGCATAGCGTCCCATTTTTAGCGCAGCCTAACAAACACTAGGGTCTTTAGAATTACGTATGTATGTGTTTTCTACTGAAGGAAAACACCACCTAATACTTACGTATTGATGTTGCGCCTCAGGTATGCGTAATATTCGCTTTTTATTGACGATGTTCACAAGTATGAACGCAGCTACCAGTTCAAGATGGCTGGGCGTTAGGGAAGTGCTTAAAATTTGGCCGGGTGGTTGAATTACTGTCAGACAGACAAACAGACAGACAGACGAAAATTTCTGCTTTCTAGTATCCCAAGAAAGAGTATCGTCTTTAAAAATTCCATGGAAGCAAAGTGGATTATCATTGCTCTATCACGTAACAGTTCTGGACTACTTCTGGGTTATGACAGCATGGACACTCGGAGATCAGCGACACATTTGCTCTTATTTGGGATAAGAAACGAGGCACACCTTAACTCGATGATCACTGCGGTGTGTGCAGCTTGTGTAAGTACTTCTACGTGATATAGCGGAGCTTCTGCTTGCAATTCTTTCTTAAAGCACTCGTCAAAGCAGCTTCAGCGGCTTCGCTAGAATCATACGAAAAAAATTACACCCGCATCTTCCCACGGGGGAACTCGAGCAAATGCGTCGCAGAGTGGTGGGGGTATCGCGTGAATTTTGCGTAATTGGGTATGGTTTGGGAATGCTTAATTGTTATTTCGTCTTTATTATTCTTGAGCAAAGCGTCAAGTCAAGCGAAAGCCAAGTAAAGACGCCCTTGAATGAATTCCGAACGCGCGCTCCGCCGCTTATATGCACACCGCCCGCGTTCGAGGGAGAGGAGTACGGGAGAGAGGTCCGCACCCCCACTGCGCAAAAGCCAAGACGCCCTTGACTGAATTCCGAACCCGCGCTCCGCCGCTTATATACACACCGCCCGCGTTCGAGGGAGAGGAGTGCGGGGGAGAGGTCCGCACCCCCACTGCGCATGCTCGGCTTGCTGAAAGTCCGCCTGGAGCGGCAGTTTTGCGGGTGTCTTCCTGGGCCGCCACGAGACGAGCCGAGCATGCGCAGCGGGGGTGTGGACGGCGCCGGCGCCGCCGACGCCGAAGCGCGACATCGTGCGACTAAGAAATGCTCCGCATTTAAAATTAGGAAGCCTATATTTTGCGCGAGTATCCTCCCGAGTATAATTGTAGCCTCCCTATCTACAGTGACTATGGATGCCTGAAGCACCCATAACCATCCATGACTGTTGTGGCCACACGAAAGCGATGATGATGAAGGACTCTAAGCGCACAATAATACCCAAGGATGCTGTGGTGGTGACAGCTTGGGACACGATGAGGCTTGCACCACGCATCCTTGCCAAAAGATTTCTAGAAGAAAAAAGAAAAGGAGGCACTGTCCTGCACGTGCGTTTTACAGTACTCCTCAGAGACCATATCACTTGCGCGTACTACAGACGTGGAGGAATGCGGTATTTTCCGTGGTCTATATTGCGTATTCAGTAGGTTCCACTTAGGCCATGAAAACTACACTAAAATTTACTCAAATAAGGACGATTAGAAATGCTTCTGTTGCTGTAGATGACTTCAGAGCCAAAATAATCCCTGGACTGCTCTCCTTTTTAACATGTCTGATCAGCAGAGGTCACTATCGAAGTATTCGCCAACGGCTTTGTTCGAGAAATGATGTCCCTGATACCCATTTCGTGAATTATCTATTGTAGGTCGTGGCAACGATTTCCTGCGCTTCAGACATTTAAACCCTCACTTTGACGCTGCGGACTACCCATAGAGCTCCCCTATGCCATTATCGCAGATACTTCGCGCCGGATACTCCATACATGCATTGCGAAATTTAAGTTCATGATATAGCCGTTTGCTACTCGCTCATTTAAACTACCACATTGGTGCGGCAAATTACCAGAGTAGTTTTCATAGAAAATTATCGGGAAGAACATTGTCATCTTTTGCAAACAAAATAGGTGGATCTGACCTGGCAATCGATGGAATATTTCGGCATCTGTTAAAACAATTAAAACAAATTACCACATGTTCTGCTCATTAAAACGCTCACAGTCACAGATCATATGTGGCGTTTGGATACAGGTGAAAATATAAAATCGTCGTAAGGCTCTGCAAACTGAAGAGGTGGAACTAAAAAAGTTTTTTTTTCCCTTGGTGTCCATGGAGGCCAGCGCTGGAACCTCCCGCGTTACGCTTTATCTAAGTAATGGTCATAAACATTCGATCCAAAATATTTGTGCTTGGTCCCCTTATACTGTAAAGAATACATTCAGCATACGCACCGATAACAGTGCATGTAAACACACCGAAAGGTGTGATATTAGAAAAAGAAAGGAACGTTTGTAAGAGTTACTGAAACGGTACCTGTGACCATACACTGAAACAAAAAGGCGCCATTAGCATGTGTGTTTCACACCGGTGATGTCTTTTTTCAATCTACTTCAAATGTTAATCACGCAGGCTTGTCAGAGTAAAACAAGCTCCGATGGCACCTAAGTAGCGATAGCATATGCAAGAAAAGTGAACATGGAGTTTATTTTTGCAGACACAAATTTAAAGCAGTCACTTAAAAGCGTCGAAATGCTAGCGCATCGCTTTGTAGTGCGCCTAGTCTACAGTTGCATCAATATCGCGCTACTCATTCTTCATTGAGGGTTTCGCTAAGTTTGAGCCCATCCGTTGCCTGGCTGCACACTCAACTCGCGTGGATTAGAGCGCCATGATGTGATTCTCTGTCGAACAAACACCGACTCGATACGCTCCGCTCGCTCCGTAAATTGCCTCGCCGATTGAGGCAACTCAAAATAAATAAACAAACTACAGAAGGTAATTTGCTTCATATCCTGTGTGTGTGTGTGTGTGTGTGTGTGTGTGTGTGTGTGTGTGTGTGTGTGTGTGTATGTATGTGTGTTTGGCTAATGCCACTTCTCGTACACGCAACTCTAGCCATCAGGAGTTTCCTACATCACAAGAGCACAGTCGTAATTTACCCCCACTAAAGCTTGCTTTTCTTCTTTCAATTATTTATTTATTCTTACCTAAAGTGAACAGTGGAGCAACAATCCGCGCCTCTGTTGGTGGGCCCACATCACTTGATCCTCATGATTTGATTGATCCGGAGGCGTCATCTACATCGATGGTCCTGTGCAGGTGAAGCTTCGCGGTTGCTGCTGGTGCGGGGCAAATAATAAGGCTGAGATGAATTACTGAGCACATACGTCACGGCAACATAGAAGCTGTGACAAGAAACAGACGTCCCAACGTGACGTCCGCCCTACGGGCATGCTATATATATATATATTCGAATAAAGAGATTCACACGATTAACAAAACAATATAAGTTTAGTGACGTTGCGGCCGGTGGACCGGCCTTCATCAGAGAAGGCCGGTCCACCGGCCGCAACGTCAGTAAACTTATATTGTTTTTGTTAATCGTGTGAATCTCTTTTTTCAAATATTTATTC
Organism: Hyalomma asiaticum; assembly: GCA_013339685.2. NCBI lineage: Eukaryota > Metazoa > Arthropoda > Arachnida > Ixodida > Ixodidae > Hyalomma > Hyalomma asiaticum. The sequence goes on along the minus strand of CM023487.1, from coordinate 60,931,132 downwards.
GGACTCAGGGAAATTTTCTTTCCGAACTATATATATATATATATATATATATATATATATATATATATATATATATATATATATATATATATATGCTTTTAACGAAGTAAACAGTTCCACTTTATATCTATCCCATTACGTTTCTGAGACACTGCCAATGGCAGCACACACCACCAGGGACCTAACTCTGCACGTACCAAAGATCAGCGAAGGGTATACCATACGTGGCAATGTGCTTTCGTACAATTAACCCTTTCACGTGCGGCGTGTGAGTGGCAAATACTGCTGACCTAGACATGGGTCAGTGGATCGCAATACGGCATCGGCCGGTCCACGTGAACAGTCTCTCGACCTCGACGTCGATCGAAAGTCGGCTATACGGGTTGGGACGCTTAATTAACTGGACATGTTTGCGCAACCACGCGGTAGTGGTGCTATCAAAGGAACCTGAACGCGGGGCCTGGAGCGCCAACGGGCGGCGTACGCTGCCCTTTGAAGGGGCCAGTTACGAAACGGGGAGAAGATGCTTTCACGACGTGATGCCGTTTCTGGCGATGCCGGTGAAAAGACGTCAAAGAACAAACAAGTTGGCACTTCTAGGCGTGCTGAGCGACCGCCGGAATAAGCGACCACAGGAGAGGGTTAGGGTGCTACGGTAATATGGCATTACAGTGCTGGAAATCTTGTTTAAATGACAAATAAAGATCGATGAGAATCTGATGGCGGCGTGAGATGAGGTTATTTTATGCGTATAGGGCTAACGAATGGAGTTGTCAGGTCTATCAGTCACCGAGTGTTACGATCCTTTCGACAGACATTTCCAAAAGCGCTCTGCGGTAGCTCATCGCTCACGATCGGCCAGCACAAGTATAATGGTGGCTCTCGGAAATGAACTCGAAAACGGATCGTTTCCAGTATTCGTGGCTATGTTGCGTTCTTTTTATTATCATTATTCATTTCTTCATTCAACCCCTTTCAACGGACACAGTCATATATATACCCGCAGAGACGACTCTGTCATTGTGCCGCTGGACAGTGCGCCACGGGAACGATTGCCGAGCATGGCGGCCGCGTATACTGATGGAAGGCAAACAGCTTTGGTTCTTCAGTGATGAAGCGACTATGAGCATAATTCATGTGCAAAATTTATTATATGCAGTTCATTCGCTTTCCTACCTTTGGGGGCGAAACACCTTAGGGTCGAAGCTTGTCCGTTCATCCACGATGTTTGTGCTCACGCCACAGCATCGTCTGCTGTCGTGAGAGAGAGCGAACGGCGCGCGTTGACCATGGAAACGCTCTTTCCGCGATTAACGCTGTACCAGCTCGCAAGGAACGAGAACGCGCCCTCCTCACCCGCCAGAGACAACGCCGACGCAGGCAGCATCTCCTAGCGAGTTTCTTGACATTAAAAAGCTGACTGCTTGCGCTGCACAACCGTTCATCGCCCACCCCGTATATACAGGCACTGGATTCTTGCAATGTAGTGCCGGTGAGAGATTTCTCTTGTGCGTAGTTGAACCATAAGGATTCGCAGCGTGCGCGTTAGCTAAAAGTAATCCGGAACTCGGCACAATCTAGGACGCGGGAGCGCAGGAACCTCATAAAGACCAGGAGCATGAATGACAACGCGTGTGTATACTTACACAAGCGTTGTCACTCATTTACATGCGTGTGTAGGCTATGTCACGGGTGAATTATGGTACCACCGAGCGATCCCCAGTGCTTGGCCCATTCGTCATGACTCACTTCGTGGAGATGCGTGGACATTTTATTAGGGGCGAAGCTCCTCTTAGTCTAACCTTGTCACGCGTCAGGCGTCAGTCGTCAGGCGTCAGGCGTAGCCCGCGTGCCGGGAGGCACGCGCTCGAGAGCGAAAGACGCGCGTTGGCTATGGAAACGGTCTTTCTTAGAGGAACGCTACCAGCTCGCAAAGAAGGAGAACGCGCCCTCGCCCGCGAGAGACAAGGTCGGCGCAAGCAGCGTCTCCTAGCGAGTTTCTTGATAGAGAAATACCGACTGCTCGCGTTGGAGAAGCGTTCACCGGCAACCCATATATATATATATATATATATATATATATATATATATATATGCACTGGATCTTGACTTGCAATGAAGTGCCGGTGGGAGATTTCACTTGTGCATAGTTGAACCATGAGGATTCGTAGCGTGCGCGTTAACTAAATTAATCCGGAACTCGGCACGATCTACGATGAACCTCCCGAGCTTCGCCCACTCATCATCATTCACTCCGTGGATATGCTGTAATCTTTTATTCCTTACTTATTCCGTTTTTCTGACGCGCTATGTGGTTTATCGCTTTACACATTCATTCATTAATGTAATTTTCCGCTACGTCTTCCCAGATGGCCCCGCCAACGCGGACGGGGATGGGGAAACCACCCTCACACTTCCCGCGTCTTTTCCATCAACTTCGCAGCACGAAGCTTCAAATGATCGGGAAGTGCGACCTCTTCAAGACTGCGTACGTCTGGTTATGTCTAAATGCTGCTCAGGGGACAGACAGTGGTAGGCGACATAATAGTTGACGTAAAGAAGAAAAATTGGACATGGGCGGGTCACGTGATGAGAAGGCTAGACAACCGATGGACATGTAGAACGACGGAATGCATACCGAGAGAGAGAGTAAGCGCAGCCGTGGACGAAAGAGAGTAAGATGAAGTGACGAAATTAAGAAATTCGCAGGGATCAAATTGAATCAGCTCGCACAGGACAGGAAAAGATGGAGAGCAATTGGGAGAGGCCTCTCGTCCTGAAGTGGACATCAGATGAGCTGATGATGATGTTGAAATGCTGCATTTCCTTAACGACGCCACTTACCGCGCGTTACAGGCAAAAAAACAACGTAGAAAAATTTTACAATGAAGAAGAAATGTTTTGGAGCCTAACCAGCGGGTCCACCAGATGCACACAGACGCTCCTGCTGCAGGCCTCTTGTCGTCAAGTGCATGGACTTGTTACAGAGGTGATACACCGATCGGTGGCACGGTGCATTCCCTTGAAGTCCACGGCTGCTCAAACGTCGCGAGCGCTCTCCTCGTTCCGGCATGGTGCTGCCGTCTGAGGAAGGCAAGCCCCCACCGGCTGCTGTTGATCACCGCTGCATTCTCACACACCCTGACACGCAACGTCCTCAAACTGGGTCAACATGGGCCACATTTCAACCGACGACAGGCGTGCAGAAGGATACGACTCGACATCCCCTACGATGTACGGGTCTCTCCATGCACTCTCCAACACTGGCTTCGTGCGCAATCCAGCGTTCGAGCCACTGCCGTCTTCCAGGGCTACACTGAATTTATTACACTCGGTTGTCTTCCTGGTTGAAAGTTAAGGGTCTCGACTGGACATATTAAGAACATGCAATGAAGCTTTAGGCGGATAACATTCGGGTTGTCTACGGGCGGATAATGCGAAAGTTAACTCGGTCGAGAAAAAAAAATTGCTAATACCCCACAGCACCAGAGGAGCTGTGGGGGATTAGCAAAGCGGCTTCTTCCTCGGGGGTCTTCATGGTAGCCGCTTTCGATTTCATCCTCGCTCTCTGAATTTCTCTTCATGCTGCCCTTGTCTTTATTTCTTTCTTTCTTTCTTTCTTTCTTTCTTTCTTTCTTTCTTTCTTTCTTTCTTTCTTTCTTTCTTCTTTCCTTCTTTCTTTCTTCTTCTTTCAGGTTTTCTGTCGGTCTACAACAGCAAGTTGTGTTACATGGAAGTCCTGCAAGCGTGGGTGCATAGCCTGGTGGTAGTAACGCTCGCCTTCGGGCCGTGGTTACCCGTGTTCGAACCCCGTACCGACAAGAACATTTATTTTATGCTTTATTTCTTTATTTCTCTCGCACTCACTGTGTGTATCGTGTTCTGCACTTCCTCTCCTCATTTCTCACTCTACGCTACGATCGTGCCTTTTGAACACACGGACCAACTCATCCAGTAAAATGTCTTGCGTAGCTTTGTCTTTCGCTTGCATAGACTCCACGAAGTGTTAACGCCAAAGCGTTTCTTGGCTAGGTTGGCGATAACGCGCGCCCAGCTGCCAGCCGCAAAAGCGTCCGCAAAAACCGTGCCCGGAAAGCACGTGACCTTTTCCACCCGAAGTGAAACCGCAGCGGCAGTGGGCGCGCTCCGCTCCGCTGCAGCCACCTGCAGCGGCGTGCGGCCGCATCGCCGCGTTTCTTTGCTATGTTGGCGAAAGCCCGCGCCCAGCTGCGTGGCGCCGCCGTAGCAACACTCGGCGCGCGAACGCGTCCGCTAGCCTATCGTTCCTCGCCGCCATGCGTGCCGAGTTCAATCTCGAATTGAAGACGCCCACTGAGGCCATCACGACGTGGAGATCTACGTGCATCGTTCTCGCATTCCCCAAGGAACCATACATTGTGCGCGATGTGATGTATATCCCCACCTACTACTCGGATCACAAGGCCACGGTATTGTCTATGTACCCCGGCCCAAGTACGCCGTCAACGAAGCGATAAGAGGGTGACGACACCTGTGACTGTCTAATGACGCCCCTCACAACGCTCCTAGTGGTAGTACTACTTCGATATGCCAGACCTGCCTCGGGCATATATGCATAAACTGGATGGACGACCAAATAGAAGAGGATATGTGAAGTGTCGACACCACTTTGATGGCATCAAATCATGTAAATAAACACAAATCCGGCCTCCCACACTGCCTCATTCTTTATAACACAACTCGGCAACATCAATTTTGCAGCACCCTTCCACAAGAATAATCTAGCCAAAACAAACGCGTTCGCGTTCTCATCTCATAAGAATATGCTTAGGGATTGCCGAACTTTTTTCCATAAAGTTTCCGGTGTCTGTTTCAGTGGCTCATGAGTTAAATTAGACACTTAAGAATAACGTTCAATAACTGGTCACGCATACCCCTCTTACGTCAGTATGAGCCGAGTGGTCAAGGCGTGTTACTGTTATGTAATAATCGCAATATTCAAGCTATTATGTGTGGCGAACAATTCTGTGCACCATAATGTCAGAGCGCTAGCAGTACTCTGCCGGAGTTCATAAGTTTCAAAAAATAAAGAGCAGTAGTCCACTATTAGGCAAATTCACGTCCCTCATGGAAAAACAGGTTCATGCCAACAAATCTGGAGGGCAGCTTTGGGATGTCGTGGCTATGAAGAGGCATTTTGGAAATCCGGGGCTGATACTTTTGACAGACACTGCAGTTTTTGCGAACTTGTTCTATCTCACGTGACATATTTGGCCAGTATATGATGCCATGATGCCTGTAGCCCGCGCCTCCATCTTTTCAACTCCCGCGTGAGCAGCATGAAGCAGAAACATAATTTCTTGTTTCTGTGAAGTTGGTATAATTACATTGTTGCGGCGAAAAACGAGACCATCCTGTGTGTGCAGTTCCTCTTTGTAGGACCAATACTGACGGACGCTTTCGGGCACCTCGCTCTTTTCAGGGCAGCTTGTTTCGGCGTAACCTCGAAGCATGTCCAGGGCAGGATCTTCATTCGTTGCCGCACGAAGATCTTTCAGGCGCTGCTGCGAAGCTGAGATGTATTCGAGCAGATTCACTTGAACTTGATCCATTTCTTCTTGCATGAGCTGTTTGCTGGGAAACCTAGATAAGGCGTCAGCGAGGAAAAGCTCTTTCCCTGGCTAGTAGATCAATTTAATGGGATATCGCTGCTGAAGTCGAATGCATGCGCTGCAGGCGAAGTGGACATTGATGAAGGGGTTTGCCTGCATTTCGATGGAGGCGACATGTTGAGGCCCGTGTGCTGTGCGATGTCAGTGCACGTTAAAGAACCGCAGGTGGTCAAAATTTCCGGAGACCTCAACTACGGCGTCTCTTATAATCAGAGCTGGTTTTGGGACGTTAAACCCTACAAAACAACAACATGAAGGGGTTTGCTGAATATCGGCACCCAATGGGCGGTGATTGGTCTCAACCATCGCAGTTCCGTGGCCGAAGATGTAACCATGAAACTTGACGCAACCATGCACAATTGTCAATGTTTTCTTTTCCATTCGAGCGTGGCGTTGCCGTGCCTCTGTTAGTGCACGTGACGAGTGTGCGACGGGACGGCCGTCTTGAATAATCACAGCGCCAACTCCTATTTGGCTGGCGTCGACCGAGAGGGTGACTGACTTATTTGCGTCGAAGAAAGCAAGAACTGGTGCATTTGACAAGCTTTCACGCAACGTTTTTTAACCGCGCTGCTGGGCGTGAATCAAAACCCACGCAATTTCTTTCTGCAGCAATGCTCTTAGAGGTGGAGTCACGTCGGACATGTTAGGAATGAAACGTTGCACATAATTCATCATGCCTAAAAAGACTTGGAGTTCCTTACAATTCTTTGGCTCTTCCATTTCCAGTATGTCCTTCACTCGACCTAGGCCCCAGTGGAGGCCTTCAGTGCTAAGAATGTGCCCGAGGTAGCGGACTTCAGGCGGCAAAAAGATGCATTTCTTTAGGTTAAGCTTGAGGTTGTTTTCGCGAGAGCGTGACAATAAAAGTGGCAGGTTGTGGTCGTGCTCTCCTCTTGTGTGACCCTGAAGCTGTAGGTCATCCATTTTCACGACTATGCATGGCAAGCCTTCCAGCATGCGATGCATAGCTGCTTGACAGATTTCTGGAGCTGACACGATACCGAAGGGCATTCGAAGAAACCGATCACGCCCATACGGCGTGCTCATCGCGCATGGTTCTGAGCTTGAATCTGTAAGTTTAATTTGCCAGAAACCTGACGCAGCGTCGAGCGATGACAAGTACCAGGTATCGGATAGCGGCGAGGCTGCGTCTTCTAGGGTTCGCATTGGGTAATGCTCCCGCAGCAGCACTTTGTTTAGCGCCGTAGGATCCAGGCAAATTCTAACCTGCTTCTCTTAACAACTGTGACCATATGGCTAGACCACTCGGTTGGCTCGGTTACCTTGGAGGTGGCGCCTTGGGCTTCCATGCACTGCAGCTCAGTTTTGACCTAGTCCTGAAAAGCCACAGGAACTCTTCTCGCTGGAACTACGAAGCCCCCTGCGCCAGGCTTGAGCTTCATGTCGTACTGTATGTCTTTCAGCTTCCCGAGTTCTTCGAAGACGTACTAAAAAGGTTGCACTAGGAGGTACAGTTCATACTATATGTCTCGCATACGGTAGATAAGCCAAGACTTTCAGCTGTTGCGCCACCCAGAGTGTCAGGGACGTCATGTTCGACAATAAAAAAAGTTTGTTCCCTAGTTCTGTCATTAGGCCGAAAGCATCAACTGAACTTGCGCATGCGCAGCCATTGTGTGCCAAATAATGCTGTGAGCTTAACATAGCCGCTTACTGAGGTTTATTTGTCAGTTATGCAACATCACTTCTTGAAATGACACAACAGTTGGTGCCACTATCTTTCTTGTGTGTAATGGTGTAATGGGATGGCCCTCAATGCACACAGTAGCGCTCCAGTTATCACTTGCGATCGCAGCGACCAGTAAATGTTCGTAAAAAATCACTTTCTTCTGCTCGTAGCTCTCGTATTTATTGGCTGACGTTTCGCGGGTACTGGGATGACGCGCATACTCTAGCAAAATGGTTTAGCCTTCCTCACTTTCGGAATGTGGCTCTGGCTGGGCACATGCCACTGCGGTGCGTTTCACCCCAACATTTGTAGCAAATGTTTTTCCCGTTGCGACCGCGTTTAAACTGGTGCTTTCACTGATCCCGTAGCTCCACTTATCTCTCAGACGTTTTCTTTGACTTGTTCTTGCGCATGGAATACATCGACAGCCTTTTCGTACGTCGGGTTTTCCGCTATCAGTCTTTGCTGCAGGCTCTTATCTGTTGTGCCCAAAATGATTCGGCTGCGCAACATGCGGTCTTCAAGATACCCACATTCACAGTTCTTCGCTAACACACGCAATTCTGTTAGCCACTCGTTAAACGTTTCGCATGCATTGTGGTTTCTTAAACCGAAAAGAAATTTTTGAAATGTTGAGTTGGTTGCAGGCTTGTAGTGCTCCTCAAATTTCTTAATCCGAACTTTAATATCATTTCTCTCTTCCGCTGCCCCGCCACGGTGGTCTAGTGGTTATAGCACGCGGCTGCTGATCCGAAGGTCGCGGGATCTAATCCCGCCCGCGGCGGCTGCATTTCGATTGAGGAGAAATGTTGCGGCCCTGTGTACTGTGCGACGTCAGTGGATGTTAAAGAACCCCAGGTGGTAGAAATTTCCGGAGACCTCCACTACGGCCTCTCTCATAATTTTGGGACGTTAAACCCCACAAATCAATCAATCTTCCGCTTCCTCGAACCTGAAGGTACTCTACGTATTTCGAGCTTCTTCACCTACGGCAACCAGCAACATGGTTGCTTGAACATCCTTTGGCTGATCGTTCAATTTTATAGCAGTGGAGTAGAGCATTAACTCACTTTTTCAAGCTTTCCAGGCAACCTAAGGGACCTGTGACGCCTTCATGGGCTTCGGGAGCGGTAGTAACGCAGACGCCATCGACGCATCACCTAGGTTTTGCTGCCACCATGTAGCGAGGCCGGCAGTCGAGTGAACAACAACTTTATTGCCGTTTATAGTTAGTGCTATTATGACGTGTTGGTAGCAACGACGTTTATTAGGACCTGCTACTCGGCATCAAACCAGCCAAGGCCCACGCACGATAATGATGATCCCGAGCCACTGAAGATGAAGATCAACCACAGCAGGATGGTAATGATAATCTGCAGATGAGGGAGAAGTTCATAATAAACGCCCACACTATTTTCCCCCCGCATGAAAGCGGCCATCCTGGCTACAGCTCACAGTGACGGATAACGCCGCATGAAAGGTTTCATGCGGGAGACGTGAACGATCTCGGTGCCGCGACAACGGTGGTCTATTGGGGCGACAACCGGAGTCACACGGTAATTGACGGGTGATGTCTGCTCCAGTGCAATGTATGGCCCGATGAATTTTGGCTGGAACTTGTCACACAAACCAGAAGTGCGCAAGGGCGTCAACAGGAGTACCTCGTCACCAGATCGGAATGATGCGGCTCGATGAGATGTGTCATAAATGATCTTGCGGTCTTGTTGTCTGGCTTCTGTATTTATGCGAGCACGCTGGCGACACTGGGCGAGTCGTGTCAACGAATTCTTCGCTGGACGATGTAGAGAGGAGCGGGAAATTTCAAGAAAGAATCCTCTAAGATGGAGGTAGGAGACCGTCCATAAACTAAGTAAAATGGTGAGTAGCCGGTAGTGCGTTGAACGGCCGTGTTGTAGGCGTGCGTAACAAAGGGGAGAAGCTTATCCCAATTTTTATGGTCAGGCTGGATAAAGACAGCAATCATATCGGCAAGCGTGCGATGAAATCTCTCCGTCAGGCCGTTAGTTTTTGGGTGATAGTTAGATGCTGTCTTGTGGGTAGTGCCAGAAGCGAGCAGGACTTCGTTAAGAAGTTGGGAGAGAAAGACCTTCCCACGGTCGCTCAGCAGGACTCGAGGAGCGCCGTGGCGGAGAATCATAGCTTGGAGGACAAAGTCGGCAACCTCCGAAGCTGAGCCAGTAATCACCGATGTGGTCTCTGCGTAGCGTGTCAGGTGGTCGATGGCGATCACTAGTCCATCGATTTCCAGCGGCAGTGACAGGAAGGGGTCCGTAGAGGTCGACGCCAACAACCTCGAATGGTGCGAGGGGACAGGGAATAGGCCGTAACTCGCTCGCCGGCAGGAGCGGACGTTGGGAGTTTACGACGCTGACACGGTGAACAGGAACTGACGTACCTCGCCTCGCTAGTAGAAAGGCCTGACCAATAGAAACGCCTTAGTATGCGATGGTACGTTTTATGAAATCTTGGATGTCCAGCAGCCACGTCATCGTGAAATACTTCAAGGACCGGTGCACGAAGACAACGTGGCAGCACGAGCACCCAGCGTTGGCCGTCAGGATGGTAAATTCGCCGAACAGCATGGAATTGTGTAGCCTGAAGTTAGTAAGTTGGCGAAGTCGAGCGTTAGGTGGGCGAACGGCATCACATATGTAGTCCATAATGCTCCGGCAATAAGGGTCAGCCCGTTGGCGAGCTAGAAGCGAATGTTTGATTGTTGGCCGGAGAAAAGCGGTCTATTGAGGCTAGACAGGAGACCGAAGGAGAAGTGTCTGCGGAGGAGCTTCTGTGCGACGCATTTGTCGAGGTTTCGGGAGTTTGCGCAGGATGCGGGCAACGAGAGAGAGCGTCAGCGTCTTGGTGCGTTTTGCCAGGCTTATGAACAATGTCAAAGTCATATTCCTGCAGTCGGAGAATCCAGCGGCCGAGGCGTCCAGTCAGGTTTTTGAGCGAGGAGAGCCAGCATAAAGCGTGGTGGTCCGTAACAATTGTAAAATGACGCCCGCGCAAGTGGGGCCGAAACTTTTGTATGGACCAAACCACCGCCAGGCACTCCTGCTCAGTGATCGTGTAGTTCTCGGCGTCGGTGAGTACGCGGCTGGCATATGCAATCACTCTCTCTCGCGAAGAGTTGTGGCGTTGCAGAAGAATGGCGCCAACGTCGCGGCCGCTGGCGTATGTGTTCAAGAGCGTCGGTGCTGTCTCATCAAAATGGCAAAGAACGGGTTCTGACGTGAGTGCGCCCTCCAAAGTTTCAAAGGCTGCTTGACACTCTTGCGACCAGAGAAACGGTACACCAGACGCAAGTAGTTTGTGCAGTGGCGCAGCGATGGAGGCAAAGTTCCGCATAAATCGACGGATATATCGAGCAAGACCAAGGAAGCTTCGCAAATCTTTGGGTCTTTCGGGGCGAGGGAAGCGAAGGACCGCCGAAATCTTCTCTGGGTCAGGGCGGATACCGTCCTTACTCACAACATGCCCCAAGACCTTAATTGATCGGCTGGCGAAGCGACACTTTTTCGTGTTGAGCTGAAGACCAGCGTCGGCCAGGCACTTTAGAACTTCCTCCAAGCGTTTCAGGTGCTGAGGAAACGTCGACGAAAAGACGAAAATGTCGTCCAGGTAGCACAGGCATGTTTTCCATTTCAGGCCACGCAGCACGGTGTCAATTATGCGCTCAAAAGTCGCAGGTGCGTTGCATAGCCCGAAAGGCATTACGTTGAATTCGTAAAGGCCATCTGGGGTGGAAAACGCTGTTTTCTCTTTGTCAGCTTCATGCATGGGGATCTGGCAATAGCCGGAACGTAGATCGAGGCTGGAAAAGTATTCTGCTCCTTGTAGCGAATCAAGGGCGTCGTCAATTCGTGGCATGGGGTATACGTCTTTTCGTGAAATCTTATTTAGTGCTCTGTAATCTACACAGAAGCGTACCGAACCATCTTTTTTCCGGACCAAGACGACAGGAGATGACCAAGGGCTAGCTGAGGGTCGGATGACGTTCTGCTGTAGCATGTCGGCGACGTTTTCCTCGATGATTTTTCGCTCGGCCAGAGACACGCGGTACGGACGTCTGCGCACGATATATGTTCCATCTGTCTGAATGCGACGTGTTGCCACGGTTGTTTGGCCCAAATTCGACGAATATATATCAAAAGAATTCGCATGTTTCTTTAACAAAGCAAGCAGCTGCTGCAGCTGTGAAGGTGTCAGGTCACTGCTCATGGCTGCAGTAAGGGCAGACGGAGAAGCGGTGGCACCAAGAAGACAGTCACCGGAGGTGCGAGGGTTAAGCGGCACAACGCAAACAGGCCCTGTTTCGGCCACGCAAGCCACTGTGGTGCTTTGCGGCAGCAGGATTTTTTTCGCCTTTGAGTTCGTAGCAGTGACGAGCGGAGTGCCATTGTGGAACCGGTCCACACCCGGTGCAAAAGCGATGCCTTTCGCGAGGCAGCGGGAAGAGGGGGACATAAAGACGTCGCCTTTGTCAATGTCCCTGGACGTAATGGTAATGGTAATGAGCCATGGTCGGCTGGGGAGGAGTTCGGTATTTTCAGCAGCGATCAGGTGTGACGACGTGTAAGTGTCTTCCGCAAGCGAGTCGTCGGTGTCGGTAAGGTGCACGACGCGTTGCCCGCAACAAATAGACGCGGAGCCAGAGGAGAGAAAGTCCCAACCCAAAATAAGCTGATGCGAACACGGGGACAGCACAGCCTAACTGTATATGGTGCACGATGTCGTCGATTTATACACGTGCGGTACAAACAGCAGAAGGGCGAACCATGTCCCCTTGAGCAGCAATTAACGTCGGTCCATCATACCGTGTCGGGACTTTTCCGAGACGGGAACATAAATCAGCGCCCCGCCACGGTGGTCTAGTGATTATGGCACTCGGCTGCAGATGCGATGGTCGCGGGATCGAATCCCGGCCGCGGCGGCTGCATTTCGATGGAGGGGAAATGTTGAGGCCCATGTGCTGTGCGATGTCAGTGCACGTTAAGGAACCCCAGGTGGTCGAAATTTCCGGAGACCTCCACTACGGCGTCTCTCATAATCAGAGCTGGTTTTGGCACGTTAAACCCCACAAATCCATCAAATCAATCAATCAACATAAAGCAGCGTGGATAACGGAAATGGTCGCACCTCTGTCCACCAAAGCATCGAGATTTACCTTTTTAACAACTACTGAAAAAACACTGCACGGGCGCGCTGGTGTAATTTCAGTCCTCTGTAAGTATGCAGTTTTCCTCCAAAAAACTGCATCACTTAGTTTTCCGGACAAACGTTAGATGCGAGTGAGACGGGCCGTAGTGGTGACGTGGACCGGCGGAACGGCGAAGGGGAGCGGCGTCTGGCTGAACGGTAAGTGCTTCGTTCGTGAGTCGACGGGGGTGGAGAGGGAGAACGGCGAGGAGGAGAACAGAACCACCGATTCTCAGGAGCTGCTCCCCTTGAAAAGTCGCGTTCATGTATATCGTATCCCCGACGCTCGTCCTGTTGTCGCTTCGGCAGAAACGTGATATATGCCCGCGATACCCACAACAATAGCACGTGGGGCGAGGAGGACGCCAAGGCGGGTAGTGCAGAGGGCCAGTGCTGTGAGATGTGCGGATGGACGTTCAGGCGGCATTGACGGCATGTTCGGTGGAGACGCCGCAGGTTGTTAGAGGTACCGTTGAGTTGGCGTGGCCCGTTGGGAAGTCAGCGACTTGCGCATATGGTGCTAGGGGGACGAGAGACTGACGGCTGCACGTGGGAAGTGCAGGTCAAGGACGCCAGTTCCCCTCTGATTACTGTTGTATCGGCGCGGCCGTCAGGGACGCCGGCGCCGGCAGGAACAAAGAACCGGCGAGCCGGAGCGGCCGGCCTGCGATGCAGACGCAACCAGGACCCGAGCGGAAAAGCCGTTTATTGAGGGGGGCGAGGGGTTATAAGGGACTACACAACACCCCCTGGGGGGAAATCAACGCAAGTGAAAAAGAAACTGAAACCGACATCACAATTACTTCACGCAAGCCCGTGCCAGAAGTCTGACTGTGACAATCCCGACGGCGATGTGAAGCCCATCGACTGTAATTTCTCGCGCATCATCACGCTTATCATGACGCGCAGATGTGGATCCATCGTGGAATATTCCCCGACGTTAGACTGAAAGCGAACAGACTCAAGTTCGTCCAGGCGCTGACACGTTGTGACGATGTCAGCGGTTGTAGCTGGGTTCTTGACTGCCAGAGCATGGAAGGCGACCGTTCGAATGCCTTTTATGATGTGACGTACTTTGTCCGACTCCGACATAGATGCACTCACACAGCTGCAGAAGGCAAGAACATCCTCGATGTATGATGTGTAAGACTCGCCTGGTTGTTGCTGACGTGAATTGAGGGTTTTCTTTGCGATTGTTGAACGAACCGCCGGAGTACCGAAGACTTGGCGAAAATGCTCCTTAAAGGTAGGCCAGTCAGTCAAGTCTACCTCGTGATTGAAGAAACATGTCTTCGCCAGGCCCGTTAGGTAGAAGGAGACATGGCTGAGCTTGAAAGGGTTGTCCCAATGATTAGCGGAACTTACTCGTTCGTAGTCGTCCAGCCAGTCCTCCACATCTTCCCCACGAAGACCAGTGAAGAGGTGGGGGTCACGCTGGTGGCTTCTGACGCGTAAGGTGTGGATTGACGTGTAGCAGAAGGGTAGCGGCTGAAGTGGAGGTTGGGGAGTCGTGATCCATGCTGGCGGACAGTGAGCGCAAGCGGCAGCCCGAGCGAAGCTCCAGGTGGTAGACTGACCGGACAGAGGACTGAGCATCGAAGAGCCACCTGCACCAAGTATGACGTCTCGGTAGTGTTGGGACCGGCCTGCCGCTCCACGGAGCCGACCCATTTGGTAGCGTGGACCTTGCAGAGACGGGATGATACCGCTGGCTCTGAGACTCCCGTAGATTCGAGCCGAGGTAGATCAAGAGACCGGGGCAGAGGAAAACTTAACGGATGTTTATTACATGGCAGAGGATAGAGAGAATTGCGCCGAGAGAGAGCTCGACGTTTATTAGCAACGACGTTTATTAGGACCTGCTACTCGGCATCAAAGCAGCCAAGGCCCACACACGATGATGATGATCCCGAGGCACTAAAAATGAAGATCAACCACAGCAGGATGACAATGATAATGTATAGATGAGGAAGAAGTTCATAATAAACGCCCGGCACTATTTAAAGAGAAGAAGCGTGACGTAACATGTCACGTGATTACGAGTGTTAGGTGATGGTTCCACACCCAGCCGTGCTACAGCTTGTATTGACTGACGTGTGGGGCTTGTGGTGTCAAAGACCATCATTGTCGTGAAAACAATTCACTTCGTACCTCCTTCCTCTCTTTCTCTTCAAAAACACGATCTTCTGAGAACATATTAAGAAGGTACTAAAAAACGCGGTGGGTACCTCTGTCATATGAATCGGTATAACACGAAAGCGAAACCGTGTGCTTGCGGAGCGGTGGAATACATAAGCAACAAGCTGGCGAATCGAGTGGTGGGAGATGGCTTGAATAGTCTGGACATGTGAATCCGTCGCAAGGAGACATCAGCGGCACCTGGACACTGGTACTGGGATACTGGGATGTTCTCGAACGACTCACATTGCTCCGTAGACACTAAATTGCACGCGCGAGAGCCCTGCGTAAAACTGCAATAAAGCAGGAACCGTCCACAAACTGTGACACCTCGCAAGCGGAAGCGAATGAGTTTACAGTGGATTACTTTACAGCACAGTCCTATTCAGCGAAAAGAGCATCACTGGCATGTTTACACCTGTTTGCCTTCGTAGAGCAGAACGCGTCGGAAAGCAAGAACCTGACCGTTTTTCCCTTCTCTGTAACTGAAGACAAAATGCGGAGGACTAGGCTTTCTTTCTTTCTTTCTTTCTTTCTTTCTTTCTTTCTTTCTTTCTTTCTTTCTTTCTTTCTTTCTTTCTTTCTTTCTTTGTGCCATTGCCCTTGCACAATCGCTAGATTCTAGCGGTGGGCTTATGTCAACAGTGTGAGTGGTGAGTTGAGGGCTGGAGTGAGCCGGCTTTTCCCTGCTGAGTGATGAGCGACACGACACGTTAGACGCCGTCAGCCAAAGCCCTTTGCGCTCCGCACTTGGAAGAAAATCGTAAGCAAATATAGAAGGAACGACACAAAGACAGGAACAAAAGAGGGAAAAGGAGATCGCAAGAAAGAAAAAAAGAAAGAGAACTGGCAGATCCCACGCGCAGTGGGAATCAAGGAAATACGAAGCACGCATCCGGAACGTAAATTGGATCTGCATTGTTGTCTCGCTATACCGATTTTGGTACATATGAAGTTAACGAAACGGCCGCAAGAGCACCAAGGCTGTGAGCATGTAGACCATGCCGTTCATGACACGCATGTCATGATTATAATTTTATGACCTGTCATTTACGTTCGTTATGCAGTCGTGTTGTACCATAGCAATTTTAGTATACATCGCATCAACGAAACACGTGGCAAGTCAATCATGCCGCTCATGACATGCATGTCCCGATTTCCATGTTTTTAGAACGTGTCACTCATCGTCGTCATACATTGTTATCTCGCCATATCAATTTTGGTATATATCCAGTTAACGAAATGGCCGCGAGAGCACCAAGACCATAGCACGTAAATCATGCCGCTCACAACATGCATGTCACGATTTTCATGTTGTGACCTATCATTTATGTTCGTCATGAGGTCATGTCGCGACATGCCGATCTTCGTATACATCCCATTAACTAAACGGCCAGGAGAGCACGAAGTTGTAGGCGGCTAGATAGATAGATACGCTCAACGTCGCCGAAGTTTGCTAAGAAATGCTTTGCATTTAAAGAGGAAGGAAGAAAGAAAGAAAGGAAGAAAGGAAGAAAGAAAGAAAGAAAAGAAAGAAAGGAGAGAAAGAAAGAAAGAAAGAAAAGAAAGAAAGAAAGAAAGAAAGAGAGAAAGAAAGAAAGAAAGAACGAAAGCAGTAAACAACCAAGTAAGCAAGGAAAAGGTCCGAACATGCCTAGGTTCTTCGCTTGGCCCCGTTTTGACAATAGGCGAAGTTCTCGTAAATTTTGTATTGGTACTCTAATATCATTAGCGGAGTGGCACTGCCACGCGCGAAGCCCCTTAAGAGCTGACGTTTGACATATCCCTGGTTGACTACTGTTGCTTTTCGCGTAACTTGAAATTGCCGGACCTTCATGACGATAGCTTTAGGTGAGGTGAGTGGCACGTATAAATGGCGTCCAGCGGAGGCTACCGTCCTCGCTCTAATATGGAATGGTGCAAGCTCGCATTCCTCCATAGGGCAGACGTCTGCTTTTCTCTTCACAGTCGCAAAAAGAAATTCAGCAAAGCGTGATGGGATGACAGCAACAACGCCGGTGGCATTATTGCTTGCCCCGTCGCCACCATATGCCTCGTAAAAGTACAGCCATTTACTCGGGAAGCCTGAACAAACTCATGGTACGGGGGCGGTTAGTCAGTTTCTTTTTTGTTGCTGAAGTGAATGGGCCACCATTCAATTTCAATGTCGTGGCTTGAACAGGACAAATATTCGGATGTAGAAATCGATGGCAGCAGTTCATTGTCTCTCGTCTTATTCTGACTTTTTTTCCGTACTGTGCTACCTCGAAAGCGACCTCAGTAACACAAATCAACGTACACGAACTTATCTGTATCTTCAGGGACGCAACAATGGTGCATGGAAAAATGCACGCGCCCAATTTTTTTATTGATGACGTTGCAGTTGTACCGTCAGAGCCAGCTGTGCTGTGTATGTACTGTAGAGGTAGTGCAAAAAAAAAAAAACAAACTCAAGCTGCGCGTCACAAATCAGCGGAGCAAGCTCGAAGCAAACGTTCTGCCGTTGCAGTGTTACGCAAACTGTTGCAGACAGCCTTTCCTTTTAATCATTTATTGAGCTGCGCTTCAAAGTGACAGGAAGCTGGAGGGAGAAGACAGTGCTGAGTGCATCCATCAATGAATGAGCCATTATCGATCAGCACTCCTTAGGGAACATTAAGGCAAGCGCCGCGAGACGACGTCCCATAGAAGAGCCTCGTACAGAGAGAAACGTGCGCAAAACCGAATGTGGACCTCTCAGTGAAGGTTATTGCAACTGTTAAATTCTTAAATAGCTAAGAACGGTACCCTGAGATCGCGCTTAAAAATCTGAAATAAGGTGGTCATAATTGAAACGGCACCGGAAAGAGTTAAAGAGACACTGCAGGAAAAAAAAATGAAATACCTCGTTTGACGAAATCAAATTTCACAATGATAAAGGCACCACTTGTGCGAGGAAACGACGCACGGTAAGCTCGAATGTGCACAAAAAAAAAAAAAGAAAGAAAACCGGGTGGTGGCGTTCATATGACGTTGTAGCACAAATTGCATGACGTCACAGGTTTTTTACTGTGCATGATAGGACCTACAGAATTATTTAATGCAAGATGAGTGTTAAGGAATTCCGCAAGGTGGAGTCGTATTTATGATGGAAAATATTGGCATCTACCCCTCTGTAATACTACCTTGCGGATAGTACTACCTCTGTAATTGGCATCTACCCCTCTGTAGTACTGTCTTGCGGATTTCTTATAAATGAAGCTTCTTGGTCGGCGAAATATTCATCCTGGTCTGCAATTCGAACCCGGAACCAACGCCTGTCGGAGGAGCTCGTTCTACTATTCGCTCTAGCTCTGACATCTGCTAGCCTGCTAATTAGCTTAACTGGTAGAGCGAGTTCTTGTCGTCTCGTTCTGTTCATGTACTCGAATATTTGCATGGTAGTTTACACACGAATGATGAACGTGGATGACTGATCTTTACACCACTAACGTGATACACTCGTCATGTACTTTACAATTAATGACACAACAGTCATGTGGGGTTCAACCCCGTATTGCTCATTCCGCGATATGCGGGTGTTCCGCCACAGGTGTTCGAATTTTACACATCCTACGTAAGTCAAGGACCAGCTAAAATGGACATTCAACATGCCATTAGAATATACTTTAAAATAGAAAAGGCAGCGTTTTGCCGTAACTTGCGACTGAACTACAACCTAACAAACGCACCGGAACGCATGCAATCTACCAAAAAGTAAGGAAGCATCAAACCCGGACTCTCAAGGTGTCTAGCAACAACGTTACCTGCACTCCACGGCGGCTCCTATACCACACGGTATATATAGTAAGTAAACGCATTACACCGGACATTGTGATTACGGTGCTTGTGCAACGTGAATTGCGTTGCTAATGTGTGTTAAGCGCCATCATAGCAATGTAATAAAAACTCATGTCTATTACTATCACAACGTATAACTTTGTCGAACTTTTCTCCATCTCCTATATGAATGCTTCAGCAAACGACACTTATGATAAGCACATCAGCGCGCGGTGTAAAGCGCATTTTCCCCAACGAAAGAAAGGTGTGCCGTGTGCGCTGATACAAGCGCCAACGTTGCGTGGGGCCATGACCTACCATGACCAGGCTACGATGACCAGGCCATGACCAGCAAGTTTAGCGCCTCAGGTGACAGAAAACAGCATATCGTGATGTAACTGTATATATTCAACTGATAGAAACATCTGTGCATGTCTGTTACGAGCTTGGCTTAGCAATAAGATGCGCATTTTTCTTTATAGTATGCTGAAAAACGAATATTTGTCGACCGCCTTCTCCAGTTTAAAATAAAACGAATAGTTGCACGCCAGAATCGCTTCTCTCAACAAGCAGAAAAAGATGAAATCTACATATATCCTGAAATTCAGTTGCCTTCCACGCAACGAGACAAAAATTGGAAAATTATTCTGCCAAAGAAATGAAATTTCGACTCAACGTACAATTGCATCTACACGTCCCAAGCGTGTGAACTATTTTTCTTTCATTCTTAAATACCTACATTAGATAGTAGAATAACCGTATTTCGGTGATTGTGTAAGTCGCCGAAGAAGAATATTTTTTGTTGTGAGGAAGCAGTCGTGGGACGTACGTATTTGATTATCCTACATATTGCTAATGTCAACAATAGATGACTGAATATGCTCGAAAAATGAATCGTCCGAGAGAGAGAATATATTATAAAAGAATGGAAAAAAATCATGACAGCTCGACTAACGTGAAACCTGGGAAGGTGCGAAGCATGCGGCGATGCACCGGTGTTTCCCACAGGAAACGTCGATCGCTGCTAATGGGCTTACCTTAACGTGGCCACGACAACGACGTTAGACGGCAACAGCACGGGGCGCGTTACCAGAAACTCGTTAGAATCGTTTCTGACACGACAACCCTACGCGTACAGCGTTTGCGGGCACTGCCTTCAGGATCACCCCACACATGCACACACAATGACGGCACTGCTTCCAGGATGGGCCCATGCAATTTTCCAAACCCAACTTATGCATTTCTGGTATTAATTCAATTAAATTCTGACTATTACTCCATTTCGAATTGGTTTAAATCGTGTTATACGCTTGGTCAATGGGGTTGCTCAAATGTCGGTGTTAACCTTTTGTTAAACTTTGATCACAGATGTTTCGATTTTTTTTTTACACGGTGTTGTACCGTACTGTGACGAACGCGGACAATCCTCGGCCCTAAGGTGCTTCGCCCCTAAAAGAGAAGCATTTCTACCCATAGACAATGGAGCGTCATCTCAGTCCATGAGTCCTGCGACAATACCTGTCCTTCTTGCTGGCCAGACAAGTTCTAGACAGTTCTTCGAGACAAACGCACATAGCGCTGCCTCATCTTACTGCGTGTCGAAAAGTGCGATAGGTGTGAGCGCTCGATCTGGTGAACTTGGGCATAGCTGCCTCTTGAGACGAAGGGCTGAGCACTACTAGCCGTGCGACCCTTCACATGAATGCGATGTTTACAGCATTATCAGGTAGATGAGTGTGGATATGTTTGCTTGTACCATGGCGATACTCTACGGGTTCGTCCCCAGGAGAGAGTTCGTGCGGTGGTCGCAACCTTCTTCGTAGAATGCAACCTTTCTGGATGTTGTGGGAGTAAGTTAACTCTTGTTGAATCGATGTGTAAGCGCTGGTCACTTCCATCTTTCGGTTGCCGGCACACGTGCGCTGGGGCGTATGTATGTGCAAGCTAGTGCAACTTCACGGATCATGCACGAGTGTTGTCCGCGATGCTTATGGAGCGTGGTAAACGGTCCGCTCCACTTAGAATGCTACGTGACGCTTTGAAATTACACCCCTACAAGCAGCTAAAATGCTTAAGCTAGCCGTTAATTGTTGTTGTTATGTGGGATTTAACGTCCCAAAACCAACTCTGATTATGTGAAATGCCGTAGTGGAGGGCTTCGGAAATTTTGACCACCTTGTGTTCTTTAACGTGCCCTGACATCGCACAGCATACGGGACTCAACATTTCGCTTCCATCGAAATGAAGCCGCCGCGGCCGGGATTTGATCCCGCGACCCTCGGATCAGCAGCCGAGTACCATAGCCACTAGACCACCGTGGCGAGGCAGCCGTGATTTGTCAGGGTGCAAGTTTTAAGGGCAAAGATCTTTAAGCTAACTGTGATTTGTCAGGCATCATGCAATACCACGTGACATTGCATTACGTGACTTTGCCGAGAACATGTCACGTGACATAGCGTTACGTGTGTTTGGGTGATCATATGACATGTTCCCGCCAAAGTCATGCGACAAAATATCACGTAACATGTTTCAGCCCAGCTCACTTAACGCAACGGCACGTGACATGTTCCCCACCAAAATACCAATTGATTATCAAGTGACCTGTTTCAGAAAGCCATCGGCCAGCTTCGCTGTCATCTCGCCTTGGCGACCTAGCGTAAGCTTTTTTTCAACGCATCTTTAAAGTCTGTGAAGGCGATGGTGAACTCCAAACTTCTTTTGACGACGCCCAGTTGCTATCGAAGTTGCTACGCTCAGGTGCTTCCCTTCCTTTGCTATGCCTCCGCAGAGCTCGCCCCTAAAATCAGAACCTGCGCGGTCGGCCTCAAGCAGAAAGTCCTTTACGCCTTTTTCAAGTAGGAGAAAAAAGCTAGCCGACGCCTTCAGAACGCGATTTTCTACTCATAGAGAGGAACACTTCATAGTTTTATTTACTTTTTACTTGCATGTTATCAAACCAAACCAATTCAAAATGTGCTTTATTAGGACATAATTTGAGAGAATGCATACAAAATACTTTGACCAATAGCCTACGTGGCATGTGTATGGTACAAACTATAAAGCACACGTACAGGTTAGAAACGCACATGATTGGTGATGAAATGACAGGTCTTATACATATGCAAGTTTCAATGATGTACAAGTCTCCCTAAGAAGGAAAAGGTGTAACAATTCACAAGAAAGGAAAAAGCGTTTACAAGCGAAGGTGAATGTTATACGTCGTTTTTATTTCTAGAGGCGAGGTGTCCCATGTTACACTTCCGAAGAATTGTAGCAATAGTTCGACGCAAACATTGTTACAGGGAGGAAGATTGAACTTAAGGTGAATTGCTTGCCTTGTGTGTGCACGTTGAATATGATGTTGGGCAGTTTGTATACAGAATTTACAGCACCTAAGCGAAATGAGGTACTTGTCGCCAGGAAATAGCCACAGCAACTCGATTTATATTTAGAATAATAAAAAAAATGTGAGTTATTTGTTAGAAGCACATAACTCGTTGAGACACAATTGGCGTGCGCAAGCATTCACGTAGCACGCTCGTGGACGTCAACTCCCTTTCATAGTCGAGGAAAATCGACAACGCTGCTGAAGTGGCGCTCTTTATTAAAATTATTGCCCTGAAGTCAGCGTTAGTGTGCGTCCTCCTCGTTACTGTCTGAGCAACACTGTTTATTTCCGTCACCCGTCGGTACCACCCCGCCCAATCACTTTCTCGTGTTAAGGTTCCCGTGAGATGTACAGGTCACACATTGTATTTTACGAACATCGCGCTGAATAATAAAAAAAGTGCTAATAAACGTTGAAGTGCATATTCAGTTCCCAGGTTACTTCACGTTCGCTCCCTATTTCAGTGTCTGTGCTAATGCATGCATTCTAACTGGTATCCACCCGCACTTCGGTCGCTTTATCAAATAGCTGGAGTTATCAAAATGCAGTGCGTGCACCAGTGTAATATATTCGCTATTTGTCCGAATCATTTAAAAGTTCTTTTCAACATCGTTTGAAAAAAAAATCAGTCGGGAGGACGCCGTATACATATGACGTTCGTCTTGTTTGACTCATTCGCTCCAGTGATGGCTGTCGTCTTTAGTGCTTTATGCATGTAATCCAGGGCATGAATAGATCGGGAACACGTGAACTGCAGCATTAGGAAAATGCCTGTATAAATCTGGCAAATATTTGCACAGCACGAATGTGAGTCGCTGAATACCCAGCTACGTGCTATAGGATTTGCAAGTTCCATCGATTCGCGCTGCGCGTGGGGCCACAAGATAATAAAGTTTATTGAGTATTCTGACACTGACCCTACCACAATGCGAAAGTTGTAACGAAGTTGAGCTGGTGTATCACGCTTATGTGTGTGGTATATGCTAATACATGAAGCTCCGTTTAGGGTAAAAAGAACTAACGTACTTCATTTGGTGACTGCCAACATTAGGAATCGGCACTCACCAAATGGAACACTGTACACATCTCCCAATCCGAAGTATTTAACTTCTTTCCAATCAGCTCTAGTAACATACCCTATTGAGAAATCCTAGTATACTATCTGAGCTTCGTCTGATTTCTTAATTTTCACTCCTTCTATGTATCTATTTCTTGTTTTTGCTGCTACCTTTGTACATTACTGGCGCATTTCTCGGGGGTTTCGACTCCAATATTCAAGAGTTTTCATTTTTCTGCTTCTCTGCAAGTATCCGTGCATTTGCTGCTCCATTGTCAGTAACAGGCTCTACAATTCCATGACGTGTGCAAAGCAAAGCATTACGACAAAACAAAAGGAAGTGGCTTACTCACCGGCCGCAACTGTGATTTCGTGGGCGCTCGAGTCTGACAAGAATATTCCAGCAGTGCTCTGCATACAAACCATGCGACAACCTGGATTTAAGTTCTCTGCACATGCCTGCCGCTGTCTACTTAAATCAATTGTATCTCGCAACGCATTTTTTCCTGCTGCAATTAGAGAATGGAACGATCTACCTTCACATATCATCCTCAGTCCATCACTAGACACGTTTCTACAGTCCTGCGAAACTCACTTACAAGCCTCATAGTCATTATTACTTAGACGCTCCTAAACAAGGACTCAGCACTATCACGTAGACCTTATTACTTATGCTCCATTTTAAGCTTTATTCTTTTTTGAAATGCTCCTGCTTCATGGTTTTGCATGATGTGTATATCATGTGGGTGATGGATTGTGTATCTGATGCATTTTTCCGGTGTTACATATTTTTGTGAACAACAAAACTATTACTTACACCATTTAAAGGATAGTTTCCCAAACCTAAGATATTGTTTCTGCCAATTTTGTTTCTGTATTTCTGTATTTTTTGTCATTTTTTGTGTTTCATGATTTTTGCCCTTCCTGCAATAATCCCTATTGGGATTGGCAGTATGTTTAAATAAATAAATAAATAAATAAATTACTCTAGAGACTATTTTAGGCAAATGAGAGCAGTGGCGCGTTGAAACGACAGTACCTGACAGGCACTGCGCCCAAAACTACCTTTGTCTCTTCATCGGTCGCCAGCACTAACCTTTCTTTATGAACGAATGAACAGGGTCAACGATACTTCGGAGTACTGTGTAAATGAAATAACAGGTCTTGTTAGAAATGGGGTGGCCACTGCGCTGGTTTTGTTTCTCTAAACGAATGTGTTTTTTACTACGCTTGGATAACCGTATCATCGTCTATTCAGCTATATCGCATTACGATGTCGTAAGTGGTTCAATGTCACTTATTCTATTTTACACCTGCGTGCTTCTATTCTTTAGTGTGGCATGTCTGGGCCCTAATACCCGCCACGACGTCTTGCTGTTTGCTACGGGATGAGAAGTAAAAAATAAAATGGCGGAAGGTTGCACTAACGGTGCAGTGTTAGGCCACAGCCGAGCGGGTGGTCTTCCCTTCCCCCTTATCGCATCCTCACCTTCACTTGCGTTATGCACCTTCTTGGTATGCCGTACTATACGTGAGAATGGTACTCTTTAACCTCTCCCCTAATCGTTTCCCTCTTCCTCACTCTCACACCACTCCTCAATCTCACGTCTCTTTCCCACCCCCTTGTAATGCAATACTGCGGCACTGGTGGCCTTACCCTCCTCTTTTCTCTCCTGCTCACCCTCACTACCCTACTGCACATTCTTGCTATACCACACTATATATGGGTATCCAAACTAGAAGAGAAGCTCACGGGAAGATGGATGCTTGAATCGATGAACAAATCGCAAAATACGATTTAGAACAGGGAATGTCGCAGGAGCCAGTCGAAGAATGTTGCATGCATATTGAAAGAAATTGAAGCAATCGCACTGAGGCAATCCTAGCACTGCGCATATAGCACGCAGCCTCCATCTCTCGTTTTCTTCTGCTCATGGTCTCAAGTGGAAAAGGAAATTGGAAAAAGAAAACGTATTACTGACGTGTGGCGTTTATAACACGAAAGTGTTTTATTCAGGGGTCCACCACGACCCCACACGTCATTACCGTAACGGATATGATGCAGTAAATGTAAGAACAAGAAAGAAAAAATCGGCCGCGTATCTCCGTGCTTCGCTGCAAATGTCGTCGAAAGACGATAGTCTTCTACCGGCCGTACTACACGAGTCCCGGTTCATCTGCGGTTCGGCACGAGCTTCGGGCGTCTGTTCAGCCGCCGGGTACGCTCGCTTAGCCTCTCGGTCAGTGACAATTCGCGCATCGCGCACCTCGTCTGTTTCCTGTTGCCTCCGGGCGCGCCTCGATTCACGATCTTTCGCTAGCCGCTGGGCTCGTTGCTCTGACGGGCACGCTTGAGACGACGGGCATCGGCACGCCGGCGCTTCTCCGCTGCAATCTGCTCGTCGGTCTTTTCCCTGCGTTGTCTGGGCATGTCCTGTAGAGTGTGTTCTATATCATCAAACGGCCATTTATGTTTTGCCTTGCCTCAGACAGCGCCCCATCTATGTTGAGTCGGCCGCATGTGGCTGGCATTGATGAAATGGAGGCAGCGCTGCGTTAAAGCCCCTACAAGTAAAGTAGCGCCAAGTGCACCCCTCCGCTTCTCCCTCCTCTCCTAGCAGCTACAGCAGCGCCTCTGGAGTGTCCACAAGTAACTATCGAGGCGAAAGCGAAAGCACGCGGCGGCCGTCGCGGCCAGGCCAGCGAGGCTGCCGCGTCGTTGAAAGCACGTTTCTTGCAGGAGCGGTCATCGTGCCGGACTTCGCCCTCGTTGCCGTAATGTCGCGTGCCGTAGACTTGCTTTGTATTGGAGTGATCGCTGATAAATGCAGTGTGCAATTATTGGTAGCTGTAAAGTGAAATGAGATTTGTATGCATTTGTTTGCAAACACGCGGCCGCACCCCTGCACGGGTGCTCTGACAGCCCTGCGTAAGCTGCGTGTTTGGCGGCTAGTAGGGCCGTAGGATGGGCTATGAGGGCCAGCTTCGCCCCGAGAGCACGCGCTCGATGCCCCGGGAACCGTCTTCGGCTACCATTGTCCCCGCTTTTGGCCTCCGGCTTTTCCGCCGTTGACTCGGCGTGTGTGCGAATAGATGTCCGATACGCTGGAGCTACACATCTCGACGTTTGGCATTTAGCTTCCCTCACGGAAGCGAAAACTCCTCCTTTCCGTTGTTGTACGTGCTTTTGCGGAATCCCAAAACATGCAGCGCTGTCGGCAGATTCAAGTATGATCGCGCAAGGTCGAGCAGACGCCGCGCGCGTTGCACGCCCTTGTCACGTGGGGTGGACAACCAAGATGGCGTTCGCCCGACCTTCAAAAAGCTAGTGGTGCGTCGTGCTTTGCGATCGCTTAGCACGGCCGAAGCCGAATTTGCATGGCGCGCGGCGGCGCTGCCGTCGACAGCGTCAACCCCAAGCACATCGGCAAGAGAATGCTGGGCTCTCGCGTCGTGTGCTACTCGCTTGCGGGGATGGGTTTTGGCGGTACAAGCGCTTCGCTTACTTCATTCTTCTACAGACTTCTTTTATGACGCGGTATATTTAACATATTGCACAAAAACTCATAACTGCGCCGTAACCGTGAACCTGTCCCATGCCATGTTGCCGACACCACGCACATAGACACACGTCGAGCCCATGCATGTACTCACTGATAATGTACTGCATATTTTTACACTAAATAAACACTCCACTTGCTTGTAATTACCTTCTGTTGTCGTATTTACCGGCACTTTCATAATTATTTCTCAAACTTCCCCCAAAGGGTCGCTTACAGCCGCAACGCCCTCTTGCGTTTAGCTGAACGTACAACGGCGGCCAAGTGCCTTCTCAACTAGCTTCATCTACACATCTACGAAGCAAACGAGAGAGGAGGCGTCTCCACACTGACACGAATGGCGCTACTTTAGTTATTTTAGGGACTTTACGCTGCGTGAGATATGGACGCCATCTGGCCAAGATATCGGGAAACGCAAGAAGCTTGCGTAGTACGCAGAACAACTGGTAGGTGGCAGCACCGTGTCGTTTTACCGAAGCGTAGGAAACGTCCGCTTTTTCGGTCATCGCGTCGCATTTTTAGCGCATCCTAACAAGCACTAGGGTCTTTAGAATGACGCATCTATGTATTTTCTACTAAAGGAACACACCATCTAATACGTAAGTATTGATGTTGCGCCTCAGATATGCGAAATATTTGCTTTTTGGTCGACTGTGTTAACAAGTATGAACGCAGCTACCAGTTCAAGATGGGTGGTCGTTGAGGAAGGGGTTAAACGTTCGCCATTCTACTGAATCGAAAAGCAGGACAGACAGACAGACAGACAGACAGACAGACAGACAGACAGACAGACAGACAGAAATTTCTGCGTTGAAGTATCCCAAGAGAGACTATCGTCTTTAAAACACTCAGAAAAATTCACGCCTCTCCACGAAGTGAACCACGATGAGTGGGCGAAGCACTGGGGATCGTTCGGTGTTACCGTAAATCACCCGTCACAATGCCCACTCATGCACGTAAATGAGTGTCAACGAGTGTGTATATTAGGGGCGAAGCTCCTCTTAGTCTAACCTTGTCCTGCGTCAGGCGTAACCGGCGTGCCGGGAGGCACGCGCTCGACCTCGGCGCGTGCCTCAATCTCTCTCACTTTTCCATCTGTTGTCTTGTGAGAGAGGGAGAGAGCGAAAGACGCGCGTTGTCTATGGAAACGCTCTTTCTTAGACGAACGCTCTACGAGCTCGCAACGAAGGAGAACGCGCCCTCACCCGCGAGAGACAACGTTGGCGCAGGCAGCGTCTCCTAGCGAGTTTCTTGATTGAGAAATACCGACTGCTCGCGCTGGAGAACCGTTCACCGGCCACCTTGACTTGCAATGAAGTGCCGGTGGGAGATTTCACTTGTGCGTAGTTGAACCATAAGGATTCGTAGCGTGCACGTTAACCAAATTAATCCGGAACTCGGCACGATCTACGATCAACATCCGGAGCTTCGCCCACTCATCATCATTCACTCCGTGGATATGCTGTGGATTTTTTCAATCATGGAACTCGCTAGCAGACGCTGCCTGCGTCAGCCTTGTCTCTCGCGGGCGGCGGCGCGTTCTCGTTCTTTGCGAGCTGGTAAAGCGTTGATCGCAGAAAGATTGTTTCCATAGTCAACGCGCGCCGTTCGCTCTCGTGCATCTGTACACCGCAGCGCCTCTAGCGGATTCCTCTCGAACCAGCGCCGGCGACTCATGGCCCGTCTGGAGGCGCGCGTTCGCTCAGTGAACGCGCGCGTCCAGACCGGCCGTGGGCGACTGCGGATATGTAAAGGAGCAAGGGTCGGCCCTAAGGTGCTTCGCCCATAAAACTTCTGTGCATGCGCTGGGAATTGGTCCGCCGCGGTGGTGTAGTGTTTACGGTACTTGGCTGCCACCCAAAAAACGCGGGTTGGATCCCGGCCGCCGCGGTCGCATTTTCGATGGAGGCGAAAATGCCTGAGGCCCGTGTACTGTGCGTTGTCAGTGCACGTTAAAGAACCGCAGGTGGTCTAAATTTCCGGAGCCCTCCACTACGGCCTTTCTCTCTCTCTATCTCTTTCACTTTCTTCCCCCACCCTACGGACGCTTAGCCGTGCTCCCTACGTGGGTTGCAGAAGTTAGCGTCCTTTCCTAACCGAACCACAATCATCATCATCATCATCTTATCAGCGCTGGGAATCGAACTCACCGACCCCAGCGCCCGGACGAAAGGTGCCCGGTTACGCTACGATTGCGCCAATGCCACACCTGTTCGATGCTGTACCAACGCGCCTTATATTCCTTCCAAATGCCGCTTCGCTCGTTCTTGGACGCTCTCGTACGGCTCAGCTCGCGCGCCTCCAGCAGATTGCCTGGAAAGTTCCCACCAACCAGGAGAGGCAAAGTGAACCACCGCAGCTTTACTTCGCCTCTCCACTATGTCTTTCCAGGATTGCGGCACTATTCCAGGCGCGTTCCAAAGTCCGCGTCAATGCATGCGAGCGGAGCTGCGCGGGCATCGGAAAGCAGCGTGATAAGAACATAGCCGCGTTCGCATGCCTGCGAGTGTATGTGCGCGACAGCGCTCTGGTAGGACACCGGCCAACTATCGTCGTGAGTAGCCTACTCCCGCCGACCACCCTTTGAGCGCCATGTGTCTGTGTGTCCCTCTCTTCTGTATGTTGCTTTAGCGCCCTGTAAGCATGTGCACCAATTTGAATCAACTAGCCCAAGAGGAAGTTTTATTAAGATATATTTTTAGTACATCGGGCTCCTTTTGTCTTTTCCCTGGATGTGTTCCTGCTTATACTATCCACTTTGATTCAACACTTTGATTTGCAATGCTGCAACAGCGAAGTGCCAAGCCAGGTACCTAGGATTCTGCGTAAGGAAGGGCATCACTCCTCCCGACGTCGTCGGACTTTTTGGAAACGTTCAGCCGTCTTGGGCACACGCAAAAAGGGTAAGCAAGATTTTGCGCTCTGAGTTAGGTCGACAAGCCCGGTTGTTTAATGACGCCCTGCGAGTCAACTTCTACACCATGCATCCCCCTTGGCTTGCAACCAAGAAGTTATGTGAAGCTAGGAAGACTATCAGCCAGATGGTTGAAGCTACATGGAAGACTCTGCTTCGTGTTTTGTTGCAAAGTTTTGGGAAACCGCCCCTTTATGACAAAAATCACAGCGCCTTAAGGTGCTCGGAGACCAAGTCTTGCCAAAGGATTTAGTACAGTTATTAGAGAAAGCACCAAAATATGGCATAGCGCCCGACGTGGGAGTGCATGCACTGATTGGCTTTCAACCGGCGAGTTGCAAGTGGCGCTCTGTGTGTCTGTGTGCCCTCTCTTCTGTATGTTGATTTAGCGCCCTGTAAGCATGTGCACCAATTTGAACCAACTAGCCCAAGAGGAAGTTTTATTAATGGCAACAAAACATCTGCTGCGTTAGATGCCCAGGCACGGAAACGATGTTGACGGGTCAATGTGGCGCAAGTAATATGATCGATACCTTCGTCGCGCAGCATGTACGATCGACTGTGTCCAGTTATTACGTAAACTACATCAGTTAACAAAAGGGGTCGGTCCTTGAAGTTACGGAGGCGATGTGGCAACGTGGGTTCATCCACGTCAAACAGTGCTGTACCAGCGAAACACCGAGAGCGCTGGGCAAGTTCACCTCGATGCAACAATAAGCCTTTAACTTCTTATGCGAAGACACTTTCGTGTAGTACTGACTCCGTTGACAGAGGGATCAGCCACATTTTTTATTACACTCCGCTACTTTTATTTTTCGTTACTGAGCTATAGTAGCTGCCATACAACTATTTTCCCTGGCAATAACCTGAAAGGACTCGTTAGGAAACTTATTAGGTCCCATAATCTGATATCCTGCGTTAAATAGTTCAACCTCGAAAGTTTTATTGCAGCCGTGGTAATCGGAAGCGCATAGGCACACAGGAGTGAGGCAGGTTTGTCATTAGACAGCGCCCGTTATGTTATCGAGATTTGGCCCGAGTTAATGAATGATAACATAATGTAGGATACGCACGGACTAGGAACAAAAAAAAAAAGACGGAAACGGCTTTCCAACGCTATCCTATGAGCTTTCCTTAGAGCGGGATGCACTAGAAAGGTACCGTGCCTCCACCAAAAAACACGGGTTCGGTCACTGCCGCGGCGGTCGCATTTTCGATGGATACGAAAATGCCAGGGGCCCGTACACTGGGCGTTGTCAGCGCACGCTAAAGAACCCCAGGTGGTCAAGATTTCCGGAGCGCTGCGGCTTTTCTCTTCTTTCTATCTCTTTCACTCCCTTTCCCTCACCCCCACGGACGCTTAGCCGCGCTCACGATACGGGCTGCAAAATTAGCGTCCTTTCCTTAACCAAACCACTATCATCATCAATGTAACGTGACGCACGATGCGTCGGCATTTTGCGTGTATGTACGTATAGAGCGCTTGTGCGTTTTGTGTCTCAGCGTATTCATTTTATGCATTTTTTTTTTGCTATTGATTGAATCCAGCCCGAGCCAACGCATACACTCGGTTTAGATACACTGTCTCAGAATACTCAAGATCAAGTTAAGCAAATAAAGAAAACCCACTTGCAGCATTAGGAATACTTAAAGATTCAATGTGCAAAGCATATGCCTTTAATAATGTGGGACTACTCGAGCAAAGAGGCATCGCTTTCTTGGGGCACAGCGATATACTTGCAGAATGAACAAATACTTACCCCCACCTGTGTGCGAGAAGCGCGCCATCAAGCCGCGGAACGCCAGCCGGCTCTTCCCTAGAAAGTTTCCCTCCGTGCGCTCATACGAGGACCAATGGGAGCGCGCTTAAGGGAGAGAGGGGAGACATATCCCCACGCTCGCACTCCCTTCGCGAGCTCCCTTGCGGTCCCCGAAGGCGTCGTTCACTGACTCTCGTGTCGTGAGACGGCGAGCCTTCAGGGACACGGGTCGAAGCTCCAGCTGGCGCTGGTCCACGCGCCTGGGCGCGTGTGTTTTTTCCCGGGAGCGCCCACTTCAAGAAAAACCAACGACGGCCGTCAGTCAATCGCGAACTGATCGACGCTCGGTGTCAACAAGCGCCGAAAGGAACTGCGCTCTGTGTGTTTGGCGACGCCGGACAGAGGAGCCGCCTGTTGGACGGTGATGAGGCGAGTTGTATACATCGCACGTGGCAGATACGTTTGCCACTTCGTGGTCGAAAGTTTGGAAGACGGGGGAATCTTTCGGGACGTCTCTTTCGCCTCTGAGTGAAGGTGAGCTAATCTCTAATAATTAACACGAAGAGGTTTACTTGAGTTTGATGTTAAAATAAATGTTCGAACAACATTATTTGCAGGTCACAGTGTCTAGATTTTTTTCAAGGAAACAAAGCTGGGATTATAAACGTCCTCTCACAGATCGCTATTCGGATTGTGATTGCTGATGGATGAATATGAAGTAATGTAGCGGATAAAAATAGAATTAATTGCAAATTTTCTCTTTTTTTATGAACTATGACATCAACCTAGTAACTGTTTACTTGGCGCAAACACTTCTTCACACAGGACTGAGAAGGAACACGGACCCCGAGCGCTAACTTTCAACGAAATTTTATTTCTGAGAGCGTACACATATATAGTCTCGGAAAGCGAAAACAAAAAAAGCCGTTCAGGAAGCCCCCATCATGCCGTGCGTGTCCATCTTATAATCTCAAGAAATTGAAATAATTTTCGCACAGTCCAAGGTCCCGGGTGAAAAGTGTTTGGGCTAAGTAACGAGTTATGCAGTACTAACAAGCCCAGTTCCACACCCTTGTCATCAGCTTAGTGGTTATGGTATTCTTGCAGTGAATTCCAGATGGACACTTCGACTATTCACAACGGATTACCGAGCAAATCAAGATATGTACTGCAGAGCCGCACATCATTTTAAAATGACACACTTGGAAAGTACAGCTGCTCTTAACCCGGAAATCTTCCCTATGCCACGGGTGTAAAATCTATATGCACGGATGTTCATTTTAATTTTTTATTCTTTCATTTTGCCCCCATTGAAATGCGACTGCCGTGGCCGGGATTCGAACCCGCGACATCGAGTTCCGCAAGACAACACACTAGCCGTTAAGCAACCACGGCGGTAGTGGCTTTACGTGCCAGAAACACGCGTTATGAATATGCGGCACGCTGGTGAAAGGCTTCGAATTTTTTTCTTTTTTCTGACCACCCGGAGCTTCGACAAAACTTTCTGATTGCTTTGAATAATGTAGATTATTAGATTCGCACTTGCTTTTTATGAGTACTACGGATTCAGTATAGATCTTAGCACCCTTGGTGCCGTAACAGAGACGTGAATTTTGCACGGGTGCATGGTTGCCATGAGAAGCTGTTGCGTATAAAATTATAACTGGAGGTGCTCTCATGCTCCCAATCCTTTACCGAATTCTTTTGAGTTGTTATTCCAGATCACGTAGCATAATGTGTGATGTTGCAGTCAGTGATACAACAATTATAATACAAGCATTGCATGCAGGAAATATGAAAATGCGGAAGTGAACTGATAAATAAACCTCATGATCGTCAGAACGTAAAACAATTCAGTTTTTTTTACTGGCTAGTGCAGTCCCAATAATAATAATAATAATAATAATAATAATAATAATAATAATAATAATAATAATAATAACAATTGGTGCAGGTTTGCGTGCCTAAGTCTTCATATGATTATAAAGCGAGGAATCCGGGCAAGCGATAATGTCGGTATTATAGAGATACTAGATTGCGTTGGAGAGAGAGCGAGATGTAAGGAAAGGCAGGGAGTTTCACCAAACACGCGTCCGGTTTACTACCCTGCGCTGGGGGAAGAGATTAAGGGGTGAAATGGAATGAAAAACAGAGGGAGAGAGAGGGATAGAAGAGCACCGATCACGCGCGCACTTGCACAAGTACATTGTCTAGAGGCGGTCACACAGACCTGTCGACTTCAGGTACGTCAGCAACGCCTTCGTCGCCTTCTGAGCCATCGAAGCATATGGCCAGGGCCCAAGAACCTTGGCTGCTGAAAAGGGCCCCGAGTCCAGCCTGTCGAGTACCATTTGAAGGCTGTGTTATAGAATCACGCAAATGGTACAGAACATTCTGCTTAGTGCTGCGCTGTGTCATCGTTTGTCAAGTGTAGTTTGTATTGGTTGACTTGCGAGGTCGGGCGAAACCAGTGTAGTACGAAAAAAAAAAAAAACTCAGTCTCGCCCAAAATAAAGATTGTTCGTCCGGCTACGGATTCGAAACTCCAACCACCGAGTTGCGGAACCACCACAGAACCGATTCAACCACTGTCGATTCATCATACGCACCCTTTAAAGCGGGGTTGTATATGCATGCGCCCGTAACACGCTCGGCATACGAAGGAGGCACCAATACATGTGGGCCATATGGATTTTCGACCAAAGAAGGAAGTAAGAAGCGAATGGCTAACGGCTTCAAAGGGTTGGACAAGCTCCCAGTGTCCCCCTGTTCTCGGTAGGCCAGGCGTTGCTCGATGTTTCATGGACGAAAAAAAAAACTGGCAGATCCCACGTGGAGTGGGAATCAAGGAAATGCGAAGCACGCATCAGGAACGTAAAATGATCTGCATTGTTGTCTCGCTGTACCGATTTGGTACATATGAAGTTAACGAAATGGCCGCAAGAGCACCAAGATTGGGGCATGTAAACCATGCCGCTCATCACACGCATGTCACGATTGTAATGTTACGACCTGCAATTTATGTTCGTCGTGCGGTCATATTGTGGCATACCAATTTTCGCATACATCCCCTTAACGAAACGGCCAGGAGAGACAAAGTCGTAGGCTGCTAGATAGATAGATAGATAGATAGATAGATAGATAGATAGATAGATAGATAGATAGATAGATAGATAGATAGATAGATAGATAGATAGATAGATACGCTCAAAGTCGCCGGAGTTCACTAAGAAATGCTTCGCATTTAAAAACGTTTGGCCGACCTGAATAACCGATTACATGTGCGCGAGGACTCCGAAAAAAGGAACCAAAAGTTTGGGGACTTTTAAGCTTCGTTAATTCGTTTAGCTGGGGCAGTTGTTATTGACCATTTCACACCATTTTTTTCTAGCGAACAAAAACAGAACGATTTACACACAGGAGCACCACACAAACGACAGACTTCGCACTGTACGTTCAGCACTCCTAGCATCCACCGTTTTGCCCATCAAGCAGTCCGACCCCTCAGGCTGCTGTTTCTCTTTGGGTGCTCTCTTATCTGCGATATTCTTGACCATAGAAACTACACTTAGAGGCTCTTTCTTTCGCTCCACGCCGAACTTCGGGCCACAACTCAACACCTTGACAACATAGCACTCGAGCTTCGCCTTTAAGGGCAAAACGCTATAGCGCCACTGGGCCCCGTTGGCACCGCCTTCCCATAAAACACTCGTCATAATTAGCGCGTTCTCAATAAAATGTCATACACTGCCTTCCCTACTTAACCATTTCAACAAACAAAGTGTTGATGTGGTACAACTAAACAAAATCAAGCCGTTGGACCCGTTCCTGCAGAAGCTTATTAAAAAAAATAGCAGAAATAAAATAGCATGTGGCTTTCATTATACATTCCTTTCTATGTTGTATAAAAATTGTTTCTAGGTTGTATATTGCAGTTGTTGCATATTTGTTTTAGATTATTCATTGTTATGCTATTCATATGCAGTTTAAACATTTTTACTGTGGTAATGAAACAAATTCACCATTGTTTGCCTGCGGGACCGGAGCCTCGTCAAGCCGAAGAATTTTCGTCTTTTTCTCCAGTTCTCCCTTTTTCACCTTATGTAGTAATTGGTGAAAATAAAAGATTTTGATTGATTGATTGATTGATTATTGATTGATTGATTGATTGAATATTTGAGTCTCCTCCCGACAGAATGACATTTTATCTTACATTCAAATTACAGTCCGAGCTACGTATTATGTGTGCAACAGTAGTTTACAGTTTTTCTGACGGATCTTACTTTGACAAACATAAATTTGCTTATTAAAGTGTCCTGCGCCAAGCGGAGGGCTTCCATGGTCGGGTGCTCCGGGTTGCTGCGGCGTTTGCTTGAAATGATTACTTCCACCGTGGACGCCTAGGCTAGCGATGGACTTTCCGCGGCACGATCTACTTAACACTATCGCGTTAAAAGGGCGCGAGCCGTACAGCGACTAGCGTGACAGTCACCGGTCATAGCACACTGCCGCGCGGCGAAGTGTTTCGATGCGTAATTATCTGCACCCACATTCGATTGAAAGTTGCCTCGGCCAGACCCTATCGTCCTTGTGGAAACGTGACGTGGGCTTCAATGAACGTGCTTAAACGCGGGATTCATTGCGACAGTCCATTGAGTCAGCACTCGCACTAGCTGGCGGTGTATAGGCTTCAAGACGCCGCTCTTCGATAACGGAGTCCGAGATTTCTGAACGCGCTACCGAAATAACCTTAAAGACAATAGCAACGCTTATGCTGAGTATTGTCCTGGGCAAGCGAAATGCGGTAGTCGACTTCCGTGATTGCTAGTACATTGTGCGTGCCATCAGGGAACGATGGCGACATCAAGCTGTCTCGGCGTGGCGAAGCGAGAGCGGCGATTATACATTGTGACTGCATTATAGCCGCCCGCATCTTCTCCCGAATTCTGTGGTCCGTGGAAGAAAAAAAAGAAAAAGAAAACAGACAGCCCCACGCCGTCAGAACCGTCGTTATAGCGTAGCTGTTTGTTTATCCTTAATCGTGGCATAACTGACAAGGGCGTGAAGCTATTGATGTAATCACCAACGCTACCAAGTTGAGTTGTCAAGATATCGAATAGATTTCCGTGACCTCCGAACCACTCCTGAATTTTTTAGCTCAACAAATATATATATATATATATATATATATATATATATATATATATATCACACAGATGAGGAATAAGTTACGTAAGTCATGCATTCGCACCCTGCCAAAACTTTATGTCCCTTATCAAATGGCGCTGTTTCGGATTCTGCTTTGAATTGCACGAGGGATGCCACTGGCGCCTGCATCCACAGTTTTTAGACCGTTTAGTTAGACGGTTAGCCACAAAAACGATTAAAATATACAGTAAAGTGAATGCTATGCGCATTTCAACGTACTCAAGCAAAGGCTACCGTGATTGCTGGTTTGGCTAACGTGATTAAGGTTTGTCTTTTCGTCCACTTTAATTCCTTTCTACTTTCTCCACAATTACAATACCACAAGTAACTTCCCCTATGCTTTCCTAGGCTTCATTGTCTGTTTGCTCATTAAGTTGTTTCTATCAAGTAAAGGCTGCGTATTATAAATGATCAAAGGCAAAGTGTCTTCAGTGGCACTAGCCCCTTGCTCTCATTTGGTGCATAATTGGCTGACGCAGGTAGGCGCTACTTTGCCTGGGGTAGATTTTAGCTGAACGTTAGGTGGAGAGAGTCATAGCTGCGTGAGCAGCTGTGAGTTGGGCGCAGCTCATACACGTATATCGAATGTGGTGCGTGCCTACCTCGGTTCAATTAAATTTTAATGTGTCTCCTCCCGGTTAAATGATCTTTTTCTGCACGAAACGGCATAAAACAATATACAGATCACCAACTCTCAAAAATATGGGTGGTTTTTATTTGGTTGTTACATTTGCGCATATATTTTATTTTCCTATTTTTCGCAGCAACGCGCTCCAGAAGTCAATCGAAGGCGCTGAGCAAGAAACATCCAGGAGCTAGTGCCATAAAAACGATATTATCGATCCTACAACGTCGTGTTCAAGAATGAGGTGATTGGTAATACAGGAAACATTCTAATATGTGCTCATTCATAATGGCCTGTTGCTCCGCAGCGCCGAAAGCAATTCCGACATAGCGTAGGTCATCATCTGGTTTCTTGCTTACATGGGAGAAATCAACGGTGCTCCCGCAAACCTCAACGAATCCGCTCAGAGTGATGCAGGATGACCCGCCTACCGTTAAACCACAAGGAAGGACGATGAGGATGTTGCAGATTGCAGGGACCGCCCGCTCACGTACAATGAGCTAACCAAACACTTTTAAACTCAGGACGCAGGGTCTTCAGCCCTCCGCAAAGTAAATTAGACAGCGCTTAGGACATTGCGCTAAAGATCCTATAAACAAGAACCTACCAAAACCCGCTTTTAATCAACAGGTTATATCCGGAGTTCTTAATCCCACAACATTCGACAAACGCAACGCCAGCATAGACCTCAGTCACACGCTCTGGCGCTGCTCCGGGTTACACAGTGACAAGGTCAATACTGAAGAGCGGCGGGACGTAGCCCCACGTAGTTTCACATTAGAAAAGCAGCCATGAGCAGTCCAACGGGCCCGAGAAGCGGCCGATGGTTTATGCCTTTCGGTCCCGATGCGGGAGCGGCGCGCTTCGGGCTAGAAAGCCAGCGCGACCTGATGGACCCGAATAAGGATTTTCCATCCATCCATCCATAGCATAGGTCGTGTCATACGGACGAAAGGATATTCTGGTATTGTGACGACGCTATTGTGGCGATATTTTCACGCTATTACAAATGAATTGGAGTCAGCATGTAGGAAATGTCTGTTTGTCAGTATATTAAAAATCAGGTTTCTTGAAAAAAAATATACCGAAAGCGGCGAGAGGTAAAATTATTGGCTTATAAAGCATATATGCGTCCTATCGCACAATACGCTAGTGCAGTCTGGAGCTCCCATAAGAAGGCTGGCAAGAAGAAATTGGACTGAACACATCTTCGTATGTTTCATATGCTCGAAATATAGGCGCGCAGACGTGGCAGCGGGCATGTTAAAAGCGTGCGATTTGGAATCGTTAGAATTAAGAAGGCACAATACTGAGACTTTTTTTTTAAGGAAATGCAGGAGCAAGTTACAATAAAGAAAATCGCATATATAGAGCACCAGCTTAATAAGCGATTCCTGCGAGCAACTAACTTGCTAAGGATCCGTACAGATTCCTTTTTTTTCTTATTCCTGTTTCCCTTTTTTCTGCTTTTCTTTTTTTTTCGGACGCCATATTTTTATGGAAAAACTCACCAGGAGATGCTGAGCAGAAAAATGATATTTGGGATTTTCAAGCTTTTATTGATCAGCATTTCGTTTAATATGCTGCGATGTGTTAGTTGACTATTGGGAATACGTGTTTGCGTTGTGAACTTTGTTCATTGCACAGTGCTCGTAACGACCCCGTACACAGGGTCATCACAATAAATAAATAAATAAATAAATAAATAAATAAATAAATAAATAAATAAATAAAAGTGGAGAGTGTTGCTTCGCTCCGAACTTCAAGGGCACATCCCTGCGGTTCCGATGCACTCTTGAGATGCCCTTAACTCACATGTCACGGGCCCGCCGTAGTGATTCAACCTGCCTGATTTTAAGGTCACTTACTCGGCTGAATTTGAAGAAACGTCTTTTCTATAGATTGCAGAAAGCCTCGATTTCAATTAAAACAAGTTTGCACATCGAATGGATCTTTTCGCAGCATCGTTGTACAGTTAAAGCGAGGGTGTATACGGATAACACGCCATGGTTCCGTGCCGTCCGGGCGCAAAAATTGCTCTTTACTCAGGCTTCCGGAGGTGGCGGTATCAGTCCACGCTGGCAGCAGCAAACAACTGAGATGGTGTTTGTGCGACCAGAGAAGAAGAAGTCGTTGTGCAGCGAAGAGGAACGCCAGTAGGCGTAGCAGTATCTTATCGCATGTGCGTAGGGCGTAGGTCGAGCGTTAGTGGGTCCAGACGCTAGTGAGTCCAGCGCTCCTGCTCGACAGCGGCATCACAACGTGGCCTCTGATGCAAATACAAAACAGGCCTCGGCCATGTGAAATGCGCGTCGTGTGCTCAGCTCCGTTGCCCATTCCGATTCGCAGAGCGGAAAGGCTCAGAATTATTGTTTATAAGCCTTGTTTCAGGGAAAGTTCATAAATTATTTCTAAGATATTTTCGTTTTCCTACGAAAACAAGAAAAAAAATCTTGTCGAGATGAAACTATCGAGAAATCAATAACGGTTAAGAATATGTAACTATATAATGCGTACGAAACAACTTTCGTAAGTATAGGACATGTCCACAAAAATGAACACGGAAAAAGACCGAAAGCAGGAGGCGCTCCGAAATGGCATTCCCTTCTACGATCTATGTTACCCAAACTCAACTTGCCATCCCGACAACTACATCACAGCTAGCATACTAAAGAGGGAAAATGCTAAGGCAGTTTATGCGTATCGCATTCTCAATGCACTTCCCACTCGCTCCCCTCCAGCACGTCGACGTTCTTCAGTATTGATGTCTCTGCACTGGTGCCCTCGTGCGTACAAGAGTGAGACGCAGTCTCAGACTGAGCTCTATAAATTTACGCGTCTTTGACGATACATCACTGGGGAAACGACGTAGGGAGCATACATAGCAGAACGCCAAAGTAAAAGACCCAACCCGACTGTTTCTCGAACTGTCGTGTACCGCCAACAGAAAACAAGCGCCTGTGCCACAGGAGTTCCTATAAAATATTTATCTTCTCACGCCCGAATATACATTTTGACGCGATCATCCCGTACTCTGCCTCGCTAGTCGTGTACACGCCAACGCACCCGCGGCCTTGTACGTAAGCTTCATAGCGTCATCGGTGTAACGAGGTTTCGAAAGCCTTTTGATCGCTGCGCCCATCGCGGCATACCAAGGAGGTGTGGTATCTTGCTACGCAGGTCATGAGCTTTAGATACGACGCTCTAAGTTTCCAGTTGCCTTTGATGCCGCGGTTGCGCAGAACTTTGTGGCGTCATCCGTTTGAACTCAGCACCATCTTTTTTTTCTTTTTAAATTTTCAATGGGCCAAGCCAGGAAGACTGTTAGGTCAGGTTAAGCGCAAAGGGTTAGAAAGAGAGAGAGAGAGAGAGATAAACCGAAAGGAATGACGGGAAGGTTAACCAGAGGAGATATCCGGTTACCTACCCTGTACAGGGGAAAGGGAAAGGGGAACGAAAGAGGGAAAGGAGAGAAGATAGTTGAGGGACATATCAATATCAGTGTCACTTGTCGGGAAACTGTCACAGCCGGACACCAAGTCCTGTTGCTCGAAAAAATCGCAGCACTGCCCTGACAGCAACTCGCTTTGAAGATTTGTAGGCCAGTGCCCTAAAATTCTGTCTTTTTTAAACGGGAGTTTGCCCGTCTGACTTAGGTGATGGGTGAGGCTGCTAAGAAGATCACTACAGGTGTAATTACCGCCCTTTAGTCAATGTCAATATTGTTTCATCGAACAGACGGCGATAACACCAGAGACGTTTAGTTATCAAGACGTGCGTACTAGATACTTTCCCTCTATTCACGCCTTATTGCGTAATGTGGCATTTCCATTAATTTCCTTGGACTCTGACTGCGCGCTCTGCAGCGGCATTCCGATTGGCATTTCGACCGGGCTCCGGTCTTGATCAAAATGCAGTGCACGGCATGACTGCGTGTTGTTTGCATGCGTATATCAGTAAGTTAGCGGTATGTTTTAGCAACAACAAAAAACGATAAAGACAAAAAGAAAGAAGAAAGCTGCATAAATACCACTACGTCCTAATGGCAGTGCTGTTAGGCCACCCATGGGTTTTTCCATCGTCGATGACCAGTGATCATCCTCCCTTTGCAGCACCTTCCAGTACGCTCTTCCTAAGACAACACAATGGCGTTCAGCGTGCACATCGAAAGTCTTCAACACCTCGAACATCGGATGATAGAAACAGCGTTGCCAGCTGCAGAC
Source organism: Hyalomma asiaticum (assembly GCA_013339685.2). Taxonomy (NCBI): domain Eukaryota; kingdom Metazoa; phylum Arthropoda; class Arachnida; order Ixodida; family Ixodidae; genus Hyalomma; species Hyalomma asiaticum. The sequence goes on along the minus strand of CM023487.1, from coordinate 60,889,857 downwards.
GGTGCCAAAACTCGCCTGAACAAGAGATGGGGTCATCGCATGGCATCGCCCCATTGCCGCACGTAATGAATTTGCTGACAACGTCACGATCACGTCCTCACGTGACGTCACGCGATGATGTCGCGTTATAATAACAGGTCTGACTGTCTTCGATACATTTATTCCGCCTATACAATTGGGGTGTAACATTCGACAGGTATGATGATTTTAGGGCATATGAGATATTATGTGTAAAAAAAAGGAAGTAGACGACAGCAGAAAAATTTCTACCGCTATTGTTCGCGCTGTTTTTGAAATAGACAAGAAAGGTTCTTTTACGGACAAAACTTTTGCCCCCTCAACATGTAGCTTCAAAGAAATGTGTTTTATATTCATATTGCTCAGTTACTGTGATAAGCAACAAACTGTCCATTGCGGTAAGCCACAGTAGTGATTAATAATTCGACGTACAATCGAATTTCTTCGCACAGTGTGTCAGTCTGGTCCTAAACTATGTTGCTTTTGTGGGATGCTATACATCGCAGTTTTATTGTCTTGTTGAGGTAAATGCATATTCCTTATGAAAGTATACCAATAATATGACTTTTTTTCGCACCGTAAATTCCTTCGCCCTTTGACAGGGACATATATAAAAGACGCATAGTGTTGTTTTGTTTTGTGGGGTTTAACGTCCCAAAACCAGCTCTGATTATGAGAGACGCCGTATACAGTGGAGGGCTCCGGAAATTGCGACCACCTGGGGTTCTTTAACTTGCACTGACATCGCACAGCACACGGGCCTCAACATTTCGCCTCCATCGAAATGCAGCCGCCGCAGCTGGGATTCGATACCGCGACCCTCGGATCAGCAGCCGAGTACCATAGCCACTAGACTACCGTGGCGGGGCAAGACGCATAGTGTCTAGTGCGATGAAAGAAACTGAGTGGAATATCAAAGCCTATAACTTCGACTTTGTTTGAGAATGCTATGAAGAAGTAGCTCGCCTTACTAGATCACTGATTGATTTCCAGAGTTTAACGTCCCAAAACCACGCTGTGATTATGAGAGACGCCGTAATGGAGGGCTCCGGACATTTCGACCACCTGGGGTTCCCTAACGCGCACTGACATCGCACATTATACACGGGTCTCAACATTTCGCCTACATCGAAATGCAGCCGCCTAGGTCCTGATTATATCCCGCCACATTCGGATTACCAGTGGATTGCCATAACCAATAGACCGTCGTGGCGAGGCGCTAGCCTGTCTAGAGCAGATAGCGCCTCGCCACAGTGGAGAAAGCGGCCACGCAGATTTCGAGCGTGAAGCAAATGTGCAAGTCACAGAATCCTAGGCCCGGTGAACATATCTGGGAACGTGCCACGCACAAGAAAATGTCAAGGTACTATTTCTGTTGGGTCGACAACGTCTTAATGTAGTTGTACGTTTCGAATATCCCGCGGCGCGTCGCTACAGAACAACAGTACGCCTACGCACGCTTACAGTGCTTGCCGTTATTCCGGTCTCCCGCAAAATGACCCACGCGAGGCGTAGCTGCTCGCAGTCGTCACGCTTCAGCAGCCGCTATTCTCTTCAAAAGGAGCAAGTGGACTTTGTCACGCCAGAAGCTTCTTGCATCGCTCATCGCGCGTCTGTACGTATGACAAGGCCGACCTTCCAAGTTGAGCAAAATACAACGGCATGGCAAGACAAAACAGTGCTGAAACACAGGCCGAAGGAAGAGCACGTACAAGGCCGCCAGCTAACAACCTTCACCGGGTGGTTGTCTGTGCTCTTCCTTCGTTTGGTTTTTAAGCGATGTTTTCCCGTAGTCATGAACCAGGCAGCTCAAATGCGTACCTTTCTGCAACACAACTACACTGTGTCGTAGGTAACCTACACGGAGCTCCGCACGACTTTTTTAGTTTTACGTGGAGCAGTCTTAGTAACACGTGTTTGCCTGAGCGGACAGTATGTTCTATTGCGACAGTTAATAGCCCTTACACGCACGTGATTGCGAAAGCTTCGCTAATAACCAGATACATAGATGCCCAGGGAACGCCTCCGTACTACTTCAAGGACATTTGCGGGCATGGTATGCTTATGAATTCTGCGAATTTCGGTGCATTTTGGAAGTAAGGCTTTTCTCCTCCCAACAAGGTTAATTTTCAGTTTCTCCTACTCGATCCACGATACGTCTGGCACAACGCGCAGCCTAACCTTTCGTTAGGTGCACTTGAGCCGTGACTCCCCAGTTGCGAAAATTTTCCTATGACAGTGCGTAAATACTTTACGGGTGGCTGGACTCCAGATGTACATTAGAAATATGTGGGCTTGTGGGCTCATCATCTGTTTATAACATAGTTGTCGACCATGTTGGCTGGTGTCGGAAGTACATATGAATACGATAGGCCTAGCTAGAAGCTGCCCTAAGTACAGTGCTAACAGAACTGTGGTCCAGTCAATAGCCTCCTTTTGAATGAATTCCTCGAGCTACACTTCCAGGCGCTACACTCAAGCATCAGGAGCGCATTCCAACAGCGTATATGCCAACTGAGGGCGTGTCGCAATACACACGATAGACGGACTGAATAGACGGCTATGTGACTGCGGCCATCTTAAGTCCCATTCCATTTCTCACGTAGATGGCATAATAGACAGGTTCGCGAAGACGGCATACGAAGACAAAGAAGATGTAGGCTACTTTGCTGTCCAAACAACATGGCGGCTGAGCGGATTGCTTGATATCCATGCACCTCGCAGGTATTGTCGTCTGCATGCAAACAGGCACGTTCTTACGCGTTTAATGTGAGCTACAGTTACGTTTTTAGTAGATTGGAAACGAGATAAGCAAAATTAACGACAGTGGTGAGCGTTTTCTTGAGCTTTCTTTTGCAAACGTCACCCGGATGCACTTCATTACTCGGACGACAAGGGGGCGAAGCTGTCTTCCAAGCTGTCAACGTCGACTGTCTAAGATGATGCACGAGAATTGGAACACGTACAGCCTGAAATCCGGGTATAAAGAAGAAGAACGACCACTGAAGAGTATATCTAAAACCACGCTGCTATTTTTGACACGCGGCCGAAGACTAGCTACACTCATAGGTGTGTGTCATCTGCCATATCATCAGCTGCAGCTGCCACTCCGTCTGCAGTAGCCGTAATAAAATTAAAATTGTCGGACGTAGCCACGCCTATGGCGAACTGCTCCACAGCGCATCTTGCTGGATCTCCCACGCAAATGAGCCATTCTCTGCGACTCAAACGAAGCGCTTCATGGTTTTGCAGTTTGCTCTACGCAGAAACCCCACGAGCAATCGGTACATGTTATAAAAAATTGTCCCCTTTACGCTCACTTAAAACGGCGAAATGTTAACGTTCAGTGGCGGCCGGGACGCCGCTGTATAATACCGGAAATTATTTAACTGACAACGCAGCCCAATCCGCACATGAAGAAACTCGAGTGATTCTGATCCCTCTGTCCAGTACGGATGCTTCAAAACGGCTCGACTTGCGGCCTAGGACTAGTTGCTTATTGGCCGCCTCCTAGTTTTGACAAGTGCCAGCTCCATGAGCTCGACACTTCCTTGAAACTGCATTATCATTCACAAATATTCCGCTCCAGTGCAACGTTGCTTTTTCGCCTCTGGATACGGTTTGCATGCACGGAGGCCTACTTGTTTCGCATCGAGATGGCGCACGCATCTACATGCGACTCATGAGGTCGTGAAGCGACTATTGATCATGTCATGTGTTTTGTGCTGCTTAAGTCACCGAGCGACAATTACTCCGGATGGTGCTCATCAGGTTGGACTGAAAGCTATTTTGAACAGCCGAGGTTCTAAGACGATGGCCACTTTTGTTTTTTTTTGTTTTTATGGCACAAAAGGCACCTGAGGATGCTGTCCGGGCACCCGAAGTCGACAGGTATCTGCGACCAACTGCATGCTTCGACAAGTGTGCGCCACGTGAGTAGTGCTCATAACGCAAAGCGTGCAAAAGACGGACACAAGTAGACAACACGAGCGCGGTACATTTCTCTTCCCTTGTGTCCGCGTTTTGCACGCCTGTTTTATGCATTATGAATCGTTACCTCACCTTTCCCCTTACCACCTTTCAATCCTTTTGATATAGTCCTCTCTCTACCATTACATTTCACCCTTTATCCCTTCCTTCGTGCAAGGTCGCGAATGGAACGCGCGTCTAGTTACCATCCCTGCCTGCCTTTCCGTCTACATCTAACTGCCTTTTACTGGATAATCGCCTACTTTATAGATTCGTAGCTTGCACTGCATCTTTTCACAACGCAGATTTTGTGCACACTGGTTTCTGTTCGTCCACATCCGAAGGCAGAGACGGCAATATTGACGCGGGAAAGAGATTTCCGTTCTGACACAGTTCGCAAAACCAAGTGTTGTCGCAGTGAATGGGCACTCGTATGCGGTACACTCTGAAGATTTTACATTGCTTCAAAAGCAATACCTCAGATTGCTGCGTTTCAAGCGCACGTTGCAATAAAGCTCTTTCAGCTATGGAATTTTCTAAAAAGGGGCACAACACACTGTCAAAACACTGATAATTCGTTGCTGAGCTAGCCTAATTCTTACTATTTTGTTTTGTCAATGCCTTATGACTAGGCGGTGCATAAGACAGGACAGCGATTTCCGAGAGTCGGTGAGCCGCTTAAGTCAATCGATCCCTCTCCGTGAGCGAAGCCGTTTGGGGCCGCTCGCTAGAGTGAGCCGTTTTGTTCATCTCCATTTGTGAGGACACAAAATGGGGAGCGCAAGCGAGCGTCAGCCACGGGGAACGCATTTCTCGTTAGGCTGCGAAGCCTGTTAAGCAGACCGTGACGGCACAGCCCATTGATTTCGCCTTCATTTTGCAGTAAGGTTGACCGCTTCACGTAGAGACACTCTTTCAAATAAAGATAAAAGCGAGATTCATGCGGTTACCTGTAGTCGCTCGGAACGCTGTGTGCGCTTGCAAAGAGGAGCGTTAGCGACACCTAATAGCCCTATATTTCAAAGAAATATCTACGAATTTAGTAAGGGTGTGCTTTACTACGCACGGCTAGGGGCGACAAACGCACCTGGCACCAGACGCCGGACGGGACATACCGTGAAAGCTTCCTACGGAGGAAGAGACTAGTTCAGGTCGAAATGGGTGTCGTCGTAACCACCGACGCTATAGGAAGCGGCTGTTGAAGCTGCGGCCAGGGAGCGATAAAAGCAGCAGATCAACAGAAGCTCGAAGACTTCCTCGCTTTCTCGTCTTTGGAAAGTTCTAAGCGTTGTGATGGTGGTGACGACGAAGAACAACTTTATCAACGGAACACTTTGCGAAGATAGAACGCAATGCCTTTCAATCGTGGTATCGCCTGCCAATGTATGAGCCAAATGTTACCGCGATACAACAGGAGATTTGCCATTGCTGTTCAGATACAGCTAGAAACCGCCTGCTTTCTATTCTACTCTTTACGCGAGGTGCGGGATCGATTCCCGGCGACGGCGACCGCACTTCAATGAGGGCGAAATGCAATAAGAAGAAGAAGAAGAAAAACACATGTGTGTAGTTAATTTCGATGCACGCTAACGAACGCCACACCAGGAGGTTGAGAATACTCCGGAGCCCTCCACTACGCGGCACGTCCCATAATCATAGCTGGTTTTGACACGCACAAACCCATCAATTATTATATTATTACTAGCCAATCACGTCACAAGGAGCACCGACTGCACTGATTAAGACAGTACTGGCATTCGTGATTTCATGCGCCTTCCGTAACACTCGTTTGTTCGTTTTCGCTTCAAGAAATAACGAAAATATATGTACAGATATTTCAGTATACCGAAAAAAGTCAAGCCACGAAGTCCGTGCCTCGAGTTGGCAATTTCTCGAGAGAATAGCATACGAGGTATAAGCTGCATTTGAAACCGACCCGCAAGCTGCCTGATTGATGGAGGGCAATGGTATATGCCTCACATGTCCATAACAGCCTCCAAAACAGACTTGCAACCTTCTCCGTCACCGTTGAAGAAGTGTTTAAAGGCCCCTTTAAAAGGTACGATTAGTTATGCGGGGATTCGAGGTAATATCCCCTCCCACGCGTCCGGCACCAGCCCTTGGGCTCTCGTGGTTCCCCTCCCCGCCATAGTGGTCTAGTGGCTATGGCACTCGGCTGCCGATCCGAAGGTCGCGGGATCGAATCCTGGCTGCGGCGGCTGCATTTCGATGGAGACGGCATGCGGAGGCGCGTGTACCGCGCGATGTCAGTGCACGTCAAAGAATCCCAGGTGGTCGAAATTTCCGGAGCCCTCCACTACGCCGTCTCTCATAACCACAACGCGGTTATGGGACTCAAAACCTCCAGAAATCAGTCTCGTGGTTTCTCGACCCGCTGGAGAACCCCATGTTTGTTTTCGGACCATCTGTACGGTTATTTCAAAAACGCGCGTGCCTGACTAGGTCGGCACGTTACTGGCAAACAAGCAGCGCTCAAACTGGAACTCATATATCAAGGGAACTCAGGTGTATGTACGGTGTACGTGCTGTCTGCTGTCACGTAACTGTTCCTTTTTTGTGTAGTCGAGTTTCACACTGTGTTTTTCTTCGCCACTGTCGAAGCGTGTCGGTTAGGCTGTCCGTGGAAAAGAATTTAAGAATTTTTGAAATGCTTTCGCTGCACATTATGATCATTGCAGTGAGCTTACATAGTACTTCTGATCTCTTTGGTATAAGGCGACATTCATTGATATAATGGAAATTTACTGCATATACAAGTGTAATTTTGATATACCTGTCACGCGGTCGCGAGGAATGGAGCCGTTTCATCACGAGCGCAAAAGCAGTGATGCTATTGAACACACTCTCTCTCTCTCTCCCCCTTTTCTTTTTCATAGTGCCTAACCTCGCGAAAGGGCCAGTAACCTGCCTTATTTTTTTTTGTTAATCTGCTTAATAAGCTCGCTCATTCATAGAGAAGGCCTCAGCGATGACTTTTCGCGAATATTGCAACATTCTGCGCCATACACACAAAGTATTTCAAAGTATGATTCTCGCGCCACTTTTCAGCGTTTGACGAGTAGCCTTCGCCCGTTATGTGACGTCACATTTCCGATTGCGGGTCTTCACGTAGCATTCAGCCGGTCGATGGATCTAAACCAGCATTACGAAAGTACGTCTTGGTCTTGCTGTGGTGCCGTTTCGGCTGTGCAGTTCTCGCCCAAGCTAATGAGTGCCGGGCATTCGCTCACGTCATGTTACGTTGCCGAAGTGGACGTAGCGGCGAATATTAAATACTTCCTTCCTTCTACGAGGAACATAAGGGTGTAAAAGAGGCCGATCTACAAACCGGAAGGCGCTGAAGCGGCCACGCAAAAACTGCCCTATCTCCCGTAACTTCCTGGTCGCAGCACTTCGCCGCGAAATTATTGCCGCATCATTTTCACGCCGTACAACTGAGTATTTGTGGGTCGCTAGCACGTAGCGACATTGCTGTTTTTTACCCGGCACCCCAGAATCACCCCAGGATAGTGCTTGTTTTAAAAAACAAACTACCTCTGATACAAAATGTAAATCTTATAAGAACATCAAGTTTATAACGGCGTGACGTAGGCGTGATACGAGGGCATACGTTTAGCAGACGTGAGAGGGATTTAACCATCCGGACAATAATGAAAATTAATTAAACTAAGGCAGGTGCGCACCGCTAGACACGCAGACACGAGCGAGGATTATTCGTATATGAGCTAAAAATAATAAATAAACAAAGTATTAAATAAATTTTATGCGGTTCATACGCCTGCTATGCATATGACGGCCGCGGTAAGTCCACCCATTACGGGGCGTCTGTGATCCGCGCGGCAGCATCTAGATAAAGAAATGTGTGTCGAAAGTCCACAGAAAGTTAATGTAAACTGAACATAAAGTCCACCAAAAACGCTACCTGCTTGCGCGATTGCAGACACAATGAGTTCGCCTTTAAGTTTTCCTCAAGAAGAATTCAGGGCATCGAGGTTCCTACTCGTCCATTAAGGTCGCCTAGTATGCTGTTGTCGAAAATCGTAGAGGCAACCGCGACTGCACGGCCAAGGTGCAAGTTGGATGTGTCGCGTGACATGCTGTTTTCGCCGCTTAAATCTTTGTCTGCGTGACCTGTTTACACCGTACTCCGCAAGCAAGATACAGATATACATTCCGTGCGAATTCTCCTGAACTGTTGATCGATATTCCTCCCAGGAACATTACGTTCCCATCCTCTTCGCGTCTATCAAACTGTACAAAACAAGGTGTCGTCCCTTCGCTGACAGAGTTCGCATTCTTTTCAGTGTAGGCGATAAAAGGGTCGAAGTCCTCAAGAAGCATGGGGCAACATTACGGCAACGTTGAAACAGAGTGAACTTCCAATGGATCATGAAAAAAGAAGATCAAAACTTGAATCGATTGAGGCATTGCGTTGAAAACTTATCGATCTTCTCTCATCGAATACAAGCAGTAACGAGCGAAGACACCGAAAGGCCCCGTTTTGTAATGCAGATGACGACGCGGTTTTCTAGGACGCCTTTGTTTCGAGCAAGATGTGACGCGCTGTCAGCTTCAGCGTAAGTTACAAAAAAAAAAAAAAGAGATGGAAGAGCTCGCATTCCGATATGTAAATGCCACGTTACGATGTGAGGAAATCGTAAAAGCGTTCCAGAGGGGGAAGGGGGGGCGGGGAGAGGGGGAGGAGGGAATGGGGAGGGCCCAATATTGACGCAGCGCGCATTTGTGCCAATAAAAGACAGCAACGACAATTTCTTTGCAGGAACCATTAGCGATATGTTGCGAACAGATTCGTTGCGAACGAGAAAGCCGATTTATTGAACATGAGTTTTCTGCTCAATGTCACGTGCGTACCTGAGGTAGTGTACACAATATAGAGAAAGCTATTTTTCGTAAGTATGCAACACCTTGACGGATGTCAGTACTGCGCAATGAAAAATTCAGATTATATCAGCGTTTATCACGGTTCTGTCCGTCTTCTATAGCCTCGGTAGCATGAATGTGCTCATAGAAGCTTGCATCATCATTTAACGTATTAGCGCAAACATATATGAAAGTGCCCTTAGGTAGTAGGTTGCATTCCAGGGATAAAAAAAATGACGGTACACATATCTTGCAACTGAAATACGCGTCGCTGGGAGGCTTCTTTCTTTCCCACACAATGCGACATACGTCTAAATTAGACGTCTTCCTTACACGCTAGTCATCATATTTGTGCATAGTTTGTACACACAATCTTTCTCAATCTTTTCCCGCCATTTTGTTATGCATTTAATATTTCTTTCGGTTTTCCTTTTTGTCTCTGTGTTTTTGTTATTTACAATATGTCACACACTGTTGTACAATGTCGTGGGCAGGAGCCCAGAGAATGTCTTGGGGCGACCACCTTATTGGGCGACCTTTTCCTAATTTGGTGGCCGCAACATCAGTTGTCCTGGGCCGGGTTAGAGCTGGACCCTCATTATCAACGCACTGACTCCCGTGGACAAATGGAGCGCGACAGTATAATGTACACGTGATCATACTATAGGCGCCCAGTGTCGCACATGCAGAGACAAAAACCGAAGGGACAAGTGCGCACATCTGTCGGGACGTGCGGCAAGGCACCACATCATCATGTTGGTTTATTCCTGGGCTTTTTTACTTCCCAAAACCGCGGTCTGATTATGAGAGACACCGTAGTGGAGAGCTCCGGAAGTTTCGGCCACCTGGGATTCTTAACGTGCACTGACATCGCACAGTACACGGGCCTCAACATTTCACCTCGACCTATTATATACATGCAACAGCCTCGGTCATTCATAATGTTGGGATAGCCGGCTATAACGTGGGCTATACCTTTCCACGTTTTCACATTTAAATGAATAAACAAAAAACATGAGGGGTATCCCGTGAGACCAGTTAGCTCTTCTTGTAACACCGATTTATTCCTTTGCTTGGTGAAGGTCCACCCACAATAGAAAGGCGTTGTTCTGCATCAACTGTCGAGTTCACGTGAATGCCGATGATGAAGTAAGCGATAAGTGATCGCAATGTAATACATGTAGCGTGATCAGGTCGCACCCGCCGTGCTTATTACAATATTTATGATAGGATGGCCGATCGCATCAGTCGAACGTGTACCTCGCGTGCGCGATCTTCTGAGCACGCACGCATCTCCGAGTCGTTTGCATCGATCTTGCGGGCCGTTTCCCGCCGTCGTCCGGTGCTTGCTCAAAACCCGCACATTTCTCTTCCGTGACGCGCATTACGCAGGCGCTCCTTGCGTCATGAACGAAATTATGAGTGGGTTTAGCAACAGTTGAGCGTTGGGTTTAGCAACACTGTGGAACATTGATATTGAGGGTGTATCCGAAATGGAGGACGACTGATAGATCGAGTTCCGTCGAATGCGCAGAATGTATACGCAGTTCAACAAGTGTTGGTGCGGTTGATTTTCTAGTATACTGTTAGCACCGGTCATAATAGCCCACCTGAAGCCCTGATATCAATCTTTGCGGTTGACGTGACAAAACCGCGATATGGTTATAAGACACTCTGTGACGGAGGGCTCCAGTAATTTCAACCTTGTCGGGTTCTTTATTGTGCACTGATAACCGACAGTACACGGGCCTTCTTCGTCTCCATCGAAAACGAGACCAGCTCTGCAGGGATCGAACCCACGCTATTCGGGGCAGCAGTCAAGCGTCATGGTCGCCAAACCATGACGGCGGACCACCTACAGCCTTATGGCGTTTCGAGAAAAGTGACAGCCTTAGTATTTACTTTTACCGAGTACTGCCACGTTAATGCAGCAAACAAAAGTGCTTAAATTGACGCTAAAGGTCAAAACAATTTCTTGCCGTATTAGTTGACTACTGTTTCACAATACCAACAAGCACCACTCTTGCAGCCCCGGCACGGTGGCCTAGTGGCTATGGTACTCGGCTGCTGATCCGAGGGTCGCGGGATCGAATCCCGGCCGCGGAGGCTGCATTTCGATGGAGGCAAATGTTGAGGCCCGTGTGCTGTGCGATGTCAGTGCACGTTAAAGAACCCCGGGTGGTCGAAATTTCCGGAGACCTCCGCTACGGCGTCTCTCATAATCAGAGCTGGTTTTGGGACGTTAAAGCCCACAAATCAATCATCAACCACTCTTGCAGCGACGCAACGATTCCTAAGCTAGAAAGCGCACAGGAAGAAAATACAATGGGCGACTAAGCCTCGACGCTTTCGCACCAACTCGCTGTGACGTCACAGATTTTGAAGGCGCCTGCTGTGACGTAAAAAATTATTTTCCTGCAGAAAATGAATCACATGGCGTTGTACAGTGGGGAAAAAACTTAATCTTGCAATTTTCATCTAATTTCATTGAGCCAATGCAGCCAAAACAGCTAGAAAAATACTGAAATCCGTGGCATCACGCTTATGCTTAGATCCCAGAACGAAATTCGAAACGAAACTTTTACTTTTACTTTCACTTTCTCTACTAATACCAGAAATACAACGATGATTCTGAAACAATAACTTTTACTTCAGGGTCCCTTTAAGCTCCATCCTTGGTGCAGACATGAACTTAGGTGTGCTGTGGATTGCAGAAATACGAGCTGAAAATGCATATTTGTTGCCACCGCATCCCCTGATGGCCCCAATTTACGAGCTGTTCAGCGCATAATGCGCAAACTGCGAAATAATATTTGCGCCTCCACGCTTCCACTGCGCACTATATTTGCGGTCTGAAAGCCCTCGACGTGGGAGAACCGCGGTAATCCGACGCATACTTGCGGCGTCTTCCATACATACCCAAAATTCTTCAGCATTGGCTTTTTTTTTTAGGTGTGTACGCTTCTCATACAAAACAGGAGAACAAAAGACACGCACCGCGGTTGGGTGGATCTTTATTATGTAGCCGCCTTTCAGTTTCGAAAGTAGATGCGCACAAGCCTGCGACAGTGACCACGCGCTCTTTACAGAAGCCGACGCTGTTCCGGAATGCGCCACACGAAAGCCACCAGTCACGTTCAAGAAGCAGGGGTAGGGCGGAAGTTAAGGGGTGTTGCTGGGAGCCGCATATTTCGCCGCCCTAATCAGCGGTTTCATTCTGTCCTCGATAAGTGGCATACACAACCAGTGGGAATAAGTGAGCGAGTTGGTGTAACCTTGTTGCAGATCCAAATTGATCCGTGCCCGGCAGATTAGTGGGTTAGGTCGCCAGCGAGAATGAACCCCGTTTAATTAGGCCGAGTTAAAAATTTGCATCAATATGGGTCGGAAATTCAATTTGCGCATTTCGTATTTCCGGGTTCGTGCACAAGGGGTGTGGCCCCATTTCGCCTTGCTGTCTGTCTCCCACCCCTACACCTCCTGGGTAGACAAATGGCCATGACAAGACGCACATATTCCTATACTTTTATTTTATCTCCGCCTTTTCAATGACCCCACTTTAACGTAACCTCCTGGTCAAATGTGAGAGCTTCGCCAGCAGCGGCGATAGGCTTTGTAGGCGAGAGTGCGCTGGTCTGACCTTTTGACCTCCACTGGCGGTTGCAGCAGTGGCCGGAACCCCGTCCCTCTGGTTATCGACAGGACGCAGTAATAAAGGGAGAATGATAGAAAGGGAAAGCAAGCGGATGCAGTTCGAGTGTGGGTTGTCCAACCCCGAACTCATCGCCAAAAGCCTTGCACTAACTGAAGAACACCGGCAACACGCATGCGCTTTCTGCTCGGGATTAGCGTGAGCAACGCCTCCATTACTAGATGCCAGACGCGTCGCTCGCCTTCCCATTGCGGCTGTGGTTCCCTCAATTCAGCTAAGATCGGTGAGGCCGCGCTCGTTGCTTTCACACTTCCGGCGGAAGCAGAACATGTTTCTCCGAATTTATTCCCATGAATCATTATATTGTTTCTTTATTCGAACGTGCACGCAAGAAGCATTGCGGCGTCTATTGTCTTCCTGGCAAAATTTGTGCTCACCTGACACCTCCGAGACCACAATTAGTGTTACAGTAATCTCAGAGGTGACGCTGAACGTCGCATTACTTGTGCCATACGCGGCGCTCGTTGCCTTTCACGGTGACGAAAAGAGGGAGAGGGCATGTAACGCGGTTTTCGGACCACGCGACTGGCATCTAGTAAAGGAGGCATTGGCGTGAGGACAGTGCTAGGCGGCTTGCACTGATGCAGATGTAGAGCGCGAGATCACATATCCTCAAAACCACACCAAAATCGTGCAAAAGAAGGGGGTAGCACTCGCACGCACTTGCGCATAGCCTACGTTCGCTGAGCTGAACGCCGCTGTAATTTATTTCGGGCAAAAGCCCTTAAAGATTTCGAATATCAAATACCGTAAGGGTGAATAATCTTGTTATAGATACGCATAATGAAATGTAACAATCACAGCGATAGAAGACAGAATATAGTTACTTGCAACATGGCAGGAAAACTCGAGCCAAAGGATAATTTTTTTTTTTTGCGAAACTGCAGTCCTCGCCACCGAAACGAATCACCCTGTCCGACTTTCATTAAAAGCCTGTGATATCCAAGCAACTCCGAACAACCTTAACCGCTCACAAGGAAACCTATAGTCTCTTTCAGTAGTCGCGTGCAGCGCTGCGGAGCCTACAGGGCCCTTCGGACAATCAGCTGGGCAAACACGTGTTAAACGTGTCTCTCCGCACCATGGCATCTACCAATGGTGAACACTGCAATGGCAGGAGCAGCTTTCGTAACGAGAGGAAGAGGAGGAGGATGACGGAGTGAGGCCCCTATTAGCAGGAGTGTCCTCGTTAGGACATTGCCACGGGGATGCGTGCTCTACTGTTTCAATATTCATAATTGATTCAGGCCGGTTCTGTTTATACATTCGTACTTTTCACTGTTAATTTCATCCTGATTATTCGATTATGATTGGTATTCCATAGTACCTCAGGCTTAACTATTTCAACTTCTGACATCTTGGCCAATCCCCCAGGGTGGGCATGTGCCAGAATTGAGGGAAACAACAACAGCAGCAGGAGTGGCTCGCAGCTGCGTGTCCGAACAATGACATTTCGTCTCGCCTCGGAAAATTCTGCGCTCGACGGCCTCGTGGCCTTGGCTCTGCTGCGCGGAACTAGTGGAACAGACTATACCTGTACGCCTGAGGTCTCCATTCCTCCTTACGCAGCACGCAGAACGAGAGAAGGCACCGGCCTCCCCAAAAATCCGGCACCGCAGGGAGCGCGAAGCGGTTGAAAACCGACAAAAACATGACCACGTTGCCAGAGATATTTTTAGCGCATGCCACTAGAAAATCCCGAGGCACATGTAACACACCTGGCCTCTGGCCTGGCCATCTTATCCACGTGCACTAGCGTGGGAGACAACGCGTCCTTGAGTGATAATGCGACTAAGGTGCGGAAGCGAGGCGGATTGAATTAGTGGGCGGACGTAGGAACGCCATAATAATCATTTATCGAGTTTTATGAAGCAAAACAGCGATACAATTATGAGTCACGCCTTATAGGGGCTCTCCGGAATAATGTTGATTCCCTGGGGCTCCGAGATATGAGCGTAGACACCTGGGCGCATGAATTTCGCCCCCATTGGAATGCGCTCGCCGTAACCGGGAATCGAACCGGCCTCCTTGAGCTCAGCAGTACAACTTACCTGGTAAATGCTACCACGGAGAGTAGGCAACAAAGGCGCGGAAGGGCCGGCGGAAGGGAGGGGGCACTTTTTCTTGAATGAGTGCTCTTCTGTTCGCTTATAGACTGAATAAGAGTGTACATTAATAATGCAGTCTGGGAGTGCGGGGCATGGCGGGCTGAATTTTATTTTTGTTTTAAAGTTCTTGCATTAGTTAAATGTTCGTTTTAAAAATAGCCAATACGCTACCAAGCGCTGCAGCAAAGCCAGCCTACGACGCCGTCCGTACTGGGACTTCGTAGATTGCTCGCTGTAAGCCTGCTGCGAAGCCGCAGAAGTTTGCCTATCATTCATTTTTCAGCAGCCCTTTCTTGTGAAATGCGCACATGTGATTAGGCGGCGACGTTCTCTCTAGCAACAAAAGGTTTAGTGCCGGTAGTGCGCTTTACAGCACGACACTTAGTTGTATTCGCATCACACGGCTGGGCGGCAGTGAAGCTACGTGAGCCGCATACAAAATTCGTGCTGCGAACCCCGTCAATGCTCTGGCGCTCACCTTGCGGGTCAATTTCCCTACATGACCTGCATGGCCCCCTCGGGTTCAACGCACTGTTTACGATATCTAGATACGTCGAGGGTTTTGCCGTGGTACATTTCTCTTCGTGCGCTTGTTCGTCCACTTGAGTGATGCCTGCGCTAGTAGCTTCCTTTTCATCTTTTTCTTCCTCACCGTGCTACAGGTACACATGTAGAGCCAAGGGAGTGGCGCCCAATGGTAGGCGTTACGTATGGTCTCTTATATTATTATTATTATTATTATTATTATTACCTAAATTTCCTATAGCAGTTTCACTTAAGTGCATTTGTTATGCAGCAATGCACATGTTACAACATGGAATTTTCGTTGTGCAGTGAAGCATGCTAGCAGTGGAAATGGACGCTGTCTCGTACACCCGTAGTTTTGTTACTTGATTTTAAACCTAGTGCACGTGTTCTCGCTAGTCGTTGTACGAGCGGTTGAACAATATGTGAGTTAACGTCGCCATTTCAGAAACCGAGAAACATATCGATACCGACCTCAAGAATGACTATAATCTATAGACGCCGAATCTGAAAAATGAAGTCTTCGTTCCGTGGTTTTATTTCGACACTTGGGGACGGCACTGCGCCGGTCCGGTAGCAAAAGCTCTTCCGGCCACGTGTTTGAGGCCACTAGTCTTGACGTATCAGTAGTCGCCTTGATGGATGACTATCCTCCACGAAGTTGCTCATGTTCCTTGTAGTTTTTACGCAATTTACTTTTCAAAAAATTATTAGCATGAACGCGTTGCTTCCAGGGTTGAGAAAGGCACCACCCAATTTATATTTTCACAAGACCTATCGCACATTAGAAGTCTATTTGTCGCTCCCGTTATTATCGATCTCGTGAACCTTTTTCTAAAAATCGTCAGCTGGAACATCTTTCGTTCCGTCATTCAGGATATGACCGCAGTGCTTTGGCACGAAACACTGCTCTGCATTAATTAGGGTCACCAGCTGGGCTTAAAGAAAGGGAGATATCGATTTCACTGGATTTCTCTTACGTAAGCGTCGTTATAGCGAGTCGACCTCGCGGCTCTTGCTCTTTCGCCATGCTGTCACTCGCTATTAGGAGAGCGCGCTGACCAAGGTCAATGTGATTCAATGCCATTACGTAATCACTGTATATATTAAACGATCAGCCTCTTACGCGAATGTGAGCCTCGACCTAAAAAAAGAAACATATTTGTGCATGTCAGAGCGTGTGTCCCTCGCTGGCCAGGACTCCAACACTCATTTTTAGAAAGAGGACTCTCTACTTTAATTTATCCAGTAAGCAGATTTAGAGGCATGAAATGGAACCATGTTTTATAATTATCCTACGTCGACATTCGGGACTGAGTTCATTTTCACGTCGCGCCGTTCTGCAGAGTTTCAGAGCCTTCTTCAGAGAAGCTTCTTATTCGAATAGCTTTGTCTATAGCCTCCTAATCAGTAGTTATGAAAGATATAAAGGTGTTTACGGCAAGAAGAGAGACGAGTGGATAATTCAGTTCACTAAAGCCAATGTTTTCGCGGTAGCTTGTTGCCCTCGTTTGCAGCACGTACAGGTGCAAGTGCCGTGGTAAAGAAAATTTGTTTCACGTTCGCGCACTGTGCAACGGCTCTGAGGCGTGTCGTGCTGACATCTTGGTTTAGCTGCCCTCCTTAAGGCTCTCAGTGCTAACGCACGAGCAATGCAATATTGAGACGGCCATGTGTAGTGGTACTGCTAAGTGCTATTCCAAAAAGTATGGATAAGTGGAATAGCCAGTGAAGCACGTTCAAGCGACGCTTCTAACGTCTAACGATGTGACGTCTGAGTTGCTTAAGCGAGAACATTCATCAACGTGAAACCAGCGCATGCTTATTTAAATCTTCACTTGCGCTTCTTCATCAATGTGGAACCAGTGCATGCTCACATATTTCTTCGCTTGCGCTTCGAGTGTTCATGCGCGAGGCGTGCACCCATAACACGCTGCTTAGCGGACACTCTACAAAGATGTTCACATGTTCAAGCTACATGGATCCCTGGTGGGATTTTTCTAACAAAATGCATGAAAGGAACATGGAAAGAAAGAAAAAGGAAAGAAAGGCAGCAAGAATAAAGGTAGAAAGAAAAGAAAAGAAAGAATCCTAGACCTACAGAAAGAAAGGAAGAAAAAGAAAACGGTGCGTGCACGGCAAGCTTCGCTCGCCCCCAATTTCCCGTTAGGAACGGGCTCCTACATTTCTGATTTAAAAAAAAAAAGGAACACCCGAGGGCGCGGAAAAGGACGACAGGCGAAGGAGGATCGCAAAATACGACCGTCGACAATTATATGCAGAACGCCATATTTTCTTATCACCCGCCACAACGACTCACCCAATGCAGGCAGTCTCCTAGAGTAGCAGACCTTGGAAAGAGCAAACTAAATTGATGAGTCTGCTACCTTTGCTCCATTTAACTTTTCTACTAGTACAATAGTTATGAGAAGGTTCGTTCAAATTGGTGGCTGCGAATTAACGCTCCTGGTCAAAGAGCCCTAATACACGGACAAAAGTTATTTTCTCTGCGTCGGGAAGGCGCTGCGTCTAAGGTTCATTTCCGTAATCCTTAGAGCGGCACTGCAACACTTTTCGAACTTAGTCTGGAAGAACGCGCGACTATATCATTGAGACTCCTGTGACCAGGGGAGCCAAATATTATTGCGCTCCGTGCACCAGAGAATTCGCAATTTAGTTTCAAATATAGCTCAAAGTGGCCTGCCCTGCATGTACTTTACCCAAAATTGAACCCGCATGTTCAAGATTAACAGCGACCAGTTTGAGCCGCCAGGCTGATATGTCGGGTCAGCACGACGAAACTTAATCGTTGCTCAGGCAAGCACTAACCTTCATGTTTAACTGTTGTCTTTTTCGTAACTCTGGGAAAACAAGAGAGGCCAACCCGTAATGCTGAGCCGTGTAGTTGCGATTGTGGCTGCACTGTTCTGGCAAACTGTGAATGTCAGATCTTCTCGGTTTGGATGTAATGCCAAACCATAGATGCATCCCTACGGGAGGAGGAAAGATAGACTAACCTATGTCGTCTCAGCGCGTCCATCTTTCTCGACGATATGATTGATCTGAGCGATGTGATTGATCGCTTTGGGGAAAGCTCGGACTTATCGCTTAACATGCAGCCGGCTCAACCTAAGTGGCACAACACTCAATAAATGATGTCCAGGCATGCGGGAACAGGCTATTTTTTCCAATTAGCCCGGAACGCGTGTATACGGCTCCCGAGTAGAGCATCGCCAGCGTCGAGGTTTGCGTCAGTAACACTGCGCGCTCATAACGATTACCGATGCAGGTGCGGGATAAGCTTTTCAACGAGCAAAAGAGTTTTCTCAGCTGAGCAGTCAGAGCGCAAGGTAGGGAAAGGGAATAAAAGAATGTACTACTTTCGAAACAGACTTCGAGAGGGGGTAAATAACCGCAACTTCTGCTCAGGTTCTTCTTACTATTTCGGTTTAAAGGGAAGTTGTTTATACATACACTCTGTCAATTTTTCCAACAGTAATCCGATACAAGTGGTCTAGCTTCGATTGTAAAATCGAATATACAAACCGAAATGCGCCTTAAGTAATGCTCTTTTATTTAGCACGCAGTTAGGTTCAGAAATTACATCCATGCTGCACCAACGCAAAACGTATGACTATGAATTCACACTGTCTAGAATAGTTTCTCACGTTGGAACTGTGTTGGAAAAATGTCACAGTGAATACCTTCCTTAGAATATCGAATATGCAAGCAGGATTGCGCCTTGAGCAATAACATTTCATTTAAGACATAGGTGGGTTAAGAACATACACCCATAATCCATCAACGCAATATGTACGACAATCGAAAGGCTGTCTAGACTAACTTGTCATATTGGAACTGTATTAGAAACAAGATCACAGCGAATATCCAGCTTGGGACACCGAATCGAATAGACAGGCAGAAATGCGTCTTTAGTAATAATATTTTATTGAAGATATATCCAGGCTTACAAATACACCCATAAACCACGAATGCTAATTGCATGATTGCCAACGCACTGCCTAGACTGGCTTGTCATGTTTCAGCTGCATTGGTAAAATAACACACCAGGTGACAACATATGATAAACACTTTCATGAAGGGCTATAAGTTCCACATTGTCGCGCATTCCCAATAGATTCTGCGCAAGGCTGCGGCTGAGCACCACGCGCCAGCACGTCTCCATTGCCTCTTGAAGCGCGCTATACACCGGCACGGTTGCGTGAGCGCCATCAGCGTTCCCGATGATGACTGATTGATATCAAGGGTGTTACGTGCCAAAACCACGATATTATTATGAGAGACGCCGTTGGGGAGGGCTTCGGAAATTTCAACCACCGGGGACTCGCTAACTTGCACTGACAACGTACAGTGCACGGGCCTCTGGTATTTTCGCCTGCATCAAAAATGCAGCAGCCGCAGCTGGGATTCGATCCCGCAACCTTCGGATCAACAGCCGTGGGCCATAGCCATTCTACCACCGTGGCGGGGTAAGAGCGTTGATGAGTACATTCTAATTGAACGTGCTTATAGCGACAGCACGTGGTGGCGGCAAGTGGTACGAATGGCGCTTTCTTCGTTCGCCGTCATCAAGCCTGCGTATACACGACCGATGCTTGGGCATTGTCGGTATCGGCAGCTTGTGAACCACGTGATTTCGTGACGAAGACGGCAATGTGGGTAATAACAACAACAACCACGTGATTTCGTGACGAAGACGGCAATGTGGGTAACAACAACAACAACAGAAGTAAAGCTTATGCTATGTAATAAAACAATTCCGAAAGGAAATTTCTTTGTCATACAGAGCTATTAACGGCATGCTTACGCGCCGAGAACTTCATTTGCTCATGTGATGTGCATCCGCAATCTATCTAGTGACGTGATTGCTGTGTGTGAAAAGACATTTGGTATCTGGACAGATAGGGGCGCAGTTGTGGTCTAAACAGCGCCTAGCCATGTGCGGGTATTCATTGCCATTATGACAGCGCTTGTGCTCGGCTAATCTTACATTCAAACGCCTGCCTGTTTGTCCAGTAGATATGTCACCGCACGTAAACGGCACGTGATATACACAAGGCCTGCTTTGCAAGCACCTAACGAAGGCATGTCTCTTTTTACCGCGCAATTCTTTTTTTGTTCACTTCTAATCGTTTTTCTTTTTTGAGCAAGCTTCCTTTCGAACGTTACGCAAATCTTAATTTTGTAGGGGCAGAAATGGGGAACCTTTACGTTGAATCTTCCTGCAGCATATTTTTTCAGTCGAAGCAATATTTTGTGCACATAGGGAATAACTACGCTTTTTTTCCCAGCCTGGCTGAATCAGTTCCTTTGTTAAGCCTTCCTAATCTTACACGTTTAATTAGCCTATCGCCCTTGCTTGTCGCGCTGACCAATAAGGAATGTCTAACCAGTTCCAGCTCGCCGAACTGACGACACTTCTACGAGACCCTTATAATCTCGCGGTGTCTGTCAATTCGTACCAGTTGTCGTGCTATGGCATAAGTATTTTTGCCCAGTTCCGTTCTCGCGGTTTCTCGTTAACGCCTGGTGGTGACGACGTCTGTGCATTCCAGGACTGACCCGTCATTCGAGAGGGAGATCTAGTCGAATTCCGCGGCCTCGTTTAATTAGCTCTGTTTGCTTCAAATATTAAAGCGCACGAAAATGCCCGTATCATCCTCGTTATTTACAGAATATGATGCTAAGGGAAGGTGGTAGAAGGGCTTCCGATGGGCACGGTGTTTTCAGAGAATATAACTATAGAAACGCCTACAACACAACGTAGGTTCTGCAGGAGTGTACAAATGGAACACGGCTCTACCACGGCTGAAACGATCCGGCGGCGTACGATTACTTTGCTTTGACTGCGCTAGACAAACACGCGAGTGCACACTTCAGCGGCTTCGTTCCGTAACAGAAGTGTTTGCCAAGCGGAACACTACAGCCTTCAGGGCTAATGGGCGAATAGGCAGAGACGGCGACGAGAGAGACACCAGAGAGCGTACGCGTTCGTTAAGGTGTTCCACATTAGTTTAGGCGTGAGTTTACTCACTGAGGGAAAGGAAGAATGCCAGGAGATGAGATCTATGAACTGATGAACGAGCGCCGAAGACTTCGAGGCCCTCTGGAAGGATGAAGGAAAACCGCAGGAGAACCCGGCTAGAGCCCATTTTGTTCTGTTTAACTTTGAAATTCCGCTTCTGTCAATAGTTATCCAACAACTTCTTTTGGAGACAACACCGGCGGAATTGTCGCTACCTTCCAAACGTCTCTATTTGTAAAGTCGAGGATAGGGAGGAGGACGAGGTAGGAAAGTTAGGGAGAACCGGACGCGCCTCCGGTCTGCTCTCTTACTCTGGGGAAACCGAGTGAACGGATTGAAGGATAGAAAGGAACAGCAAGGAAGGTGTGACTTTTCTGGGGCAGAGCGTACGCGCCTGTCCATTACAGGTCTCTAAGCAATCACTCAGCCCGGCGATGTGCAAAAACAGAAGTAGTGCCGCCGTCGCCTGGCCAGCCTGAGGTGAGCAGCGCGACGGTCCGAGAATCGTCTAACATGCATTAGGACAAGGAAACAAGGTGCGATGCAGCTTTCTTTACGTTAGTTCTTCTCGACGCTTATCGTGGACTTCTGATTGACTGATCTGTAGGGTGTTGCGTCCCTAAACCACCTATGGCTTGTGAGAGTCACCGTAGTGGCGGACTCAGGAAATTTCGATCACTTAGCTTTCTTTAGCGTGCACGGACATCGCAGAGTACAGCGACCTCGACATTTCGCCTTCATCGAAATGCAGCCGCAACCTAAGGATCAGCAGCGGAGTGCCAGTAGCCACTAGACCACCGAGGCAGGGCTATCGTGGACTTCTAAAACACGAGAATTGGGGTTTTAGCGCATGAATTAAGTTTATAGGTAATCATACTCCAATATAATTCAATGCTATGGGATTTCGGCAGGCTTTGAGACATCCCATTCGCTGTGTTTTCCAGTTCTACACCAAATGTAGGCACTTTCGAAAGCGACTCCAAGATCGCGTTTGTACGCGTCTTATGAGATCACGCGTCGTGAAAAGCACATGCAGCTCCGTCTTTTCGGTCCTATAAGAATTTGTTGTTCAAGGTCCTGTTTTCACCGCATTGATAATGTGCGCGTGGAAAGGATGCCTTTCGAAAATACTGAAGGCCTCTGGGTGCTCACCTGGTGTGTGAGTGTATATATATATATATATATATATATATATATATATATATATATATATATATATATATATATATATATATATATATCTTGCTGCAGTGACAAGGCAGACGTGTGCGTGCTATTTGTGCCAATCAGCCGAAATTTCGTCTCTTGATTATGACAACAGTGCATGTAAACGCGCATACGAATAGCAAGGCACGGAGTTAGCGCCAGCTTCTAACCAAAATTTTATTGTTACGAAAAACCGCCAAGAAATCCAAAGAACTACGTCAGTGCGCAGTTCGCGCAACGCGCTTCCACGTGCTTCGTTAGGAAAAGCAATCTCCATTTTGACGAGACCAAGATTATTCCACACTGACACAGACACTGCCGGGTTGCAGAATCTCCCCAGCTTCAGTGATTTCTGCAGTAGTCTGGCTCGCACATATGCCCGAAAACGCGCACTCTTGGAAAACTGGTACGCGTCAGCACTACTTACAATGAACCGCCAAGTGTCCCGTACACCTGCGTTTAAGATTACTGTAGCGCTCGCGTAACCGAACATTCAGGCATCGACCGTCCCGATCTGCACGCAGCGCCTACCACATGATCGAGGCACCGTGTAAATGACGCCCTCATTGCACTCCAGGTAACGCCTTTAATGCTTGAAGTGACTGCCGCGGTCTTCCTTGGTGACGCACTACTGACTCTGCAGAATTCCAACAACCGTTTTTGTCGCCGAAAGCGGCACACGCTAATCGGTCCGACTGTCCACCTTCCTAAGGTCATGCGCCATTCCATGATGTATGGTATTATATTAAGCGTTACCTTGTTATGTACCGTTCTTTCGGGTTTTATTTACTAAGAATCCTTTTAGAGTTAGGCAGACAAGTAAATGCAGCGTACCCGCGACACTGACTTGTCTCTGTCTCTGACAGCATTCACGAGAGAAATCATCGAATCTAAGGAAATTGCGCGATGTGATTGCGTCATTATATCACTCGTGTCGATCAATAAAGATGACATGGGGTATTCTAACGGTGCATGCGGGAGCGCCCCTCGAGAACTGCGGACTGAATAAAGTTTTGTTAGCTGTTTGATGGTCTCTACTCGTATATAAGCGATCGCCTCGGTGGTAAAATTTGAGAGATACGTCAATTTCATAATGTGCGCGCTTCCTTCTGCTTTAGCGTGTTTTTGCACAGAGAGTGCACCAACACAATCAGTGATCCCCTCTGAAACGCTGAAACATTACAGACAAAGCCGGAGGTACTTTCCCCTATCCCCTCCTCTCATTCTTCCCCACCGAACCATCCACTGAACCGAGGGGAAGCGGTTGCGTGGCGCAAGCTACCGACTAATTCATTGTCCCGTCTTTTCATTCTTCACACCGCACAATCTCTCTCACAATATACCTACTCAACCTTAGATGATGATTATGACGGTGATGTGTGTGGTTCGGTTAAGGAAAGCATGCTAATTCCCGCAGCCCAGTCGAGAGCACGGCTAAGCGTCCGTGGGGGTATGGGAAAAGGACTGCAAGAGATAGAAAGGAGAGAAAAGCCGTGGTGCAGGACTGCTGATATTTTGACCACCGGTGGTTCTTTAACGTGCACGAAGAACGCACAGTAAACGGACCTCTGGTGTTTTCGCCTCTATCGAAAATGCGACCGCTGCCACCGGGAACCTGGGAATACCCATACCGACAGGGCAACTCCCCTGCTATTTCATTCTTGTATCTTTAGCGGGTGACCGTTGGCCAGCTCGGACGTGTCGGCTCATCCAGCAGACACGTGAAGGGGCGCGAGCCAATGTGGCCCCTAAGCGGAAGGTTCCGTCCTGCGATCAAGATCCCTCATCGTGATTTAAAAAAATGTATTCTCTTTCTCTCTCTGCGCTGTAGTAATTATTATGTTGAAGCAACTGGCCAATCTTCGGCGTTGTTTTAACTTATCTTGCTTGTAGTCGTGACCCGCATTCGCAAACATGCGCGAGTCTGAGGGCCGTATTCATAAACATACCTTACCCTTAACGCTTGTTTTCCTTATAGCCCCTGTGATATTAAGGCGCGTAAGGGGACTGAAATGATAATGACTGTGATGAGTGACAACGAGCATCTACAAACAAGCCTGATTATCAGGCTTGTAGTAGATGCTGGACTAATTTGTTTGCGAAGCATAATAAGGGAACAGTAAAGATAACGAAAACAAGCGGCAAGGATAAGGTAGGCTTATGAATACGAGCCTCAGTGCAATTGAAAAAAAAATAATAATTCGTATTTTCGCCGTGCATGGGCCTCGCAACTCCCCGAGATTTGTAGGATGGCTAGTACCCGAACCTGTCGGCGCTAACGCGATACCGGAGAAGCACTGTAGACGTTGAAAGAAGGTCTCAGTAACATTGATCTCTCCTATATAAATTACTTATTCGTCGACGGTTTGCCGCTATTTCGCAGAAAAGGTCTACAGGCACATGTCTCGCGAATGCACTATCAAATGGATATGGACACATCCGACGGACTACTAGAGCTGCTGACAGCGAGGTGCCCGCGTTCCAGCAGGTATAAATGATTCATGTAAGAGTGAACACGTACCTCACCTTTCCGTGACGGATACGTTTCCGTAAGTCACGATTGTGGAATTTAGAGAGTCGAAGGATACCTTATTCAGACCCGAAAGAGTGCATGTTCAGGAATGAAGGCATGGAATGGCCTACGTTTAAGAAGCGTTCCTTTATGCGATCAGAGATGTTCAGCGTACGCTGGCCCCGAACAAGCGCCGTAATACAGCGCCCGTTGGCTCTGTAGATGTGAACTGGCGGCACCATACAAGGTGGCTAATGCGACAAGCGTTTCAGATCCCCGCGTCCTTGCGGAATGCATGAGAGCCATGCGCAGAATGTTTACCTCGTCTTACTGGGGAGTGTAATTAAACTTCAGCTTATTCTACACGGCCCACATAGCGGTTGCATTATCTCCAAAGCGCGGAAATACCTTAGAAAAACTGTCGCTGAGTGGCGGGAATGGTGGAGCCCGAGGAAGATGTACGCGTGCTGTGTGACACACACAACACGCCGGCGCGGTGAGCGTCGGGCATTGTCGTGGCCCGAAAAAGCTTCTTGGTGCGCTTCTAGTTTCGTGTTTTCGGTGTTAAGAAATGCTATTTGATCTTTGGCATCGGTGGGGCATTACACGCATTGAACGAACGGCGCGAATGCTTCAATTTGGGAGCTCTGAATTTGTAAAAAAAAAAAAAAAAACCTAATTGACTTCATGGCACACACACATATTGCTTAAAGCGAAAACCGTCAACAGAAGAATCCAGCCTATTGTGGTTGCTGTTCTAGTTAACAGTTATGGCCGGGTTAAGCAAAGGACGCTGTTTTCAGGAGCCCTTACGGAAGCATGGCTTGGCATCCACAGGAAAGGGGGGGGGGTGAGGGGGAAGGCAGTTTTTGTACGTGCATTTTCCATGTCTTAGACGTACACTAAACTCTTTGTTGAGACGAACGGATGAGAATGGAAAAATTTCGCCAGCTTGCACTAGTGCTGCAAGGATGAAGAGCGGAGCTTGTGGCCAACCTTGCTTCTTCCCGCTTCTACTAGTCACCTGATTTGTCACGTGTCTCTCTGTTTCATGTATTTTGCAGGAAGATTTCACGTGACTAACTGTCGCATGGCTTTTGCGGGAGCATGTCCAGCTACCTGCTGCGACGTCATGTTACGTGGTTTGGGTCACGTGTACAGGTTCAAAATCGCGTGGCTGGCAAGACCTGGTTGTGACGTCCTTCTCCTCCTGTTTCCCTCCTACCTTTCACCCCGCTTTCCCCTCAGTTGTTATACAATATTGCACAGTCGCGAGCAAAAGTTTGGAGGTTAATGGGCGCTGCAAATACCTGTCTTTCTCTGGAATCTGAGCACGTTAGTTGAAACCAACTGGTCCGGCCTAAAAGCTCGTGTTCCACTAGTGTGATGCACTGAACCAATTCCACATTGAGGAGCTGTGCTACTTAGAGATGACAATTTTTGCTAGTGCCACGGCATCCAAACTTTTGCTCGTGACTGTAAATGCCTACGCTATGCCTCACCAGCTTGCACTAGTGCTTCTCACTTTCATTTCCATTTCCCACCCCTTTGGTATACTACACCATTCAAAGATATATGCTATCAAACGCATCCGCCTTTGTGTAGAAGTGCGCTGGGCGCATAGGCGCAAGATAAGATAGAAGTGCACGCGCGAATGTCCTGCATTTCAAGCAAACACACGCGCACATATTTCACGTTCTTTGTAAAAAAAAGTAGGCTATGTTTAATTTTGGTTACTGTGAACAGTTCACACAATGAACGGCATCGCAATGTGTAGTGAGCATAAGCGATGTCGACCGTGTGTGCGCCAGACTATTTCCAAACGCTATGATCCCTGCTCTTTCAAGTAAAATTGAAAAAAAAAAGCGAGGTTACTTCTGCAAAAGACCTTCTCTGAATTGTAAGCTTGTGGTAGGAGAATGAACGTTCTCAATCTGTGCCCGCTACTAATGCTGCAGAGTTGTCCTAACAAAGCAAGCTGCACATTCAAGGCGTATAAATCCACCGTCGTGCATGAATCCCGACACGGGTTTCTATTAACCAAATCGTTGAGGTTGTTTGTTCGCGTAGTCGTCACGTGGTTGGAAGGATCCACCGAATAAGCACAAAGCAGAAGACCCGCGACAAGGACGCCCGCCTATAGAGCACGCATGCATTCCCTGTACTTTCCCTATGCACTGATGCCACGACACTGCAAACATAAGCCGTTTCGCCCCGTTACACTTGTGCCAAAAAGGAAACGAAACAAACAAAGAGAAGGAAGAAAGCTCATTCACGGCGTAGCTTGCGAGGCC
Organism: Hyalomma asiaticum; assembly: GCA_013339685.2. Taxonomy (NCBI): domain Eukaryota; kingdom Metazoa; phylum Arthropoda; class Arachnida; order Ixodida; family Ixodidae; genus Hyalomma; species Hyalomma asiaticum. The sequence continues at coordinate 60,862,565 of CM023487.1, read as the reverse complement.
GCGCAAACACTCCAGGAAATGCGGGAACACAACTGCGCCGCTGCCCATTATCCCCCTTTGTCCCGCGAAATCTCGTTTCATTCCGCGGTAGAAGCAGCTTGCACTCGCACTGCCTCTCGATTGTTTGCAGTTTTCAGTTGCACCGCGGGCCCTTAACGTATTTGCCTCGGTTAGCGCGGGTCTAGTGTTGGGCTATCCATAATCTCATGCTCGCGTTGTTGCCAAAGCGGATATAAGCCGTTAAGTGCGGCCGATGCCGAGGCGCGTCCTCCGTTATTCCCTTCGAAAAGAGAGACGGCCGCCTTTGTTCCCGCCGTGTTTGCGCTTCACTTAGCGGAGGTGCTTGCGCAATTGGCAGTGTCCGCGCACTCGGCAGATAAAGGGAACGCGAGGTATGCAGTGGGGCCTCGAATTCGGCTTGTCTTCGGGTCGTTGTGCAAGATGGCCGGTATTCGCGAACGTTCGGAATGGCCCCGAGGCATATGGATTGCGAGCGGACCCTCCGGGTGTGCCTTTCATTCTTTGGGCTGTGCTCGAGGAGTGGAATGCGTGTTCCGGGGACGATGATCGCATAATGAAAGGCACGACAGAACGTGTGCCGTTCGTTGTCCTCTTCATACACGTGCGTGGTAATTTCACTGCGTGACTTCTATATTTAATTCGCGTAAGGCGTACTTTTTTTGTGGTTCACAACACCGGGCCTCCATGATGGCACACTGAAGAGAGCTTGAGCAATGCGATGAATACGAACGCGCGAATATGTGAAGCTCGTTAATGGGTCCACGATTACGCGGCAAGAGAAGCGTAACGGTGAATGTGTCCCTGCGTATAACATCAGAGCACGTTTTCTGTGGTGTTATACGCAATGCCACATTTTTGCTTGTAAGAGTGTATGCGAAGGCGCGCATGGAGCAGCGCTACCCTTACGTTAGAAACGACTGTGCATGCATGAATTCGCAGGCTTCTTACGGAAAGATGAGGGCTTGTCGAGGGCGACCTTCGCCTTCAGCAGACTCTAGCTATTAGAACTCTGCCCACCGCGACGTCGTATAGGCACAGCTGATGGAGCTCCGTGCGTGTTGTGCAATTCAAATGGTCTTGAATTTCTCGCCTTTCAACGACACATAGTTTCCATAAATGTATCATCTCGGTATATGACAAAACCCATCATGGTTGTTGACGTGCCGCTGTCGAGAGTTTTGGTGCAAAAACGTACAGATTTCACTCGAAGTTCACTCTCTGGAAAAAGCATTATTAGCACCACATCACATGATTAGCTACAGTTAGTGTCCCATTGGCAGAAATTGAGATTTCCACGATACATCTATTAATTTCTGCTTACTTTATTTCATCATCATGCATTATATTGACGCGTGCATTCTGTCTAGACATAAAGACGACGATGACGATATGCCTGATTATAAACTCCGGGTAGTGGGTCAAGAGGGAATTTGAGAACGAAGAAGATAGAGAGACCCATTTTCTGATCTAGTGGCTTCAACACGCTGTTTTTGTTGTCTTGTTGAACGTGTTGTCTCGTGTTCGCGTTGTACCGCGACAATATTTAGGCAGCGGTTTATTTGGAAGCATCTATATGCATTCGTTAGCAGCGCAATCTCCCTGCTGTATTGGTAGCGCGTTAGCTTCAATTCTTCAGTTCTCACAGCAAAAACAATTTGATTGCATGTTTCAGTTCTTCTCGTCTTAAATTGTTTATTGTTAACAACCATTAATTGCCAGTACGCAAGTTGCTTTGACCTGATTTGTTCTGTACTTCTTAATAAGTACTAGGGCTCACCCTATAGCCCAGTGCTTTAAGATCTGTTTCTGTATGTTACGCTCTTTTGTACTTTCACGTTTCAATGAACAAAATTCTTCTTCAGCCTGTCACTTTTATACACGACATGTTTACCGTTAAAGAAAAGCAGGGAAAGGGGACAGAAACACAAGACGTCGACACGGGCGGTACCGCCGGTGTTGTCGTCTTGTCTGCGCTTCCTCCGCCCCTGTATTTCTTTTGCGGTAAGCCATTGGTATAGCAAAAGCCAAGTGTGCCAATTCCAGGTTCATCGGTCACTTTTCATTCAGGCTGCATTCACAGTCAGCTACATTTTATTAATGAATTATGTTGAGGCCAAACGCATTATATAACTTAATATTATCGGCGCTTACTATATCAAACGTAACAACGTTTTTCGGTCGTGGCCTTCCGGTGCAACTCGAGTCTTGTGCCCCACAGCAACGAGTGACTGGTGCCCTGCTGCGCCAGCCACCTGCTCTACGCTTTCGCGCATTGCGTGCCAACATTGCGAATGATACTGCAGCTGACTAGGTTTCGCAAGGCTTGTGGAAAGCTTATCCCACTGGCACGGCATAGTGATGGACCACCTTCTTCTCAGAGTGTCATGTACCCTCTGCAAAATTTAGTGCATTGGGCATCCTGAGGTTATACGCTTAATCTGCTCTAGTCGGGGTGAGCCTTTGCGGAGTAGTACAGATACGCGGATACACGTGTAAACAACAACAAAAAAACACCCGAAATAGAAAGGAGAGAGACAGAGAGAGAGAGAGGCATGTACTAAACCAGCGCAGCCGTCGTCATAAATGAAAAGCATGTGAATATGTGGTTCTGTGTAAAGCCCCGCTTGAAAGCAAACGACGCAAATATTTCGTCCTTCCGCGCACGACATGTTAGTTTATGTTTCTTTGACTTCTTGCCTTTAAAACTCCGTACAACAGTCCGAGCAGAGAAGGCTGCACAAAAGGTATCAACGAAAGGCATTTGAATAGACCGCGGAATAGCACCCAGGAAATGTGAATTGCAGCGTAGTGAGGTTCACTCTACAGTTGTGCGAGGAAACAACAAAAGTTCGTATGAGTTATTGCGCATAGAGGTAAACTGATGCGGTAAATTTTGTGATAGGACGCTCGATCAGCATGACTCTCATAAGCAGGACCTGCAGTTCTCATAAGCAGACCTGCAGACCTGGTCATAAGCAGACCAGGTTTACATTAGTAAAGCGAACTTATAGAAATCTCTATAGTTCATATCTCTTTTTTTAGCAAGGAGGTAACCTTCATCCAAGTTTTTATCGACCCACGCCCGTTAATTTGTACAATGCCTGTGCAATCGTCGAATTTTTTTGTTTTGTTTCGTTTAGGAGAGGTTACGATGGCTGCATGTCGATGAGGTCAAAATGCATAAAGAACCGTGTATCTGGATTTAGGCGCACACTAAAGAACCCCAGGCGGTCAAAATTAATCCCAAGCCTTTCACTACAGCGCATGCTTCGTGATCATAGTTGGTGCTGGCACGTCAAACCTCATCACTCATTATCAGTGTTATCGATTTTTCAAAACCTTTACGGCATTTAGCTGATTAAAATGATCCCAAGCAACTACGCCGTATTTTTGAGAGAGTCTAATAACTGCTTCAGATATCGTTTATTTCAGGGAGACAAGGTTGCCTATTACTATTTTTTTGGTCCACAAGTGGTGCCTTACACATCCATATCTCTGAGAACTAACGTGACGTGCTAGTCGATCGGTCGATAGGCCACTGCGAAATGTAATGCAAACCCCAGCGTCGACCAGCCGGTTAACCCTCGCTGCAAACACATTTCCACCGCCATCGGACCATCGCAATCGCTCGGGACAGAAAGTCTGAAAAAAGGGGAAACAAAGAAGAACAAACCTGGGTCTCCTAGCTGGGAAAAAATGATGTTGCCCACGGAAGGAAATAATAGAGAGGGAAAGGCAGGGAGGTTAACCAGTGTAGGACAACCGGTATGCTACCCTGCACGAGGGTAAGGGGACGGGGGAGATTGAAAGGTGAAAGGAAAGAGGAAAGAGAGAGAGAGAGGGTGCACATATAGCACAATGTCAGAGTCAGTAGCACCTGCATGGTACGCGACATCACACATCGCTGTTGCAGTCGCTTGTGCAAGTCCGTCGTCTTTAAAAAGTGCAGCAGCGCCTTTGTCACCTTCAGTTGTAATGTCTTGTGTGGTCGACATTCCAGAATGGCATCAACCGACATCCGTCGCAGGCGAAGGTGAGCAAGAGCGAACGCCAGTGATTGCCTCTGTATGTCATAGCGAGGACAGTCACATATGATGTGTTGCAGCGTCTCTTCACGTCGACAGGTGTCACAAAGACGGCTGTCGGCCATTCCGATCATAAAAGAATAAGAGTTCGTAAAAACCACTCTTAACCATAAACGATAATGCAGGGTGGCCTCTGCTCGGCGGAGTTTTGGTGGCAAACAAAAATGCCGCAAAGACGGCAGGTGGTGTTGTCGACTGTTCTGAATTGTTTGGCTGCTTGAGGCGCTCCACAGCGAGAGTGTAATCTTCTGTGCAATCGCTCGAAGTTGCCTGGCAGCGTCGGACCTTGAGAGAGGTATGGTCTCAACTTTTGTTCCTTCAAGTGCAGACCTGGCGGCCTTGTCAGCATATTCGTTTCCAATGACGCCGCAGTGACTGGGGAGCCACTGAAACGTCACGTGGTGTCCCTTCTCATGTGATGTATGGAGAAGAGATCTGATCTCCAACACCAGCTGCTCGTATGGTCCGCGCCGCAGGGCTGCCAGCAAGGACTGTAAGGCCGCGTTTGTGTGGCTAAAGATTGACCATTGTCGGGGTGGTTCCTCATTTACTACACAAAGGGCAGCACGCAGAGCAGCAACTTCCGCAGCTGTCGATGTCGTCGGGTGGTCTGTCTTAAAACTGATGGTGGAAGCTTTCGCTGGTACAACCACCGCTCCGGACGAATACTGAAGGTTCGAAGACCCATCCGTATAAATATGCACTTTGTCGGCATACCTCTCGTGTAGAAGAAGTAGGGATAGTTGTTTCAGAGCACCTGATGACAGCTCAGCTTTTTTTCTGATTCCTGGCACACCAAGGTGTGCTGTAGGTTGAATGAGACACCAAGGGGGAATCCCACGCATATCCACGGAGTGAATGAGGATGAGTGAGCGAAGCTCCGGACGTTCATCGGTAAAAACCGTCAATCTTCCGTGAATCTTGCCCAGTACATCATAAAAGACGTGACAAACACTGTGTGTCGCCGTCTAGCGCTCTCCTATCACACTAGAGCACGCAGCGAGCGCCTCCGCGCCATCTATTGATCAATTCACGTACTTGCTAAGCAGCACCGCAGCGCTCGGACGGACGGACGGACGGACGGACAGACGGACAGACGGACGGACAGACGGACGGACAGACGGACAGACGGACGGACAGACGGACAGACGGACAGACGGACTCCCATGCTACGCGTTCCCATACATTTGAATGAATCGAGCACCGCGGTGCCATCACGCCATCTAGTGAGCACTTCATAAAACTACAGGTGGCTACATACTATGTTCGGAGGAGGGAACGACCCACACCCTAAGGAGCTTCGCCCCTAAAAGGAAAGATTGATGTCGTAGCAACTGTAGCATGGAGAACGCATATTACGGGCTGCTGAGCTTAAAACGCGCGTCTGAGTAAGTGCACCGGTCGATCGTGCGAAGACTGCAGACACTTTATTTCGCGCGACTGCATTACAAATGACTTGTCGCGTTCCACGTATCCGTAGATTGCCATTTAATGATTTCGGCCTTTGCGCAATCTGGAAGCGTGCACTTCCAGAGAGAAAATGAATGGTGAAATCGCACTGTATGGCGCATAACGGCTATAAAATGCGAAGCTGCGCCGGTAGTAAGAACATATCCGCTGTGACGTTTCCTGCAGAAAATTTGTGAAATATAAAACCCGTGCATTTAAAAAGGCTCGGAGTTTAAGTTTATGGCAGTAGGGTCGCATTTTGAAATGATTTTAACTGAGAATGATGGCGCCTTTCGACTTAACGGCAGCTTCCGTGCAATGCTTCCTTCCGCACTTCTTCCCTTAAATAAAGAAAAATTTCCGAGAAACTTCGGTTCCATAAAACGACACCGGCAATACGGGCCTTTTTAAAAGCCCTGCCTTCATTAGTTAAGAAGGCGTGATAGGTTCTTTTTTTTGTTGTTGTTGTTGTTGCCGTTTAAATTGCAACGAACACGCCAAGTCAGACACCCCGTATTTCTCTTTGTATCCAGTTTTGACGGCATAGCCTTAAGAAGCTCGAGCCGCAAAAAAATTTGGTGTCGGCGTCGGCGTAGGCGTTCACGGTGGAAATAATGATCATGGGCTACCCGCCGTTCCCGGAAACACGCAACTACGGAAGCCCTGTCACATAGTACACGTGCGTTAGTGAACAAAATTAAATTTCTCAATGCAAAATCGCTGGAAAAACTCGTAAACCATGGCCTAACGCCTACGCATATGACAGCTCGGACTGTCATTTAAATTTATACGAGAAAACATAACTGTTACAAGGAGGCGCTGCGAACGGGCCCCAATGACGCCGTGGCGTTGACATTTAAAGGGAAATTCCGGCGATTTTTCGGTGTCCGTGGATCTCAATGAAATTTTCAGCAAATATTCTCCTCGGTACTGTAATAATATATGCCAAGCCAGGCGGTTGCAAGTTATTTAGTTTTCCTGGAAATTAATCAAAAATTTTAACACGAAAGTGTTTTATGCCGGGGTCCACGACCTTCGGATAACGCGTCCGAGAGTCCCACCGAAGGCAGGTTTGTCTTTTGGTCCACTGTACTTACTTTCTACTTACCCCAAAGTCATATACCATAATTGGGAACTTGGATAAGTTCCCCTGTGCTTCCCTAGGCTTGAATGTTTGTCGGTTCATTAAGATGTCTCTAACAAATAAAACGAGCCCTTGACCCCTTCTATTTCGCTACATCACCGAGGAGAACATTTGCTGAAAACTTCCCTGAGATCAGTGGACACCGAAACATTACCGCGGAGTTGCCCTTTAACAATTCGCAAAGGTAGCCTTAATGTTGCCTTACGTGTTTTGAATGACGCTAGCGCATAACGTTTAGCGCACTTTTTGTCGGCAGATGTGGCCTGTGAGAGGTGGGCTTATTTACAGGAAGGCAGGGAGATCGGCCTTAGCTATGGATTCCTCTGGCCTGCTATGCTACACTTGGCAATGCGAAAGGGGAACGGATTGATTGATGAACATAGAGGTGGTGCTTTGATTGACGGCGGTATAACTTGGGTTAATGTTAGTGTACTGGCGCATGCCACCTGTCCGACGTGGGTGTAAACCACGCCGTATTTCGTTCTTTCTTGTGTTTTTTACACATTTTCATAGCCCTGGTTCGTACTCGCGTATCCTATGCGGTGCGTGTTTGCCTCCAAATACTTAAATGTCATTAAATATAGCGATAGTTCGATTCTTCCTTTCACTAAACCTGATGTTTTGTATCACATGTTTTGTACAAGTCTGTACTTGACGTTTCTATATAATCCTCGTTCCTTCTTAAAATATTTGTGCTTGTATATATTGTTATATTTCCGTCAGTGAATCCGAAGCGCGGAGCACCAAAGACTATGTCGCTAGGTGCCGGCGCCACAAAATTTTGACCGCGCTCCCGCGAGGGGTTTATTCGAGACGTTGTTCACAACTTGACCAGCGTTTCTGCGCACTTGTTTTCACTTGTGCCTACAAACAAAATGACGAGAATGACGGCATAGCTACAAGGCATACATGGCCGCTGTTACACCATGTTTACTGGAACTGGTATGCCCCCCTCCCCCACTTTCCACATTAGAGAGCCCAAAATTCGGAATCCGGAAAGAAGTACGACAAAAGGTACAATTGGCCAGAGTTGCTGCCGATTGGCAGACTTGTAGGTAACGCGTAACAAGTAACCAATCCCTTTCAGTCGATTGTATTGCACTGTAATATAGTAACGCTTCAATTACTTCCTTTAAGGAGCAGGGATGCTTGTTACTTAATTACTTTCTTGTTCCTGAAGTCGACCACAAAATTACAGGTTCCAAGTGGCTCGGAGCATGCGTCAAAGCGCTAGGCAAACTCGAACTGGTGCGTGGAGCGTTCGTTGATTTGATTGATTCATTGATTTATGGGGTTTAACATCCCAAAACCAGCTGTGATTACGAGAGACGCCGTAGTGGAGGTTTCCAGAAATTTCGACCACCTGGGGTATTTTCACGTGCACTGACATCGCACAGCACACGGGCCTCAACATTTCGCCTCCATCGAAATGCAGCAGCCATGGCCGGGATTGGCAGCCGAGTGCCATAACCCCTAGACCACCGTGACGGGGTGTGAAGCATTCGTATCGGGCAAAAACAGCACTTGCCTCTTCAGCGTCGCAGCGGACGTCTCCACGAGTAAAGCGCGCGAAAATGAACCAACCAAAACTACGAGAGACAACCGCTCCCGTAGCTGAAAAAGGCATTGAGGCAAAATAATAATAATAATGAAGAAATATATAAATGCAGAACAGTTAAGTTATAAGCGTGGCATAAAAAAATGGCGAGACAGCCGGTAAAATAGAGCCGGCGGAAATTGGTGCGGGGACGTGGATGCCGTAATTTTCTTTTTGTCAGATCTCAAGCTGTGCTTTGATATTCCACACGGTCGCGTACAGCACTGGAAAGCATGCAAGCGACCCTAATCATTGACTTGCGTGTGCATTAGATGCACTAGGACGTCCGCAGCGCCGTGAACATTTGGCCACTTTATTGACACCGTCACCACCACGTGACATTATGTACACACTGCCAGCATATTCAATGCAAGTTGGAGCTACACGCGATCGTGATTTGCTTGGCTGGTAATTTCTTTCTTTCTTTCTTTCTTTCTTTCTTTCTTTCTTTCTTTCTTTCTTTCTTTCTCATGCCTGGTGCATACCTGCACATCCATTGTTTGTTTGAGCGACGCGTCATTTTAATATTCGCTAATTGCTCTAATGGTTACATGATCTTATCATACCTACTCATGAAACTGAGCTGCGACCATTCATTTCAGGTAGGGTTTTTTTTCCTCCCACATTTAATCATCATAATTCTGTAAAACTGGCATCCGCATGTGAACCCTAAAGTGCTGCGCAAAAAAGGAAGCGGCACGCCCCTAATAACGCTTGAAGAAAATTGGAGCTACGTAAGTGCATATTAAGCGCATGTGTCTCGTCTTTCTTGAGTGTGTTGGTTGTCTCGTTTAAGCTTACTAAGAAGATGGATACTTACCAACTAGGCTGATTTAATGGTTTAATACGTGCAGCTCAGATTGGTAAGATGTCAAGCTGTGCTTTAAAATTACTGGAGACCTCCCTATTTATGTCACGCTACGTGTGTATGCAGGGCGGTTCAGTTAATTTGCGCCAGCGTTTAAAAAGAAAACCGCGTCCATACATGTTACCGATGACCGTGAAAAATCCGCGAAAACATGCATGTTACAAATGACCAGTCATCAACGAATTGTGTTCCTCTGTGCACGAGCCATCAACCTCGAAAAAAACGCACCATCTTCCCAAAGGGAACCCTGATGGGATGCGAAGCAGCAGCGTTGAGCACGCGTGGCGCCGCGGGTTGAACGGCGCTAACCCGGGTGCTGCGGTGAGCGCTGGAAGATTCGTTTGAAGCGATGGCTGGCGTAGGTCTTGCAGTTTCTTCAGAGTGGGCACGGGCGCTGGACCGGAGCTGGCGCGCGTTTCACCTTGACTACCACGGCCTTGTGATCGGTGAAGTGCACGCTGAGAGGTTCCTGCAGACATTCGACGTCGAAGTTGGCAAAGACCAGATCGATGCACGTTCCCCTTATCGTGGTGGGTAGTTTCCGTTCCGCCGACACGCACTTCAGCGAGTGCACGTCACGCATGTAATCGACGAGCCATTCTCCTCCTCTTCCGCTGACGTCAACGTTGAAGTCTCCCGCGACTATAAGAGGCGCGCGTCGACACGCCTCGCCGCAATCAGTCAGCGTCTCCTCCAGACAGCGCTGAAAGTGTTCCTTCGGCAGGTTGGGAGCGAGGTACAGCGCGAGGATCGCGACGTCGCCGACGCGCACGGCAACGCACTCGGAGCAGGAGCGAGCGCGCGGCAGGCGAGGGAGAGAGTGACGTCAGCGCGCATTGCGAGGGGAGCGTGACGTCAACACGCAGCTGCGGCGTGACCTACTTGGCACCGCTCCAACACCTGCGGCGAGGGGAGCGCGTTACGGCGCGTTCGTACGGACGGAGGGACAGCGTTACACAGGCTAGTCAAAGAGCTGCTTCGCATCTAAAAAAGTATACGCAGCTTCTGCTAGGTCGCGCAAGGCCAGATCGCAGCGATGCTGACCGATAGTTTACTGACACAGGTCACTTGATAGTCACGTGATGTTTTGTCCGGAAGATGCCACGTGACATTGCGTTAAGTGATTTTGGCGGAAACACGTCACATGACATTTTGTTACGTGACTTTGGCGGGAACATGTCACGTTTCGTCCAAAATATAACCGATCATGCCACCCAAAACGACGCAACGCAATGTCACGCGGCGTGTTTCCGCCAAAATCACGTAACGAAACGTGACGTGCTGTTGCGTGATGCCCGACAAATCACGGCTAGCTTAAGCAGCTTCTCAGAAGTGGCACGACAGAGTTGGTACGGTTAGATTAAGTAGCCTTCGCTGGTAAATTGCCTTTTCTCTTGTTCTAAGAGCACTGGTACCAAAACAGCTCCGCTAACCATAATCGCACCATATGAAGCAGCTGAACACGAGATAAAATTATCGAAGTCTCATCTCGAAGAGAAGTTTGGCATGAACCAGATAAACACGCTGAAGGCCCGGCCTAAGAAGAGGCCTAAAGACATTTATTTATCTTGTGACGAAGGCCTCCCATTTTCATTATTTCTCGAATAACTCGTCGGTGCGCGCGCGGGCTCCTGTCTCTTTTCAAGTAATACACAGGGCGCGAGTTTCAAGAAAGAGGAAGAGTTTCAGAAAAGAAGGATTAGCATCAAGCACCGAGGAGATACATTACAGTGAGAAAGAAAAATCAAACAGAAATTGAGAGCACGTTGGGTAAAAAGTGCCTCGCTTGATGGCTCTCAAAGCCATCAATCTTGTGAGTAAGGGTATCTTTTCGGTCTTCGCCCTCGAACGTGCGCCTGTGTATCACGCGCTTCGCAGAGATCTCGAAATCTGCCGCCCGTCGTAATGAGAGAACCAGCTTCGCAAATTCTCCCTCCCGCTACCGTAGAAAGAAGCGCCAACCATGACAACGCCGAGATAAGAGACAGAGCATTTTAATCGAAGCTATCGCTAGAAGCTGGCAGGAACGATTTATAACAAAATAAGAAGAAAACTGAACATAGAAGAGACAGTGGCCAATCGAAAAAAACTAAACAGATAGCTCGTCTTTTGAAGTGAAATCTCTAATCGATAGAACGTAATAGGTTCTTCCGACCCTCGGTGCGCGACGTGACGTATGAATACCCATTACGAAGTAATGCTGCTTTTTTTAATTTTAGATGAAATTCCGCATGTGTGCGTAAGCGCTTGCATCACCAACGCGGAGGAGCAACGTTCTCCAGGTGCAGTGGAGACGCTGCAATGAAGCGGCCTGTACTGCCACCTGCGCCTGGCTAGGCGACATGGATGCGCTGTGTGATCGCATGATCTATCTATCTATCTATCTATCTATCTATCTATCTATCTATCTATCTATCTATCTATCTATCTATCTATCTATCTATCTATCTATCTATCTATCTATCTATCTATCTATCTATCTATCTATCTATCTATCAATCTATCTATCAATCTATCTATCTATCTATAATAAAACGGAGTGATAGGAGAGACATACTCTTTTATTGTTGCCAGTTTTAATTTAAACGTCAGACAAGCGCACACAGACAGAAAAAAGAGCCAGGCCTGCGCGGAACCGCAGGACATGCCAGCGTAAGCTGGAGAAGCGCAGCGACCTCCTTAGAGGCCATTTTAAACGCCTGAGGAAACTAGTGCAAGTAGAGGTGGTAGGTATCCCCTGCGCCATAACTTTTATCATTTCGCCATGTAGGGAAGTACCCACTACGCAACAATTACTGCAGTATTGTAACGTGCAAATCTGTATAACTGCCCATCTTAGAGTGTACCTTGGCGTCGTTTTCCCGAGAACGAACCGAACTCTCGGCCCGGCGTCGACGGCGAGCTGCGGTTTGGGCTTTTCTCTGAACAGTTGCCTGTTGTGACCGACGTTGCCTTGCTGCAGCCGCGGACGTAGCTCTGCGATTCGCTTCTTCAGCAGCGGCCCGCGCCTTACGAGGAGGCGTCATCAGGTATATCGAAGAGCCAAGTCAGGTTGCTGGCGCAGCGGCGTACGTCACCTGCCGCGTGATACATGGTACGATTCAACAAAACTGCTTCAAAGGGTAGCGCTTTGTAATTATGATGACGGAAATGTTGAAGAAGATTGTTTCACAATGATGATGTTGATGATGCCTCTGTAATGGGTTCAGAGCTACAAACCATGCAGCCCTGTGGTCTTTCAAATGATTCCTCGAACTCGTTATGCAATCCACTTTCCCCGAGGTGTAGTGACGTATTATTATTCTGCCACGTAACATTACATATGTTAATGTGATTCCTCGGCAGACGTTAGACCTGTTTAGGTCTTTTAGCGAAGGTTTTTGAAGCACAGACGTGGCTAAATGGTAGAATGCTCGACTGCCACGCAGAGGGCGTGGGTTCGAATCCACGCAGAGGACGTCGTTCGAATCCTTTTGGGTATTTTTTCTAAAATTTGCGCGATAGTAGTTACGGACACCAGCGGCGGCGGACAACTACGGCGCAAGAAGGGCCCTTGAAGTGATCTCCTAGCAGTTTATGCTGTAAAAGTCGTAACCACCCACAGCCACCAGCCACGTCGTATAAATTGTCAATAGTACTATTACGCTAGCTGTTCCTGTGGCCGTTGTCTAACATCAGTTTTGCTTTAGAATGGTGGCTATCTGCTCTTTATATCAATGTAACGAACACCACATACCTACCCTGGTGTTTGAGCGTGCCCGTCACGTTGCTCTAGTTGCTATGGCACTTGTCTCCTGATCCTAAGGCAGCGGGATCGAATCCCGGCTGCGGCGGTTGCATTTCGATGGAGATGAAATGTTGAGACCCATGAACTGTGCGGCGTCAGTGGACGTGAAATGACCCCATGTGATCGAAGTTTCCGGAGCCACGCACTACGGCGTCTCTCATGTTAATATCGTGGTTTTGGGACGTAAAACACCAGAAATCAGTCAGTCGTAATGCGGCATGCTATAATTTAGCGTTACTCAACTCGGCAGGAATGTCAGCATAGAGGGTACTCATGCCCATCAGCACGACGCAGCGTGCATTGGCATTCAGTGAGGCTTTCGTGGGTGCTTGAACGTGAACAATGGCGGTGCGTCGTACCGTGAGTTTTACTTTGGGCGCCGCAGTGCACTTGAGATGCCTTGTGTGCCTATGTTATGCACAGAGCTACTCTATGTGAACAAAGACGCCGATCCACCTGGTAACGACTTGCCGAAATCCAGAGACGGCACCTAATAGCTGGCTCCTTTGTCTGAAATCGACTATTCCACTGCCTAGGCTTCACTCCAATTTTTACGTAATACTTTGCGTCGAGAGGATGTGAAAGTGACTACAGCCACGTGGTGAACAGATCGGTGAAGACGACGGCGCTACGGCATGCGTTTCCACAAGTGGATTGTATTCGTCAGGGAAACAAATGTATGCAGTGGTTTCACGCCCAAAGGTTATGATCTGATTGTGGAAGACGCCGTAGTGGACGGCTCCGGAAATTTCTGCCGCCTGGCGTGATTTAACGTGAGCTGACATCGCACAATATACACGGTCCTCAGCATCTTGCCTGCATAGAAATGCAGCCGTCCCGGCCGGGGTCCGATCCCGCGACTTTCGGATAAGCAGGTAACTACTGTTTTCGTCCGTTTAAACGGTCTATTCATCAATCAGCCCAAGCCTCCATCACGTCCCTGTGCGCTATAGGAGTGCTGTATAGGAGGGAAGTCATCATGGAAAACCTTGCTTCCTCGTCTTTATCTCAGCATATATGCTGCTGTTGAGCGAAGTGCAGGTGCAATATTTAAACTGCTCGAAAGATATTTGAGGAATGTTGGCTGTACTGAGTGCAATAAACAGACTATCCTGGGTGCTGCGGAGCTACCCATTACATATCCCAATTTCGCGTAGTAAGGAGAACAGGTTTTGGTTTAAACTTTTTTGTGAAATGGGTGAAAGCAGCAGTGAAAAATGAAGCGAGTGCAATCGACTCCGCTGAGTGCTGTTTGCTTGTGCGCGTGTGACCGTTGTGCAGGAATTGCTGCAGCCTAGAGCAGAGTGGGTGTTGCCTGTTCGGTAGCGTTCATAGTTTAGCCCATATTTTAAAAATGCAATTTATGAGGAGCGGTACGTTGGTTGCGGAATCAAAACACGCATTTGTTCAACACACTAATCTATTGGAGTCCAAACTAGAAGAGAAGCTCAGGGGAAGATGGATGCTCGAATCAATGAAAAGATCGCAAAATACGATTCAGAACAGGGAATGTCGCAGGAGCCAACGTTTCCACAAGTGGAAGTCCAATTGTCGAAACGTCGGCTTCTGCGCATTCCCTGTTCTAAATAGTTTTTTTCGATCTGTTCATTGATTTAATCTATTGGAGGACACTTCACAGAAGCGACAAATGCGTTCATGAGGTACCAGGATTGATTGATTGATTTGTGGGGTTTAACGTCCCAAAACCAGCTCTGATTATGAGAGACGCTGTAGTGGAGGGCTCCGGAAATTTGGACTACCTGGGGTTCTTTAACGTGCACTGACATCGCACAGCACACGGGCCTCAACATTTCGCCTCCATCGAAATGCAGCCGCCGCGGCCGGGATTCGATCCCGCGACCCTCGGATCAGCAGCCGAGTACCATAGCCACTAGACCACCGTGGCGGGGCGTGAGGTACCAGGAACTACAGTGGAACAGTATGCCAGTTAAGAATGATAGCGGACGCTTAGTTCTAGGGCAATGTTATACTAAAAATGTCTAAAGGAACGCGTTAGCATTGTTCAGACGGTACGGACGAACGAGAAGACTCCGTCCCATGTGAGTGTCGCTAATTTCTTCTGTTACTTATTCCCCAATTAGCCCACGCCGCATGTCCGATACTAATTGTAGTCCGGTTACAAAAGAAAGCGCGAAAACAAGCGAGTACGGCAAGACCAACATCAACAGAGCTCAGCGAATGACAAGACATATTTGAAGCTGACGGCTGCAGATGCTTTCTGCGTCACCGCTTCGCACTTTGTGCTCCGAGGTAATTTGTTGTGGCAGCCAGCGCAATCGACGTACTTCGAAAAGCATTGCGACTCTGTTCTATCTATGATAGCGCACCGGTATCCAAACGCGTACCGGTATCACAAAATGTGACGACCAAACGCGGTCCCAATATTGCGTTTCATTCGCTGAACGATTGAAACGCAATCGCTGAACACACTGCACTGAGCTGCAACGAAAACTGTTGCAAGTTCGCGCTGTGTGTCTATCGATTTTTATTTCCCTCGCTTACCCCGTGTTGTCTCGTAACGAATTATCGACAAGGCAAAGATTGCACGTTGCACAGAATTGTTATATCGCCATCGTAGGCCCTTGACGAGACCAGAAATATTGATGACCAAAATACAAAGTTTCCTGATGCGCCCCCAAATGCCCCGGTATGTCATTGTGCCATCAAGGGTATCAGAGTATATTTTCGTATTTTGGTCACGTTCGCTAAAGAAACGTTCTCGAAGGCTGTAGTAATAAATCTAGACCTCCACGATAAAGTAATGCGACCCATTCCTTTTGATGGAGCATTGTATATGTTGTCGAGATCACCGCCAGGACGTACGCTGTGGTAATGACAGAGACAGAAGAGTTCGAGGCGGCGTCTGAACCTGGGTATTTTTTTTTGCTTCCTTTTCGGGCTTTCGAAGAACGTTGGCGCGACCTTATAGTGTCCTTTTTTGGAATCGTGATTGCGCTTTCTTTTAATACAAGAAAAATAACTTGTGTTTGAACGTCCGCTTAGAACCCCATAATGAAACCGTCCGTGGAATGCGGTTGCCGGTTGCAATGCTAATGGTAAAAGATGCGTGTTGTAGGCCATGTTTAAGTGAACGACAGATAATAAAACCTATTGATTCACGCTACTTTATGAAGCATTTCTTCTTTACCTTGTGCAGCAGAAAGAAGCATACCCTCTAACCTCTCAAGTGATCAAGCACACATGCATTGCCTTCAGTAATCGACTGAGAATACCGCAGGATTCTTTTCATAAAACTCGGAGATCATCGCCATACCACAATAAAATGTCCGCTGTAATGTCTATAGCCGATATTTTGTGCTGCCTTATTCATTTCCTGTTCTTTTCTTTTGAAACTTCTTCTGCCGGAGCTGATAGTGTATTACCATCGCCCTCCTTCCCTTGCGCAAAAAAAATACGAAAGACCCTCACAGCAACACAGACACGTCACTTGCACGCTCAAAAAGAAAAAACACAGACAGGGAAAAGCTACAATGCAATAAGGCCACCGGTTCTGGGAAGTTGTGTGGCCTTGACTAAGTCAGAAAATAAAAGTAGTTTGAAACGCACCACTAGTCATATCCAACCTGTACCTATCAAATAGAATGAGAAAGAGTAAGACCATTCTGCTTACAATGCTTCGAGACTGAAAGTATTGCAGTTCTGTGGATGACAGTGTGTTTCGTCCGAGTGAATGTTCTAGCCAGCTCCTAGTCATTCCTCCGCTTAGCAACGTGAAGTGCCTTTGCCCTCTTTTTTCCCTTGTCTGTTACAAATTCTGCGCGGTATACCGGCGCAGCGTTTTTCAAAATTAATTGCAGGCATGGGTATAAGTTCTCTTTCCTTCCGGCCACTTCTTTCTTTTTTTTTTGCGAGCAGATAAATGTACCAACTTACTTCCCAAGATTACCCTGGTATGCGCACTTAAATATTGTGCTGTCTCAAACATGAGAATTAAACACTTTCACCTAATTTTTTTTCTTTTATTTGAAGTTCGAAGTTTGAAGTTTATTATTAGCAATGTAACGATGCATAAAATGAAGGAGATATTTTTCCAACTAAGGCCCCATAGTCCGAAGACTCTTGGGGGACCCAGCGTTTCTACGGAGTCTATTATGAGGTTGTGATCGTACGTCACGAACTTACGTCACGATTTTGAATACTATTTGCACTTCGCGTACGAGAAAACCTTGTTTTCGTCATGCTATGGCGCTTTCATCGACATCAATGATGCAAAATGTTTCCAGAGCTCTTTCCAGAGTTGGTATAATCGAAATCTCACGAATCTTTTCGTATCGTATGTAGCTTCCTCACTGCTATCCCATTATGTTGGTAACAGGCTTCCGTAGTCATGCACTATTCATGACATTTGCAACCAGAGACAGTAGAGGGGCAAATGAAAAGTGACGTGAACCATGCAGGGGCGTTTCGAATTTTCCCGGGGTGAAAGTTTTTCCTGTGGCGTACGGTAATCGTAAAACTCAGGCCCTTCACCTTTATCACGGCTCTTTTGTTTTTTCTTGTTCCTACTTGAATTGGAGGAAACGCCAACCTAGCTCCTCCAGTTTGGAAATTTAATACTGTTCCGATGTTTGGAGAAAAGGAAATGAGTTCCTCATTCAACGCGGTCGCCCCTGTTTCAATACGGCCATTTTCTTCTGGTCCTTCTATTCCGACGCTTCCGGCTTCTGGGGATTGATGTTGATTTCACTTCGGCTTCCGCTGTCCAGGAAAAGAAAAGGTGCTATTCCGTCTATATCGCTTGATCGAGCAGCTTGCAAACAAAAGAACTGCCATTGTGACCTCGACACTTTGGGTTCTCGGATCGACCGTCCTGCTCGCAGAGCTTATACTCCACTTGTCTGTTCTTTAACACAGCAGCTGATAAAAAAAAAATGAGAATAAAGACAGCCTGATGTAGCGCTGGTGGAATGTAAAAATGGAACAACCCTGCCCCGCAATTTTCGTCTTCGCCGTACTGTCTCCGACGCTGCATATATGTGGTGGAATAAATGGCTGCAGTCCATCGGGAAGGAGGCCACAGAGAGGACCGTGGAACTCTTCGCTCACTTTTCCATGTTCAACTGCTACGTTCGCTCGTACGGTCATGCTTCGCCCTTTCATCACTACCTGTTGTGGGCTTGTGAGCTTTGTCAAATCAGTGAAAAAGTGGCCACAGCAGGTAATTATGCGGCTAAGCGTTCCTTTAGGAATTTCAACAACAGCAACAAAAAAAGCATATTTCCAGTTCTATTGCGTGCCTTGAGAGCACTGAATATGTGGAAACATAAGATCGAAGAGTTTCGCAGTCCTAATGGCCTCAAGGGCCACCGCTGGAAGAGCCAGCGCTGCAGTCGGCCTGGCGTGCGATGAAGAATCATATGACCGCGTCGTTAGCTGCGGAAGCGCTGAGGACAACTGAAAGCTTGTTTTGGACTCCCCTCGTGGACGCCGTTTATGAAAAAGCGGGGAAGTTCGCCCCCTTGTGGTGTTCGCTTGACAACGCTTCGAAGCGTTTAATAGCCAATGGCGGCTATTGAAGGCATTCAGCACGGTAGACTAGTAGCCGGTGCCGGAGGTACGCTACGGCGCCGGGTGTGTCAAGAAGGTGCATGGAAGTTAAATCCTGACTACTAGAAGAACTGGCAAGATCCCATCGTTTTTAGCTCATCTCTGCAGGAAACACTTCCGCTAGGTAGATTTCTTCTGGTGGTGGTCAGATCGTGGCCCACACTAGCTGTGCTTAGTCCTTTCCGGCCGAAAAGGGTGCTTTCTTTTCCGAGGAGCGATACCATTGGAAACCTCTGGTGTGGCTTCTTTGTCACCAGCTCTGCGCAGCTTCAGCATAATCATTTGCATATATATGATCAAATCATTGTTTCCATTCGTTGAATGTGTGCTACGAATGTGCGCTTGAATATGACGTTTTTCTGGCGGATGCGCATAAGTGTCGTTGCGACTTCGCATTCGCGATAGGAATAATTTTCCCTAAGTCAAGCTTTGTTCGCCTATATCCAGCGCTACACGCTAAGAGGTGGCGAAGCTGAATGTGAGGCGAGATTCATTGATTGATTTGTGGGGTTTAACGTCCCAAAACCAGCTCTTATTATGAGAGACGCCATAGTGGAGGTCTCCGGAAATTTCGACCACCTGGGGTTCTTTAACGTGCACTGACATCGCACAGCACACGGGCCTCAACATTTAGCCTCCATCGAAATGCAGCCGTCGCGGCACGGATTCGATCCCGGGACCTTCGGATCTGCTGCCGAGTGCCATAACCACTAGACCACCGTGGCGGGGCGTGAGCCCAGATTCGCAATCAATGAACTGCAAAGCAAGTGTAGCAATGAATGCAAGAAAGAAAAGAAGCGAAGAATTCCTCATTGAGAAGACTGATGTGCAGTGCTAAGCGAAGCGATAAGTAATAATGCGGAAACGTTCAAACATTGAGGAAAACATAGACACATTTAATGGTTGCGACGGCACGACACAGGCGACCGCAATCACCGAGGTTCCAGTTACGACTAGATTGTTTAAAAGCATCTCTGATAGTGTGCACGCGACAATCCCTGTTTGCGCGCTGTGAATGTTCAAAATGTTCCTAATCAGAGTGGATCATAGGGCTAGTTGGTGATGCACGCTCGAGGCATACTGCGTCAAAGCAAAAACGGACAATAAGAAGAGAGAAACAAGCGCAAACTAACAACTAAAGATTTGCTCTTGAAGGCTCATATGCATACATGCGGGAAGCAGGAGGTAACAGAGTGATAAGATGGCGTAAAGAATTACGCCATCTCCCGCTAAAGTGGATCATGAGGCGATGCGAAGCAGCACGGGGGGTGCACACCGCGTTTGCATCGGTTCGACTAGGTGTCGCGTTTGCATCGGTTTGACGCTAGCAGACGATGCCTGCGTCAGCTTCGTCTCTCGCGGGCGAGGGCGCGTTCTCGTTCCTTGCGAGCTGGTAAAGCGTTCGTCGAAGAAAGAGCGTTTCCATCGTCAACGCGCGCCTTCGGAGAGGAGGCATGCCAAGAGGAGAGGACATGAGACAAGGAGAGGAGGGGGAGGAGGATGCGCATGCGCAGTGCGGGTGTGGACGCCACATGGCGGTTGGAGGGAGGGACATAGCCTTACACCATAAGATGCTTCGCATCTAAAGAAAATTATCAACAAGAAACGCACGTGGCAAAAGAAGGGAAGAATATGCCATGCCCGCCATTGGCCAGAAATTGTAGCACTTCTCCGATAACGCAATGGACGATTTCCTAATGCAGGCATTCGGTTCCTCAGCCATTTCTTCAGCTTCTTCACTCAGACCAGTACGTTCACTTTTATGCCTATAGATGACATCTGTGTTATTAAACTGCGCATGGCAGCCACATGTGCGCGCACTGCAACGCAAGGGATAACGATCGTTTCTTGGCAAAACATACCAGCTGGCTTAGGGACGCCTATTCACGCGTGCTTTATATTATTAAGTTAATTCTTTCCGTAAAATATGGGGACAGTTAAGAGGTTGTTTTGCATAATGGACCTGTTCGTATTTTGTGGAGGTCATATTTTTTAATGCTTATTGCAGAATTCCTGAAGTCAGAGGCAAAGGACAACCCAACTCCATTAGTTATGCTGATGGTTAAATTCTTTTTAGCCTGAAAGACCGCTGTCGTGATTTTTCTCTCGTATAGAAGCGTTAACGCGTCATATTTCGCATAAAACTGCTGCTTTTTCTCCGTTTGAAATTTCTTAATGCTAACGGGAGGAGCTGTGCAAAAAAGGAATGGTGTAACTCGGTACACTTGGGAGGAAAAGTACAGGATCATTTTCGTGAAGGACCTCCGCCACTAAATGGACAAAACGCGCCGAATTCCTTCGAGTACATAAATGTTTGTGCTACATTCGCGAGTACAAGAACGCCGCGCTTGAATGCATGCGTTGGGATTCTTGGGGGGGAGGGGGGGGGGGCTCAAACGAACTGTTGTTAGGTGCGAAGCACCTTAGGCGCTCGGATTATCGGCGTCTCCTGTCGGCGCGTCCTATCATTGCGGTAAAGGACGCGGTCAAAGTATGGTCAACAATAAGTGCATAATCAGTCAAAACCGGGCTCAAAGGGAGTCTATGTTATTTAATCTGCTTTATAATTGCAAGAAGAATAATACATTAATTGCATTAATTAACAGAAATTCGTTAAAATCGCTTCTGACCCGACCCTACACTGCACTGCCTCTAGGATCAGGCCAGGCATTCTGTCTACAGGGCGAAACTAAGCACATAACCGATCAAAACCGGTCAAAACCGGTCAGCACAGCGATGGACGTGCCCATGCGGGTGGCACCGGCGCATCACTGCTTCGCATCTCCCAAGTTCTCCCGTTAGTGGAGCTGCAAATGTTTTTCAACACTTTTTTTCGACCGTATCGGAACACCCAGACTTAATGAACAGGGGCCGAATTCACAAAGCTTCCCTTTAGTAATAACAAAAGGGAATGAATCAAGGGCACGTTTACTGATCCCTTCCCTCTCGTTATTTCATAGCTTGGGCCTCGTTACGGCACACCTGATGCCTTTAGGTAGCATACGAACGCTTATGGTGCAGCAGCCATCTCGCCATGAGATCACGTTCTACCTGACGCCTCCCGGCAATAAGAGTGTCCCACACTCGCCGCAGCCCCGCCACGGTGGTCTAGTGGTTGTGACACTGGGCTGCAGATCCGAAGGTCGCAGGATCGAATCCCGGCCGCGATGGCTGCATTTCGACGAAGGCAAAACGTTGAGGCCCGTGTGCTGTGCGATGTCAGTGGACATTAAAGAACCCCAGGTGGTCAAAATTTCCGGAGACCTCCACTACGGCGTCTCTCCTAACCAGAGCTTGTTTTGGGGCGTTAAACCCCACAAATCAATCACACTCGCCGCCATGGTTACGACTGGCGCTGGCCAACTCTTCTAGTTGCATATAGACAAGTACCCAATAAAATGGACGGGCGGGACGACCGCCTTCGTAGCTCAGTAGTAGTAGAGCATCTGACGTGTTATGCGGACGTCGTGGGTTCGGTTCCCGCCGAAGGTAGGTTTGTCCTTTCGTCCACATTAATTCCTCTCTACTTACTCTAAAATTAGAATACCGCAATTACGAACCGGAATAACTTGCCCTATGCTGTCCTAAGCTTCAGTGTTTGTTGGCTCAGTAAGTTGTTCTCTTTCGTTTTTTCTGCCATTGGTCCGTCGGCATTTCTAATGATAGGTCCAGCTTCGGCATTGGCTAAAATGTCTCCTACGGGCTTTCCCCTCGTGAGTTATTTGTGTGAATACGGGCCCAGTATTTTAGGGCCTACTGCTCTTAAACTCATTCCACGTGTTCGGTTCGGAGACATATTAGTGCGTGCTGGTGAGTTAATGTAACTTCTTCCGAAAAAAATAAAATACAGAATCAAAAGGAGCAGTTTCAGCAGGTTGTAGTGTGCCGCGAAATTGCTCTTACAAGATTTAAGGACAAGACCGTGCGCCATGAGACAAAGCAGTACATGCGTCGGTACAAACTATCTACTGTCGCCTAGTGAAAATGCGGTGAGTTTCTATATTTACAGCCGGAATAAAGCCGAGGCGGAGATATCGCGTTCTGAGTGAAAAAAGTAGGCGACAATAAACAAGTTTGTTGACGCAAGGCGTTGAGAGAGTTACACAACACCGGAGTGCTACCGAGAAAAGATAGTCACATGTCTTCTCCAGGAATTCCCAGTATATTTGCCTTTTCAACCTGAACCTAAATGCGGTAACACGTCGAGACAATCAAGGAATTTGTGAGTGTAAGGGCCTGATGACAGCGTTCACTCGCCTAGAGAATCGTGCTGGTGGTGGCAGCAAAAGCGAATGAACAGCATGTCATCAGCTGTAGGTATTACGTTGTATCAGGAGAGAAGGGCCAGTTGGTCGTAGAACTTAAAGGGACTGACAACTGATTTTTAAGGACCCTTCTTTTTATGGCGCAATGGGAAGCTCGCCCTCTGTACCGTTTTCACCTACAGCGGTTACTTCCAAAAGCGCGTGGATATTTCGCACGAGGAAATTTTCGATCTGAGAAACCTCTAAAAAAGGCAGAGTGCGCACTCTAGCAACGTTGAAAAGTGATAGCGATGACGATAATCCGCCTCGCTTCCGGACATCGTTCCGCTTTCCCAGGAGTGAGCGTAGCTGTGATTAACCACCTACACTTTGACCTGTTCAACTACTTTTTGAAATAATAAGACGGTGCGACGAGCTGGCATTGTTTGCCAGGCCGATCTTGTATTTGTAAGGCGTTCTTTCGCATGTCCGCGCCTACGTCATGAATGGCCGGGCTCCGGCGCTGCCACTCTGGCCATAGCCGAGCCAAGCCAGGCCAGGTAGATCCGAAACCACGCTTTCGCACGTGGCGGCAGAAGCGTGCAGTAGCCACGCGCGCTACAAACGAAGGGTTATCTGCCCATTGTAAGTGACAAAAAGCTCGTAATATCAAAAGTTTCATGCAGTTTCAGGGAAAGGCCGTAGTGGAGGGCTCCGGAAATTTAGACCACCTGGGGTTCTTTAACGTGCACTGACAACGCACAGTACACGGGCCTCTGGCACTTTCGCCGCCATCGAAAATGCGACCGCCGCGGCCGGGATCGAACCCGCGTTTTTTGGGTGGCAGCCGAGCACCGTAACCACTACACTACCGCGGCGGACAGTGGTGGTCGTGTGCGGCGTGACCATCGTTATTGTGCGTGCGCAAACCCTCTCCACACACCTCCTCTCCACTCCCCCTCTCTGACAACTCGTCGGTAAACTCCATGGTAAACTCGCAGCCGAGCACTTGCACGATCGCGTTCTGTTCGCGTTCGTTGCGCATGCTACCGTCCTCGGTCAGATTGTTATCGAACCGAAGCAGTCTCTCTATACAAGCGCAATTCTCCTCCTCCAGCTAACATTAACGGAAGCACCTAGTCAAACCGATGCAAACGCGGTGTGCACCCCCCGTACTGTTTCGCATCGCCTCATGGTCCCCTTTAGCGGGAGATGGTGTAATTTTTTCTTTATTGCCTCTGTGTACATACCAGGTACAAGAGCATAATTCGGCAGATCTATATACAACAAATAGACTCAGTGCAACTGGACAATCATCATCTAGAATTCCTTGAGCATGACGCTCCCAATAAAACCCCTACACGCATGGGTAATGAGACTGTTATGCCCGAGACGAAATCGACGAGATTCCCCCGGCTGTCAAAGCTTTACGAAGTGGGCAGCAGTTATTTCCCTGTTTCCCTCGTGTATCTGTTGTGCTTATCGGATGCGTTTTTGAATAAAGCTCACCTAATTTGATCAAATTTTACGGTTAGTTATTCTTTATTTGTGTCTTTTATGCTATTTTACTAATATGGCTTATTTGGACCATCCTTAATCGGAATCCACTATAACAAGGCGTGTTAGTCACGCCACGGTGGTCTGGTGGCTGGCCCTCATCTGCTGATCCGAATGTCGCGGTACCAAATTCCGGCCACGGCGGCTGCATTTTGATGGAGGCACAAAGTTGAGACCCGTGTACTGTGCCCTGTTGTGCGCGTTAAAGAACCACACGTGGTCGAAATCTCCGGGGCCCTCCACTACGGCGTCTTTCATAATCATATCGTGGTTCTGGGGCGTGAAACCCCAGAAATCAATCAAATAAAAAAATTAACACCATCTTCCCAAAGGGAACCCTGATGGGACGCGAAGCAGCAGCGTTGCGCACGGGTGGCGTCACGGGTTGAACGGCGCTAACGCGGGTGCTGCGCATCCCATCAGGGTTCCCTTTGGGAAGATGGTGTTAATTTTTTGTCGGTCGCGGTAGCGGAGCGAGCGGCGGTAGCGGCAGGTGTTGCGGGCGAACGGACGAGGCGGCAGCGGCGAGCGCGCGGCAGGCGGGGGAGAGAGTGACGTCAGCGTGCACTGCGAGGGGAGCGTGACGTCAACGCGCAGCGGCGGCGTGACCTACTTGGCACCCCTCCAACACCTGCGGCGAAGGCAGCGCGTTGCCCTCGCCCTCGCCGTACGGACGCACAAAGGGAGAACGTTACACAGGCTAGTGAAAGAGCTGCTTCGCATCTAAAACTAGCATGCTATGGCGCTGTTTCAACTGCCGTTTTCTGAGCGTGGGCACGACACGAGTGCGCACCGACAGCCCGAGCCTCTTGAGTGTACCGTACTTACTCCTATCTCGTGGCAACATATTAAGGTTTCATAAGTACTCACCTTTAGTGCCGTTTGCCACAATAGTACACTAAGACTTAGGTCTTATATCTGCTACACAGAAAAGAAAATAGCAGACGACATCATATATTGAAAGCTTACGTGACGCGACTAGAAAGCAGGGACCTATAAATTTATAATCAAAATCACCCCTAGACTGTCACATCCGGTGCTACAAAAAATTATAGATGGAATAGGTCGTATAAATATGCATGTAATAGATTTACCTATATATTCATTTACTAAACTAATTATTCATTTGCCAGCAATATGTGAAGCGATTGTACACAATCGATATATTTAAACTACACAAAGTATAATGACGCTCAAGAGAGGGTTAACGGCTTTCTACAATAGAAGCAGTGGTGCTCGGAACGTCGTTTCAGGGAACGGCGTTCTCGAACGACGTTCCTGGCACTACTTGCTTTTGGAAGCACCGAAGCAAGGCCATCGTTGTTTCGGGTTTGATGGAACTCAAACCGTAACGCTGTAAATTTACGAAGAAACGGCAAAAGGAACGACGTTCTTTCTCTGAAAGTTCCACTCCGTAGATGATCGGACATACGCAGCACATCACTGAGGGTGGGGAGGCCGGGCTGCAACCCTCCGATGCTTGAGTCGCCATTTTTCGGCAGCCAGTCTCGTTCGCTCAAAAGAAGAACGCATGGAAAACTGTATTCCTTTTCTTTCAGCGCTTTTGATACTTCCACAAGGGCGGCGCTTCTCTTTCGTGACTGCGGCCAGACCATATAAGGGGATCCCGTTGGTTCTTGGCGCCTCCTCATTACAGACTCCGAGGAAATAATTTCCGGCTGTCACCTAGCCTTGTACTGCAAGGCGTCAACGGAACCGCAACCAACATCGAAATTCCTGTCTTCTGTTCAGATTCAGCCGCCGCGGCTCCCTTAGAACTAAGACGCTGCCAACGTGCGCTTTACTATAGCCGCTCACCGTATTGTTTCTGAGAATGCGGTTGCGGCTCCTAGGTGCGGACCTCGACTGCACTGACATCGTTTACGCGGAGACCGCTTGGGAAAGCAAGCGAGCGGTGGCATATCTTACACTGCGGAGGTTAGTTAAACTCCTATACTGAGAGCCGCTGTGACCCATCAACCCGTCCTAGTGTTTACTTCAGTGCGTCCGCCGAGGTGCAGGGCTCGCGTGGGGCGAGGCTGACGACGGAGGGAGGGACGGCAGATTTTCTTCCGCTTCGCCGGAGCCAGTCTGAACAGCATCTCTAGCTCTGATGTCTGGGAACACCGTAGAGAACTGTCACTTGACGTTCTAAAACCAACCAACACCATGTTGCCCCCTGATGCATCAGGATTTTGCCGCAGTGCGTGGCGATGTAGATTGCCCTGGCCTTGGATACCACTCACGTTCAAACCGAGTGAATGCAAGAGGGATGGACATATGACATACCTATGTCTATAGAGAAATGTCTGGCTTGTCATCCATGTTGAGGGAAGTGAATATCGTCCTAACCCGAACTACATTAATCTTGTTCGGCGATGCACAGTTCGCTTCTAATAAGAAACACAGCGTCATTGCTATCTGATCAGAAGGTCACCTACTCAGTAATAACTGAAGTTTCATCAGCCTCTTCATGGACAGCCTCACTTGCAGATAAGGATATCCTGTCAATCATTCTAGCGGGGAATGCCTCACTTTTGGATCGCGTCCCATGAAGTGACGCATGTGGGGGGATTTGTGTATTTATTTATTAATTCCACGTTCCTCAATGGCACTTCTTGATTGCATGAAAGTCGGACGAGGACCGCCGTATTCAGCATGGTATGGCCGATGGCGATCGCATTTTCGATGGAGGCGAAATGCCAGAGACCCGTGTACTGTGCGTTCTCAGTGCACGTTAAGAACCCCAGGTGGTCAAAATTTCCGGAGCCCTCCACTACGGCCTTTCTCTCCTCTCTATTTCTTTCGCTCCCTTTCCCCCTCCCCCACTGACGCTTAGACGTGCTCCCTACTTGGGCTGCAGAAATTAGCGTCCTTTCCTAACCTAACCACAATCATCATCATCATCATCATGAAAGTCGGGATGCTATGCAAACTGCACAAACACTGAAAACTTATTCCTGACTTGTCACCCATCAGATAGCAATGTAGCTCTAGTTCTCCGCACCAACATAC
This sequence comes from Hyalomma asiaticum, assembly GCA_013339685.2. Classification (NCBI taxonomy): domain Eukaryota; kingdom Metazoa; phylum Arthropoda; class Arachnida; order Ixodida; family Ixodidae; genus Hyalomma; species Hyalomma asiaticum. The sequence continues at coordinate 60,835,209 of CM023487.1, read as the reverse complement.
ATCGAGCGGCAGCATAAATAACAAGAAAAAAAAACAGTATATTACAAATGCTTTAAAATTATGAGAACTAGCAAGCAAGCACAATAGATCCGGAACTGTCCATTCGGCTATTAAAAGGCTAAGACATACTCATTTCGAGCGAGAAAGCTTAGATTCGGAAACGTTGAGGACCTATCGGAGAATCATAAAACAGTATGTAATGCCGTGGATTAAGAGGGTTAATTGACGTATTCATGGGAAGTCATGGCCGTTACTGCACCAGGGTGGCCAATCCTGCTCCGGTGAGGGAGTGCCTTTCCGGGTATGGTCGCCGGTATCCGGCCGCACTCCAAGCCTACTTATGCAATTCGATCAACACGCGGATTATTTGTTTTTTGTATCCGGTGGAGAATTGCCCGGGACCGGGATTCGAACCACGGTGTCCTGCATGCGAGGCGGATGCTTTACCTCTATGCCACCGCTGCACCTCACCTTAATCCCTAAGAAAGGCGACACAGAGGACTTGAAAAATTACTGGCCGATTAGCTTACTCTCAGTCGTCTACAACGTATTTACCAAAGTAATCGCTAACAGAATTCATGCAACCTTAGATTTCAGTCAACCGAACGAACAAGCAGTGTTGCATAAAGACTATTCAAAAGTAGACCATATTCACACCGTCAATCAGGTGATAGCGAAATGCGCGGAGAATAGCCAACGCGTATATATAGCCTTTATAGATTACGAGAAAGTGTTTGACTCGGTCGATACCTCAGCACTTAAGCAGGCATTGCGAAATCAGGGCGTAGACGAGCACTACGGAAGACTACTGGAGGACATCTACAACGGCTCCACAACTACCATAGTCCTCAATAGGGAGAGCAGCAAAATACCTATAAGGAGGGGCGTATGACAAGGGGCACAATCTCTCCAATGTTCTTCACAGCATGTTTATAAGAAGTATTTAGAACACTGGATTGGGAACAGGTGGGTGTAAGGGTTAATGGGGAATAGCTCAGTAACCTCAGATTTGTTGATGGCATTACCTTGCTAAGTCACTCGCGAGATGAATTACAAAGCATGATTACTGACCTAAACAGGCAAAGTAGAACAGTGGGCCTGAAAAGTAACATGCAAAAAACTAAAGTAATGTTCAATAGCCTTGGGCGTCCACAGAGATTTGAGATAGCTGGCGAGGCATTGGAAGTGGTAAGTGAATATGTCTACTTAGGCTAGATAGTGACACCTGAGCCCAATAATGAGGTTGAGGTAATTAGGAGGATTAGAATGGGGTGGAGTGCATTCGGCAAGCATTCTCAGATAATGAATTACCATTGACTCTGAAGAGGAAAGTGTATAACAGCTGCATCTTACCGGTACTCACCCACGGGGCAGAAAGTCGGCGGTTAACTAATAGGGTTCAACTTAAATTGAGGACGATGCAGCGAGCTATGGAACGGAAAATGGTAGGTGTGACCTTAAGAGACAAGGGAACGGAGTGGGTTAGGGAGAAAACGCGTGTTAGGGACATATTAATAGAAAATAAGGAGAAGAAATGGGCGTGGGCGGGCCATGTAATGCAAAGAGAAGACAACCGTTGGCCATTAAGGGTATCAGAGTGAATTCGTAGAGAAGGCAAGCGTGGAAATGGGCGGCAGAAAGTTAGGTGGGCAGATGAGATCAGTAAGTTTGCGGGGATAAATTGGGCGCCGTTAGAACAGGACAGGGATAAATGGAGATCTATGGGAGAGGCTTGTGCCCTGCAATGAGCGTAGACAGGATGGTGGTGATGATGACGATGATGATGATTTAATGGCGTGGGTCAAGCATATATGCGGTAATATAAATCCGAAGGCCCATTCCTAGCTTTCAGTATCGGAGGCACGCTTGTTACATACATGCATTGGTGCATGCGAATAACTTACCTAGTTGCACATCTTAGCGCATGTATCTGATCCACATCTTTCAGGACTGATCTAGGATGTGCCCTGTGCAGCACTTGTAATAAATAAGCGCCATAGCTGCAGTATACATCTCAGGAGTATGATCGGTCCTCACAGAAAATATATTTTGTCTAGGAGCGTTTCTATAAATTTTTTTTTACGTCCAGATAATATGGTGCTGGTGATGTTGAAATTCGTACAATATGTGTATTTCGACATGCGTTTTAAACTGTTCACTCTTTTCCGCGAAGTATTGTCCTAAACTATCTTAAATCTTAAATGTAAATATAACGGTAATCTAACGACACGTTCCGATTTTAGAAGTGTAAATGGAACGCCTTTCTTTTGCATTAAAGGAACTGCATAAAACGGGAACTCGTTGCAAAATTGCGAACGAACCAGGAACGAGCCTTCGTTCCGGTTTTGGAGGAATGTATATAGCACTTGATAAATAGACTCGACAATCGGCCGCTTTCTGTACATTTGCTACTGAAACACTGTCCCCATCACTCGTCGGCACACAAGGCACTGAGAGCACTGTTTTGTTTCTTGAGGACCACGTTCTTGTGTGAACGTCTTTTGCTGCGTACCAGTGCAATACCTTCCGCGTCAGCGCATTACCTGCCGTCCCCTGCCACCTTTTTCTTCCCCTCTTCTCTCTTTCAGCTTTCTCTATTCCCCTTTCCCAATCCTCCAGCGCAGGGTAGCCACATGGACGCTTTTAGGTGAACCTCCCTGCCTTCCTGTATCCTTCCTCCTCCTCCCCTACTCGTAGATAGATAAGTAAATAAAAGAAATAGGTAATGCATGGCCATCAGTTGAGAAAAAAATTGGCAGATCCCACGTGCGGTGGGAATCAAGGCAATGCGAAGCACGCATAAGGAACGTAAAACAGATTTGCAATGTTGTCTCGCTATACCGAGTTTGGTACATATGAAGTTAACGAAACGGCCGCAAGAGCACCATGACTGTGGCATGTAAACCATGCCCCTCATACACGCATGTCATGATTCTAACGTTGTGACCTGTCATTTACGTTCATCATGCAGTCGTGTTGTGCCATAGCAATTTTGGTACACATCCCATTAACGGAACGCCTGGCATGTAAATCATGCCATGATTTTCATGTTATGACCTGTCATTTATGTTCGCCATGCAGTCATAATTGTGGCATACCAATTTTTGTATACATCCCATTAACGAGACGACCAGGAGAGCACCAAGACCGTGGCATGTAAATCATGCCGCTCATGACATGCATGTCATGATTTTCATGTTATGACCTGTCATTTATGTTCGTCATGTAGCCATGATGTGGCATACCAATTTTCGTAAACATCCGATTAGCGAAACGGCCAGGAGAACACAAAATCGTAGGCGGCTAGATAGATAGATAGATAGATAGATAGATAGATAGATAGATAGATAGATAGATAGATAGATAGATAGATAGATAGATAGATAGATAGATAGATAGATACGCTCAAACTCGCCGAAGTTCGCTAAGAAATGCTTCGCATTTAACAGGCTGATATAAACCTGCTGCCAAATACGTCTAGGGATTTTTTTCGCAAGTAGTAGAGGGCTCTGGATATCACATCAAAGTGGGACCGCTTAAAGGTCCGTGCACGGGCCTCAAGCACTTAGCCTCGATCGAAACGCAACCACGGCTGCTGAGATCGAACTCGCATTCTCCGTCTCAGCAGGCGAACGCCTCAACCACTTTACCAGCCCGGCGGCCCTGACGCAAAAGCTTACGAAATGTAGCGTCGCACACCTCGCAAAGCCCATTAATTGTATTCAGTACAAATTTCTGTTTTCTTCAAGGCATCGAACCAACGCTTTGTGCTACTTCTCAAAATGCAGCCCTTTCGATAGTGAGCGTTCACGCGTTTACGGAACCCGATATAACGACTTCTCTCACGACGTCGAAGGCACCCCTTTGAGAGACGAAGATTGATGCACGCTTTAATACCGCGGGACGGGATCCCCGTAAGCCTCAAGAGGATTCCCGAGATCAAGACGGGCACTTTCAATTATTGGCTGAAAGTTAATGGACATCTCGGAATTTATAAAGGTAACGTCAGCAGGGAAAATTGAGGCTATTTTTTGTTTGTTGTTCATTGTGTCTTCCCTGCTGGTAGCATTTAACCCAAGCCGACTTTTTACGGTTCTGCAGCCGACTTCGTGAACGGGTGCGCGACATTTACCCGTCTTTTCTTAGGTGTCCTGACTTCAGTGCGATGTGTAACTAAACTTTACGTTGCAGTGGCATCATTTGTGGACACTTGTTTAGAATAGTGCACGGTTTAGTTGTGCGACTTGTGTTTAGCATTGAACAAGGTACACTCATTGTAGTGGCACGAGCACATCTTCCTGATGATATACGTATCTCAATAATTTACATGTTACAAAAACATTCATTTTATAATAAGAAATTCATTTAGATGCTTCATTTATTTCCCATTTAAAGAATGGAGCAGTCACAAAACGCTAATGAACTGAGTAGCTTGACGGGGTGGCAGCCCCCTCACAATGACAACAACGGACAGTGCGTAGGAGAAAAGTATAATAATAAAAAGGTGATTGTACGAAGGCTCACAAAAAATACGATACACGCCGTTGGAAGGTCACGAAACATTGGTTTGACAGGAAACATTGATGTAAAGAAAGGCAAAAACGAAACGTTGTTTTAGCTGGATAAAAGAGACTACGTGAAAAACACACACACACAAAAAAGAGAAAAGTAACATAAGGAAACATGCGTAAACACCGCGAACATTGGAACGATTTGTAGAAATCAATTGTGTAATGATAGAAATAGTGTTGTAGAATATCGATACGAACATGTCACGAAGCTCTTGCAGTGGTATGCTGGCAATTTCTACACCATTTTTTTAAACCGGTTTAACAACGAACGTAACTAGTACCAAAACATTTGCTTCCCGTAGTTTGGTAGGAACTCGTGGTACTTGTAGACGCGTTTGTCTCTTTTTATTCAAAAGGAGCGCATAGTTACAGGGGATATGTTTTCTGACTAAAGAACTACATATAAATAAATATCCTATTTAGTGTGCATTATGGGTGCCTATGAATGACGTGGAGCGCTGTGATCAATATTTTGAGACGTGGCCAAAGCAAACTCATATATGCAGTACGGTTTTTGTCTGTACTAACTCAATTTTCTAGAACTTGGAGACGAGCCAAGAAGTTTCAAACGTAAAGGATGTGTAAACGGCGGCTGGAAAGATGTATAATTGGCTGAAGTTGAAAAGGCTCAACGAGGCTTGCTACCCAACTGCGGAAAACATAACAAGGATCACCACTTCGATGGCTCTTTGATTCCTTGAACTGGAATACCGCTACCAGCCGATATAGACGGGTGGATTTGAGGTCATTTTGTCACTACTTTACTTCTTCACTTGCAACGTGCCATGACCTCGTTAAGTCGGCTTAAACCAAGACTGCTGGTGCAGCCGTGCTGACGCCGCCAGACTCTTGCTTGAGTTGATATTCTTGTGATGGCCGAGCGGATTTCCGCGACAGTCGTTAATTTTCGTATTGACACTGCATCCGAGAACCCAGACCCCAGGTTAGCGTGTACGGTTAATTTCGTGCAAGTTGAAATTACTCTGTGTGTTCAGGCAGCCTCGCCATTGAAATATTTTTGTTGTGGTCACGTCACCAAGAAGAAGAACAGAAGCGGATTAGTTTGCAATCACCAGTGTAAACTATACGTTATACAAAGAGCGCAAGACTAAGCAAACTGGCTTCTAAAGATCAATGTATACTGAGGACTAAAACATGCATGACTAAACGATAAAATAAATGCGACGGTTACAATTTTCCCGGGCTTCTGAGGACGTGGGCGACATTTGAAAAAAAAAAATGTAGCTGCACTAACCTGAAACGTGTGGATGGGTGAAGCGTGCGGTCATGTGACGGTGTTTGCCGGAGGAACACGTCATTCTCTGCTAATGGTTGATGATACATAAGACTGCATCTCGTTTCAGCTAATATGATATTTACACTTATTTATAAAATAGGTTTGTTTCGACTCCTAGCTTGACAACTTGCTTTGCCGCGGCCACAAAGACGACGACGACCTTAACGCCGGCAGCTTGGGCTCATTAACAGAAATTCGATAAGTTCGCTTCTGACACGACAGCCCTACACATGCACTGTCTGACCGCAGTGCCTTCAGAATCGGCCCACCTTTTTCGTAGGCAAAGGAAAACAAGTTTTTAACAATTTGCTGTTAAATAATACGATTAGATAATTATTAGTCCCGTATTTGTAATCATTCTGAATCATGTTAGTTTATTCTGAACAGGTTTTTATCATGATTGTGCAGTTTTTTTTTTGGCCCTGTTCTGAACGCTTGCCTGTGATCCTGAGCACGACGACGTTAGACGCGAACAGCCGTGGATCATAAGGTGCTTGTCACCTAAAAAGGCGAAAACAAGCGCAGTGCCATCAAGTGAAGAGTCATTGGGGATAAAAACGAAGATATTCGAACAGGCACAGCGCAGGCAATTGAGATGACTCATGGTGGCACCCGCACATGGCGCATGCCAAGACCGAAGCTCTTTGAGCGAGAGGGCGATCGATGGTTTACTTGCGCAAGAGTGCGGTCCGTGCGCCATTTTTCCGCTTTCTGTAATAACGCGGCCGCAGTCATGTTTGTGCTTTTCATTGACAGCAGCGTTTTGGAGCTGTACCTTGCATCCGTGCCAGTTCACGTGTCGTGCCATGAAACTGCGTTGCTGTTGCTTATATACTGTACAATATCTGGGAGACCCTGATAGGCGTCTCTAATGCACACAGGCCTCCTGGGAAAAACAATTCTCGAGGCTTTAAGGAACCGTAAAAGAGAGCTGCACAGCAGCACATAAAGCACAGTCTCGTGGGTAGGCAAGCTCTAGCGGAAGGTAGAGTGATCCAACAACTTACGTAAAAATTATACCTCCGATTTACCCCGTCCACTTCCGAGGTTCATATTCATTGCAAAAACATATCATGCGCTCGCGGGAAATGACTAGATCCTACGCTGTCGAAGAAACTGCACACCGCCTACCAATTTGCGGTATGCTTTCTTCTGCAAGATGAATTTATGGCGCCAGTGTTCCTGCATAGGCTTCCTAACGCCTATGCAGGAGAGCAAGGACGCACATCAGTGGTCGAAAACTTTTGTGGCGCGCACAGGATAAAACTTGCTCGCGACATCTTCGGTTGTGCTGTCTTGTCAGTTGTAAGCGACACCTACAAGGGTTGCGTATCAGGGTATGTACCAATGAGCCCCAGTCTGAGGCATGCCCAGCCTGAAGAATGCGTAAAAGAGGAAGCCTAGTAGTAGAAATTTTGAATGCAAAGTTGTTACAGCAGGCTACTACTGTCAAACTGAAGTTGTGTGTGGTTGTGTCTTTAAAGAGGTGTGGAAACAATAGGGTGTGCGTGGCAACGAATTCTTCTGTACACAGATGTGAAGCTTTGCCGAATTCGAGCGTTGCAGTAGCCATGTTGAGCTGTAAGTATGCTTATAAATAACGGGTGACGCTAAAGCCGCTTTTGCCACCTAAAGCCACCTTTCATTCGTCTTTATTTTCATTGCCCAACTTCTGCCTCCAAAACAAGAGGAAGAAAATAAAAAAAAGAAAGAAGAGATAAATTGTGTCGACGGCGCCGCACAGAGCGCTTTACGGAACAATGTTGCAGTTGGTCGTTCAAAAACGATAAGCCCGAGAACAGAAAGCGGAGAAAGGAACAGTGTGAAGCAGCAAGCGAAAATACTGTAGTAAGCTCTGCACGAAGTCCATGATATCAGTCGACACTGTTAAATGCCTAACGTGTTTCCCGTTGCTTAAGGACATTTGTATTAATCCATGATGCATAGGAATTCAAAGCTACCACATGGAGAAGTGTCTACACCGAAGAGATGCAGGCACTACTGCATGTGGCAGTCTGGAATGGCAGAGGTGACCAGGTTTAGGCGCTTGTGCCCTCATACTAGGTAAAGATGCCGACTGCTTCGCCTCTGTACAGTCTAAGGGACGGACGCCACAGAAAAAAAAAGAATGATTTATTGGGTCATCCACCGTGGGGGTCGTCTGGCGCACATCCATTTTGTTAGTTACCGGGATGACAGCGATGACACTCCGATCACGATTCAGCCGGAGAAACTAACGGCATAGTTTTCCACAGTTCACACCCTGACTAAAACGAGCATATGATCCAACAAATGTTTTCTAAAAGCCGCTGCTTGAAATTAATAAACGAAACTTACGTTGATATCGCTATCTCATTCCAAAAGACACAGGTCAGGGCGGTACAGGAACATTGTGCAGTTTACAAAATTTACTGCTGCGCTAGTGCAGCGACATTATACCTCGCTCAGAACCTCTGATTCACCTCAGGGTGGGGGTTGCTACGAAAATTAAAAATAAGATAAGCTCTAGAAAAAATAAATGCGCTAAAAATATCAAGCTAAGATTTGTGAGAGAGATGTGATTAGATAGCTTATGTTTAAAATCAGAAAAATTTCATAACTCTAAGGGTACTTATTAAAGTACCCTTAGAGTTATGAGAGCTACATATGAGAACGAAAAAAGAATCATGTGTGGCTCATACCCGAATTGTGTATGTGGGTATGCGCTATTCTACCTAAATCTAGATTCTACCCGAGTGAACCAAACGTTCAGCTAAGTCGTCCAAAAGCGCACTAAACACTAGGGTCCAGCACGATTCAAGACGATTCAGTCATCATTAAGGGCGGCTTTGAATGTTCTTGCCCATGGTATTTTTGTTGTAGCTAAGGAAAACCGTTTTGTCTTTTCAGCATTCTTACAAAATCATTTGCACTGGTATATCAGTGTCGCTGGAGTAAAAATTTAGTGGCGTAGTTTAGATATCTTCTTGTCGGAAGTCGCGAAAATTTAAAGTGCGGAGCACCTTAGGGGCTAGGCTTTGGCGTGTCTCTGTTGTCGTCACGGTGGGCCCGTCTTGTAGGCTGTGCAGTTAGACAGTGTATTGATAGTGGTTGTGGTTTGGTTAAGGAAAGGACGCTAATTTCTGCAGCCCATGTCGGGAGCGCGGCTAAGCGTCCATGGAAGAAGGAGAAAGGGTCTGAAGGAGATAGGAAGGAAAGACCGCAGTGGAGGGCTCCGGAAATTCTGAGCACCTGGGATTCTTTATTATAATAACATGCACTGACAACGCACAGTACACGGGCCTCTGGCACTTTCGTCTGCACAGAAAATGCGACCGCCGCGGCCGGGATCGTACCCGCGTTTTTCGGGTGGCAGCCGAATACCGTAACCACTACACCACAGCGGAGACACAGTGTATGCGTAGGGTTCTCGTCTCACAAGCGATTCTAACCAGTTTCTGCTAATGCGCCCGGCCTGTGGGCGTCTAACGTCGTCGTCGCGTTTAGAAAAAATGTATTGTAGAACAGGCGATTACCACCGACAACATTACAACACAACGTTCTCATGCAAAACATAAGACATCAAATTACGTGTATCACAAGAGAGAGTTGCGTCACATCTACACAACATAGGAATGCAGCGTGTATAACGGGGCTGTCTACATATCCACACACTCATATACAAACGAGTAGCTACAAAGACAGCACCAATGATGTGCGAGTATGTACACATTATAGATACACTTGACACTGCCGCCAACGACAAATGATGCATCAGCCCACCAAAACCAGGCAGGCCGAAAGATAAGCTTCACGCGTTTATCAGACACCGACACAAAAGGGGCAAGACCAATGCCGAAGGAACTCTTCCTCACCGAGAAAGAACAGCTCATCCGACAGAACAGACAGAAGCTCTGAATAAAGTCGCCCTAGGATGGGAAAAAGAGCGCGATGGCGACGGCCTGCTGTAACCGCCGCGCAGTGGTTGCGCCATAGGCAGAAGGCACCTGCAACAGTAAGAAGGCGAGCAAAACGACCTCGTTAACAATGCCCAGAAGAGACGAAGCGATTAACACCGAGCCCACGAAATCCGGCGTTCACGGCCCTCCAGAAAATTCGAGCAACTACACATTGCCTCACAACATCTTGATTAGATTCCTGAAGTCGGCATTTCGGACAAGTTGCTGACTGTACCATTCTCCATCGCTCCAGGCGGTCGAGTGTGGGGAGCACACTCCACCCTAGCCACCACATAAGGTCGCGGAGGTGACCAGGTAAGAAAGATTCCGTTAGCGCCCTCCACGACACACGCCTAGAGCGAGCATAGCGATCCGGAGAAACTAACGGGAGCAACAGGGCCGGTGTTGTGTGAACAATGGAATCTTTGAGCACGTCTACTGCACACGTCGACTCGTCGACTGGATATGGCGAAAAAAGGCGGCGGCTGTTGCATAGAATGCAGGGAGTGTTAAAGACTGCCCTTGTCTATTCAAAAGCACGTCGGGCATCAAATGCCTGAGGTGAGTGCCGAGGAAGTAACGTGCAAGAGTTCGTGCAGGCGATTCCTCACCTTGCAGAAGCCGTAACAGGAAGCGCAGCGCCGAAAGTCGACATCGTATTGATACAGAAGGGAAGGGAAAGCCTCCGTTGGAACGCTGCTGTCCTATTACCGCACGAGAAACCAATTCAGTGTCACCTGACCAAAAAACGAGCACAAAGCCGACTGTATTGATTGAGCAATGCGTAACGGAGGTTGCACCACTGACTAACATACCAAATGCGGCCACAAAATATGGTCTGCGCAAGGTATCTGCGCTCAAGGAAGGGAAAGTCAAAATCTTGTGCGTCCTGGATTTCGTCGTCGTGGGCACGGTAAAGCAAGCTCATTAGCAGCGACTGACGTGTTCCTGTGGGAAACACGGACGCATCACCGCATGCTCCACACCTTCGCAGGCTTTAAGTTAGCGGAGCTGTCATGGATTTTTGTTTCTGCTCGTACGCTACAGAAAATTAGTTACATTGATTTCATATTAACCTGACTTGACCAATCTCACCAGCAGTTATTAAGCTCTCCGATTCTGTAACCACTCGTAGTGTTATATACGCCGTAAGCCGTCTTCAGCAATTGCCACAAGCCACTACATGCATATAAGAGCTTAATGCTATCCAAGCAAGAATGCGCCTGTACTATTTGGGCGCTATCAAGTTGCTATAATATCCCTGCTATCTAGTTGATATAATAATTTTTTTTTTACTCAGCCCGAAACGTGAATAATTCTTTCCAACTACCTGTGCAACAATCCACGTTGTGTCGTCCCTCCGTCGCCTATCCCGGCAAAAGTGTTCGACTAATTTTTTAAAGACGATAGTCTTTCTTGGGATACTTCAACGCAGAAATTTTGGTCTGTATGTGTGTGTGCGCGTGTGTGCGCGCGCGTGTGTGTGTGTTAAATTTGTCCCCCTGGTATGGAAAAAAAATTAAAATAAAGTGGGGGTAGCCTGCGCCACCAGAAGGTATGTCGGGCTTGAAGCCAATCGCACCATAAAGAAATAAGGGGAAGTGTTACCAAAAAGAAAATTTTGTGGAAAAACCAATTGAAAAAAAAAATGTATGTATTCGGAAGCAAGGCCTGCAGGGCTTTTCCATCTATAGTAAAGGCAGGAGATGAAGACTGTGGTAATGTTAGTGCCAAGTAGAACGTAGCAGTGAGAGCTTCCAGCAGCAAGAGCGTCCTTGTAACAAGGGGGAAGCGGGAGTGCACTGGAAGGTGTGGTTTAAAGTTCCGTGACCGACGACGTAGTGGAAGCCACAACTCGAGCCAGGCGCCTCGGCCTTGCATGGCGGACCTGTAGGCATGATCTGGAGATTGAGGCGGAAGCATTCGGCTGAAACTTTGAGCAAAGAGGAGGTGAAACCTGCGGAGAGAAAAGTTCTGCGCATATACAGAAGGCGGGTTTTCTCATATCAATAGGATGACATGAACAATGGGCCCATGTAGGTTGAAAAGTTGATACTCACGTCATAGCTGGCGAGGTAACCTCGTCCTTTTTTTTGGCGTAATTGCAACTATAACGTTGGGCATGCAGTGTCGGATGGGTTGTTGTAAGGAAAATGTATGCGAGTGGTACACGTGTGGTTGGGAAGTTTCGGTTATGTCTGAGAAATGTCTGCATAGTGATTGGGGGGTGGTATGACAACCGCCGATTCATGCATTATGTTAACAAGCTGAATTAAGTATGCACGCGTTTTTTTTCTAGTAGGTATCTTGGGAAGTGTGCGTGTGATTTTGTTGGATCTGTGCGGCTTCGTAAGTGTTGAGTGACGTGTTGCGTTCGTGGGCAATCGTTGAAGTAATGTAGATCGGCTACGCATATTTTTGTGCATGCACACCGGTCAGACATGGTTATATTAAATCGCTTGAGGTAATTGGAAATGGCCGTGAACAGTCATTAGATGTGTCAACTTCCGATTAGGTGGAAACCAATTTGGAATTTTGTAGACGCTATTTATCCAGTGAAATAACGACGTGTTCGGCCGTTCTGTTTGCCAGTATGCGTGCCAATGAGAAACGATAATTTTGTATAATTCGGACCGAACGGTGCGGATTGAATATGTAGCCATCCTCTCAGACCCAAAACGCATTGCTGTCGTCGAAAGACGATAGTCTTCTACCGGCCGTACTACATGTGTCCCGGTTCATCTGCGGTTCGGCACGAGCTTCGTCTGTTCAGCCGCCGGGTACGCTCGCTGTGTGTGTGTGTGTGTGTGCGCGTGCGTGCGTGCGTGCGTGCTGCTTTTCGACCACCCATCTTGAACTGGTAGCTGCGTTCATACTTGTGAACACAGTCGACCGAAAAGCAAATATTACGCATAACTGAGGGGCAACATCAATACGTAAGTATTAGATGGTGTGTTCCTTTAATAGAAAATACATAGATGCGTAACACTAAAGACCCTAGTACTTGTTAGGATGCGCTAAAGATGCGACGCGTATGAATGAGAAAGCGGACGTTTCCTACGCTTCGGTAGAACGATACGGTGCTGCCACCTACCAGTCGCTCTGCGTACTACGCAAAGCTTCTTGCGTTTCCCGATATCATGGCCAAATGGCATCCATATCTCACGCAGCGCTGCCTCCATTTCATCAATGCCAGCCACATGCGGCCGATTCAACATAGACGGGGTGCTGTCTCAGGCAAGGCAAAACATAAATGGCCTTTGATGATATAGATGATGATTTTGATGATTTTGATGATATAGATGTTGATATTGTCACTGACCGAGAGGCTAAACGAGCGTACCCGGCGGCTGAACAGACGCCCGAAGCTCGTGCCGAACCGCAGATGAACCGGGACTCATGTAGTACGGCCGGTAGAAGACTATCGTCTTTCGACAACATTTGCAGCGAAGCACGGAGATACGCGGCCAATTTTTTTTTCTTGAGGTCGTCTTCCTGTACTGGCGCCAGGAAATCACATAGTAATTCAAGCGCGTCCGTCTCCTCGACACATGCATGTAAATGCCGTGTGCCTGCCAGGCGAGCTCTCTACAACCGATCAGCGATTCCTTTTCTTTTTTTTATAGTAATAAAATAGAATAGAATGTCGTTCCTTGTCATATCTCTCATCATCAAGACTTCTCGTTTCAATGCTGCCATTGAAAGCCATTCTTCGAGTCGCGAAGGCTAACACGACGCTATGTCTTGACTGCGTACCCGCCCCACATATGACATGTCGTCTCTGATTTTACGAGATATTTTAAATAAATAAATAAATAAATAAATAAATAAATAAATAAATAAATAAATAAGCTTTACTCTGAACAAGCATAGTCAAATCTCGCTTCGTTCGGTTTCCTTGATGCTAAGCCTTCGGCGATAAACTTGTTATTACTGAAAAAAATCGATTACGTGTTCTACGAAAATCTGCAAAAAAATAGGCGAAGAATGGCAAGATGAGATATGTCGAGCAGTAGTGCAAAAGCAACACGGTTGAAGAAAGAGCAAGACGGAGAAAGCCCTTGAAACATGCACCATTGAAAGCGGTAGGCCAATGGGCATTTATTTCGAGCGCATCGCCTAACAATAGCATTTATTATTATTATTATTATTATTATTATTATTATTATTATTATTATTATTATTATTATTATTATTATTATTATTATTATTATTATTATTTTATTATCGAACTAAACCGAGCAAAACATGCCCGTAAAATAAGCACGCTCCATATATGACGGTCGCGAAAAAGGTGGTGTTGCTACAAGATTATTTTAAAAGGTTAACGCCATTTGTAAATCTACACCACTCAGTGCAGTATTGTTTTAGCTTTCTTGGTCTTAATGGACGATAACATTACAACACAACGTTATAACATTACAACACAACGTTGTCATGCAAAACATAAGACGTCAAATTACGTGTATCACAATGACGTGTATCGCAAAAATTATAAGCAGCTCAAGTTTCACCTACGCCTGCCCAGTTACAGCAACTCTACAAGAGAGACGCGTGAAGTACAGGATTTTGAACTATCGTTTTATGTCGGCTCAATCGATCATCGTCACATTACTAGAATTAGAGCCCTAATCCATCTAAGGGTAAATTGCATGTTTCTATATCGTTTTTAGCGATTTGTTAATCGATGTTTAAACGGTGTTTTGCAAGCATTGGTTGATGCCAATAAGCACTCTCAGATGGCTCAGTTTAAATTCCGTATTTGGGAAATTGCTTTTTAGAGAACTTGATTGCCTAATAAGAAAGTGCATGATTGGCAGAGCGTATAAGAACTGTAAATAGAGGTCATGGATGGCTGCCGTAAAACATGCGATTTTCTCCGAAGAATTATATTACAGGAGGAGGACGCCTTACGAGGTCGAGTATTCACACGATGCAGGTAACAATAAGTCGGTCAGTTATCAATAAGTATCAGTTTCATTCTGAACCGTATCTGCGTATTCTAGGCGCCACCAACAGTAAGTAATGCGTCGTTCTTTTATGTGTACCCATCGCAGGGGCTCCTGGCCTTCCGGGTGCAACCGGACCGCGACAGTGAGCAGTGGCAGCCGCGTGGGCCGCGTCAACCATCACCACGTGGAGTGTAGTGGCACTGGGTATTTGCCTGGGCGCGCTCATCGTAGCGACGGCAGTTGGCAACGCCTTCGTCTGCCTCTCCGTCTGCCTCGTGCGCCGCCTACGGCACCCCTCGAACCACCTGCTCGTGTCGCTAGCCGCCTCGGACTTGTGCGTCGCTTTGCTCGTTATGCCACCAGCCCTGCACCTCGAGATCACCGGCCGCCGCTGGGACATGGGCCCCGCGGCGTGCGACGCCTGGGTGTCCGTGGACGTGGCATCCTGCACCGCGTCCATCCTCAACCTGTGCATGATCTCCGTGGACCGGTACCTGGCGATCACGCGACCGCTCACCTACGGCGTTCGCCGAACCGCCCGGAGAGCCTGGGCCTGCATCGGTGCCGTCTGGTTGCTGGCGGGTCTCATCAGCGTACCACCGTTACTGGTCCTGGGAAACGAACACGGAACGGCGGAGGAACCCAAGTGTCTCGTCTGTCAGAACCTGGCCTACCAACTGTACGCCACCCTCGGGGCGTTCTACATCCCTCTCGTCGTGATGCTGTCGATGTATTGGAGGATTCACACGGCCGCCAAGAAGGTCGTCGAGGCGGAGCACAGGGCCCGACCGGGACCGCGAACGAGGAGCCTTAGGGTTGCAGTGAGAGAGCGTAAGGCTTCGATCACGCTGGGAATTATCTTGACGGCTTTCACGGCTTGTTGGCTGCCTTTCTTCGCGTTCGCTCTCGTACGGCCTCTGGGCGGCGAGCCGCTTCCTGAACTCGCTCACAGCCTCGCCTTGTGGCTTGGCTACGCCAACTCGGCGCTGAACCCCGTAATCTACGTCACCTTCCACCACGACTTCCGGCGCGCCTTCCGCGATTTGCTCTGCCTGCGCTGCGGTAGGCGTGGCACTGGGAAACGAAGGGCGCTGGGCAGGAGCGTGAACGAAGGAGCTCTGCTCTGTGTCGGTAATAACAACCACGCTTCGTGGGCTTGACGCTGGTGGGAGTCGCCTGGAAGACTCGTCGTCTCCAGCGTCGACGTGCGTGACGGCCGTGCCGCGCAGAAGAGAAGAAAGAAGCGCGGCAAGAAGTCGCGAAGTGCCGGTGACACTTGTGATTCTTTGTGCCGTGGCGCGAGTGATGTGTAAGTGGACAAGTGCTGGGCGGAAACGCTAACCGTGCACGTTACAAGAAGCCACTTGCTTGGCTGCCGAGCAAACTTGCGCCCCAGTTGACAGTCGGACATCTACATGCAATCAAAGAGAGTGTGGATAACGTTGTATTCGGAGAATAGACGGGAAGAGTGTATACCAAATGGGTGACTGTGACGAACACTGTGTATATCAGACGTCTAGAAATAACGATTTATTTATAGAGTGACTTCTTGAGAAAAGTGCTCACGGTGCTGACTACGTGCACTGATGTAGGAACTTCTACTGGCGCGAAAATGGGAAGTTAATTTTGTAAATGATATCCGTGTCACTGCAGTTTCGGTAGCATCGTATAACATTCAAGTTGTTTAACAGACGCCGATAGTCTGGCACTGAAATAACTTTAACGTTAGCAATGTTGCGTTGAACCTTTGGCAGTGTCATGTTGAGAAAACAACGCACATATAATTTCTTAAAGTGCCCATGATCTGACTGCAGAAACCATTGGATCAAGCGAACAGCGGAGAAATTTCGCAAGTGGGCTTATGTAGTGGATACAAAGAGGTAATACGCCATTGAGGTTCTCATTATGCTGCAATCACTCGGGGCGTAATGGGTCGCTTGCATCACAAGGACCTGTACCCTAATACAACAAATTGTGCGTCAACTAATCTCTTTCATCGGGTCACTTGTATTCGCCATATGGGGGTTTGCTTTGGCAATGCATTTATCATTCTTCTGTGCTTGTTACATTAAAAGTAACAGTAAATACCACGTTACGAGCTTCAATGATAACGTTAAACCACGTTTCGGAACAAATTAATTTGATTGTCTGTGCAGTGATGTGTTGTTTAGAAATAAACTGTTCGTTCATGTACAAACAAATGAGTCACACATTTTTTTGCCGGAATTCGCAATGCAGAAGCGTATAATCGATGATGTCATTTTATGCCTTTATAACAGCACTAGCCTGAAAAAATAGGCATGAGGCTAGCACGGACGTAAGGCCATGCCTAAAGGAAGGAGAAAAAGTGAGGCAGCGCAGTTGGTAAGAAATAAATGCGAGAAGAGAGGAATAACAAGGCACGGATGCCGTAATGCTAAAACCACACCACTGAAAAGAAATGCGCGCGCAGCGTAGCTAGCCGCTGTGGAAAGGCGTAAGACCTACATAAGGCTGGCTGCTTGATACAGACGTGCCAACGGGCGGGGACCAAGACTTCTTCCAGAGGCGGGCCTTACAAGGAGGGAACGTGCTGCCCTGCTGCGCCTGCGGACTGGCTGCGTCTGGACCGCAGCCCGCCGCCACGCCAAAGGACTCTGCACCTCCCCGGCCTGCAGCCGTTGCGGCGATCCCGAGACCCTCGAGCATCTCCTCTGTGAGTGCCCTGGACTGGCCGAGGAACGCTCAAGGGTCCTCACAGCCTACAGAAGACAGGGTCTCCCTGCCACCACACTGCAACACCTCCTCTTCCCGTCTCGACCCCATCTACCAGCACTCCGGAGCCTGGTTGAGTTCCTGGACGAGACGGGTATTGAAGCCTACCACTGAGTACGGGACCCTCGCCGCCTCTACCCCTGCCGACAGGCTGCTGACCGCAATGCGACGTCCGGGCCTCTGCCCTTGTTAAAACTTCTATCCTCTCTTTTTCTCCCACTTCTCCCTTCCCCTAAGGCGCTTAGCCGTGTCCCCAGTATGGGAGACAGAAATTAGCGTCTCTTCCTTCCTAACGAACCACCCCCCCCCCCCATTCGACGCTGCGAATTACGCCTGGTTCAAAGCACACATTGTATAGTATAAGCTTAGAATAGATATGCTTGGAACAACCTTCAAAAGTACGGCAATGTAGAAGAGAATAGCTTGTTTAGTTGCTTGTTTAGGATATATATATATATATATATATATATATATATATATATATATATATATATATAAGCAGTATTGACGATGCGCCTCTTAGAGAACGACGGTTTATCACATCAACGTTTCGGTCGGACCCCAACCTTTGTCAAGACAACTGTCTTGAAAAAGGTCGGGCTCCGACCGAAACGTTGGCTTAATAAACCGTCGTTCTCTAAGAGGCGCATCGTCAATTCTGTTATAAACTAGCGGCAACCCAAGCTATCTTTGCATATACAGTCGTATATATATATATATATATATATATATGTGTGTGTGTGTGTGTGTGTGTGTGTGTGTGTGTGTGTGTGTGTGTGTGTGTGTGTGTGTGTGTGTGTGTGTGTGTGTGACGTACGTAGCGAGCAAGAGATGGAAGGCGAAGGCGATGTACAAGAAGAGGCGTGTGCAGTAGAATAAACCATGGCGCTGGAACCACGGCACGGCTCCCGTTTCTAGCGTCACACGAGTCGGCAGGATGACGACCTGGCCGCCCCCACGTCAGCTTCACGTCGTCAACGACGCTGTCAACAAAATGACGACTGAACGTTGACCATAGAACCAGACATCTGCTCTGTACATTGACCACCTTCATGGCAGCATCATCGGCAGACCTAAGCATTCCTAAGTACGCCGGATCAGCGGACGATGGACCCGTGGAGGACTGGTTCGACCTCTTCGAACTCCACGCTACCGCTGTATCGTGGTCGGAACGGGACATGGTGGCCAAGTTCAATGACTACGTAACCGGTGAGGCCTTCCGATATTATCTGACGTACATCTTCCAAAACGATGAAACGTGGAAAAACATTAAGGAGGAAATGATCACCAGATTTAAAGAATACCATCAAGATTCATCTGCAACTTACCAGACAGAGACATTTAAGTTCAGTCGACACATTCACAAGCAGTCTTCACGCGGCAATCGGGTTTGCGGAACATGGCCTCTCATATTAGGAATTTGTCGACGGTTGTGCCATGTTATAATTCGCCTGAGTATATGAAACGCATTCGAACGCCGAGCACGAATCTACAATTCCCAACAGTGAACTGAAACTGTGCCCCCACTGGAACACATAGAAGCCATATCCCCATAAGGCCCAACCTCCCACCAGCCTTCCGATCTGTTGAAAAGTCGCCGACGACTACCTCTTCGCTTCGCTGTAGTGCTGGGGTCTTTACTCAACCATCGCAGGCATTTGATTCCCCGTCTCGCATGCGTGGCCCGCCACCCGGGTTTGCATCTCACGCAAGTACCTACCTGAAGAATGAAAACGAATATACAGATGTTCCTTCTGGCGATGCAAAGCATGCATTTTACCCGTCGGTACATCGGGCTGCTACAACCAACAGTAGACCTATTTATCGAGAACCCCATTCCAATACAGAAGGTTTGAGTGCCCCAAGCCCCGCACATTGCCATGTGAGCGAAGCTTCCAGAACGAACGAACATCTCACAAGCGCCTTCTGATAATTCCTACACAATAAATTCGCCGCACAACGAGCCTTACAGAAGCCAACCGTGCACCGCCGACCTACTGAGCACATCCACCTGTGAAGAAAACCAATGTCGTGATCCTGATGGAGCGGCACACCGCCGACCTACTGAGCACATCCACCTGTGAAGAAAACCAATGTCGTGATCCTGATGGAGCGGCACACCGCCAACATTCGCAGCAACACCACCGACAGCTGCAGCGCCAATACAAGCAAGATGACAAACGCGAGCAAACACAACAAAGGCGCATACCACGACAACGACTTCAACAAGATCAACGACGACCTAAAACTCCGCCGAAAACACGCTTGGTGCTTATAGAAGGATGTTTAAAAGCAAGTGCAGTAAAACAAAGACAAGCTCGACATCTGCAATATCCTCACCGCAAGAAACCTTCAGCGAAACGTCCTCAGGGACACCTTCAGCATCAGCCATCAGGTGTACACCTACAGCCAAAGCGACCGCCAAAACTCGGAATACGACGAAAATGCCTACAAGAAACCACCCCATGCATTACGCCAGAACACGGACGTCGCCTCGTTAGGCTCGTGGCATGCACAAGCGTACTAGAAAAGAGCTGCATCTATTGGCCACAATCAACAGTCCCGCGCCTACGACATCCGAACTACGGATGCGACAGCATGCACATGTCTCATGAAGTGGTGACGTGGTCGCAAACTGCATCCCCATCACTATTGATGTTCAGGGCGTTCTTACGTTGTCCGGACTGGAACAGTCAGCCTCTCTCACCTGAGTAGGGATAGACATCACCGGACTGATACACTTTCGACTAAAGTACTTGTGAGACTGCGGCACTCCCTTGGACATGGAACATGGTGCATTATTCATTTTTCACTCATAAGACTCTATTGCTGTTCCTGTTTCATTGTTTTCATTGGTCACGTCCGCTTCCTTTCAGGGGGAGGGGGAATCATGTGACGTACGTAGCGAGCAAGCGATGGAAGGCGAAGGCGATGAAGAAGAAGAGGCGCGTGCAGTAGAATAAAGCATGGCGCTGGAACCACGACACGGCTCCCGTTTCTAGCGTCACACACACACACACACACACACACACACACACACACACACACACACACACACACACACACACACACACACACATATATATATATATATATATATATATATATATATATATATATATATGACACGTAGACAAGGAAAAAGTTAATAAAAGGAATCACAATTTCAACGTCTACTGTTGATCACGTGGTGAGTGCTCCACCATATGTATCTCGAACTTGGCTCAAACGCTTTTTCAAAATGCTATCTCAGCTTTTTCTTTATACTACGGAAATTCGCGCCTTGCCACAGCTCGCTAACAAGAATTTACGGCCTAAGTTGGAGGAATTGTGTGGGAGTGAGGAGAGCGAAGACTCGAAAACAAAGCAGCGGTGTCAGAGCTCTGCTTATTTTTATATACCTCCAGGAAACATCGCGCTTACTGTCATATATTTCTCTGGCTTCAACGACGTGCCATTTGTCAACGATTTAGGAAATCTTATTGCAATTATTTTCGAAAAGAAGGCTTTGTCACATTGCTTCTGCTGACATTGTCTATATCGCTGAGATTCTGAAACGTTAAAGGGGATCTTTTGAAGATGAGCGCTCTGCAATTCTCTACCTCATCATTCCACGTTTATATATATATATATATATATATATATATATATATATATATATATATATATATATATATATAATCAATAGGGATTTATTGACTTAGTCTGAGCTGAATTTAAAAACGCTCTAGATCAAGATACCTATGCTTAAGAGAGGGCAAATTAGAAAAGCGACCAGGGCGGCGGTGACATGTTGGTTAAGCAATCACCTCACGCGTAAGGAGACACCAGTTCGAATCCCAGTTTCAAGGAATTCTTCACCGGGTTAAAAAATAGTCAGTGTGTTGAGAGAATCGTAGAAGGCCTGATAGCGCTGACCATAGCCGAAGCAAAACTTCGCAAGGGTAGGATTGGGCGCCATGTTACAGTGTGGACTGCAACCTCCCTTAACACACAATAGACCCTTTTCGGTATACAGCGCCACCTATTGAGAAGGATGGGGACTATGAGACGGCCGCCATCAGTTGGTCGGACTCGCGGGCGCTACACGTAGAGAACCGGCGAATGGCACCCCTAGCTCGCCGCAAAATCCTATCGCTTGTGGATTCGGTGACATGCCTGTGCATTGCTGCGTGCCGCTTTGCAAACAGCGAGGAGTATTAGGCGATGACGGCTCGAAGGCAAGTCTGCGTTTATACATTTCGTTAGTTTCCTAGGTGTTACTTTTGCTAGCGCGCGTCTTACGTCGCATTTGTCGACTTGCAGGTGTCGTTCTTCGCCTTCCCAAAGGACCCGCTTCTGAAAAAGAGATGGCTTGTTACAATCAAACGCGACGAAGGAAAGTTGTTTGCCGTGACGAAGCACACAAAAGTGTGCTCGACACATTATTTCGCCAGCGACGACTACTTGCCGAATGTAGTCGGCGGTCGGCGTTATCTTCGTGTTGACGCCGTACCGAGCGTGGTTGCGTTTGAAAAACCCCAGCGTCCAGCTAGAAGAAAGCCGAGGGACCGACAGCAGTGCGTCTCGCGAGCGTAACGGCTGTCCGCCATCGGTCAGGCTGGCAGCTCCGAGCTTGCGTTGGGAACAACGCTTTCTCCCGGTGGCGATGTCGCCGTGTCGCGGGACTGCGCGACAGCAGATGAGGTTCTGGACGCCACCGAGTGCAGTGATAGTGCTTCAGCGCCCACCAGTGCGACGGACTTTCAAGAGCGCCAGGAAGTGTGTGGACGCACATGTGCAGCCACAGTGGTCAATCTGGAGGAGCAGCTGTCTGAGCACCAAGCCAACTGGAAAGCGATTTAGAAGGTAGGAGCGAAGAGGTGAAGTGTGCGAGTGCCAGTGCAGCGAGAGTGCCCGAACACGAAATGCAGCTATCTCTGCTTCAAGTCCACGTTCAACAGCTAAAGAGTGACTTGGAAGCTAGAACCAAGGAGGTGAAGTCAGCAAAAGATGCGCTTTATAAAGCTCAAAGAGAGTGCGAAATAGTCACTATGGAAAACAAAAAACTTGATCAACAGAAAAGCAGGCGATTTTCAATCGAATGTTTCATGGACAGCCCTGAGGACATAAGCTTCTACACTGGGCTTCCCAACTTTGAATCATTCATGAGCTTTCTGCGTTTGATAGACCCCGGTGAGAATGCAGAAAATATAAGAGTATGGTCTTGGAGCTACTCAGGTAGGCCAAGTAATGCAGGAAGGCCACACATGTTGACAGCCGAGGACCAGCTTTTTCTTGTTCTTGTGAGGCTGCGCCTCGGTCTCTTCGAAAGGGACCTAGCATACAGGTTAAAGGTGTCAGGTGCTACAGTTTCAAGAACATGCACCACATGGATCAGCTTCATTTATTTGCAAGTTGGCCAGATGAACCTATGGGTGAGCAGAGAGGAGGTTGACAGAACTATGCCAGCCATTTTTAAAGAGCGATACCCAAAACAACAAGGGCCATTATTGACACAACAGAACTGAGATGCGAAGTACCAATTTCCCTGGTTCTTCAGTCAGCTACATACTCAACCTACAAACCAAATAATACAATAAAGGGTTTGGTTGTCGTTGCACCCGACGGCGCGATCACGTTTTTGTCAAAGCTATTTACAGGGTCAGTGTCAGCCAAAGAGCCTGTCGAAAAGAGTGGTTTTTTAAACCTACAGTTTCAGCCTGGCGACTCGGTAATGGCCGACAAGGGCTTCAAGATACAGGACCTGCTCAGCGCAAAAGGAGTTGCTTTGAACATTCGCCCTTTCCTGCAGAGGCAGCGCCTGACTGAAGAAGAAGTTAGAGCAACAGAAGAAATTGCAAGCCTCAGAATACATGTCGAGCGACGCATTCAACGAATTAAGGCCTTCCACATTTTGATAGGCCTATTCCACTGTCTATTGCACCAATCATCAGTGAAATTTGGGCATTGTGTGCATTCTTAAGCAATTTCCAAAGTCCTTTAATAGCAACGTAGGGTTTGCAGTAGCAACAGTCTTGCTGCAGTCATGTACGTGTCGTGTCAGTTCAGCGTAACATTGCAGGGACAACCAAGATGGCTCAGTGAAAGCCACGACTTTTACTCAAGTTGCAAGAAAAGAACACAAGGCTCTGTAGTATCAATTTTATTGACACATCAACAGTTCAAAAATCATCCTGTGCACTGCATCATAGGTCAGCAAACTCACTCATGAGTCGACTCATTCAGACTCAGATCGAGCTGTGAGTATGAGTGAGTCCGGTAGAGGAAAATTTCGGTGAATCCGAGTTCGAGTGAGCTTTCACAGCATGAGTGCGTCTGAGTGAGTTAAAAAATTTTGCCGACCTATGCAGTGCATGACTTTTTTGCTAAGTACGGCAGAAGTGTCGAGAAATAAAAGCTGTCCAACTTCATTCTGCATTTCTTCCACTCAGATTCATTGAATCGAATTCTTTCGACAACCAGAAATTGTGGAGCATACACAACAAAGTCGCCCCAAGTCACCCCTGCAATTGCCATCTGCCCAAGCACCTGATAATAGTAAGAGTGGGTGCGGTTTAGCCTATATGTGCCATTATTGTCCTTTATAAGGCATGAGCCTTGAATACATGGTTCTTTAAGGTCTTTCATTGAGTAGAGGCACTTGATTTCTACGATGCCATGAGGTTCCTGTTCCTCGGGGTCCCATACCACACGATCAGGAGAGGCACCAAGCCACGTGCATCCTGGGTCCACGACAAGGCCGCAGTGAAATGTCTGGATGTTGTGCCTGATGGTGCGCAGCGTTGTTTCGTATTTCTGAACAGCCACGGCTTCACTTGAAACTCCATACCTGAAACCGCAATGTTTTGCAGGCTTAGTCATGCTTGCATACTACGATACAATCAACATTTGGCAGTGCATACAAGGTGTATACATATGTTAAACACAGCATGCAAAGCTACTTCCGTTTTCAAAGTTTCTTGAATACTGTGATAGTAGACACATGAGTGTGATTTGTTGATAACATTGCACCTGTGCATTCATTAGTGCAAATCACTTATAGCCACTGGTGTTTACTGGAAGCAGTGCTATGTATAGCAGATGTAAACAGGGCATAGGAAGTTACTTAACGTGTACACTGTGTTACTGTACCATATCTTCTTGCTTTGTTACAAACCAACTTTTTCAATAAAATGTTCAACTCATACTTACTGTATGGCCCTTACTCGACACAGATCTCTGTCAGTGGTGAGGTTTTGCAGGCCTTTCTCCGTCCACTTTTCAAGAGAGACGGCAACACCAAAGTTAGATGCCGTTAAGCGGTCTTTGCGAGCAGCTCTCCATGTTGCACTTTGGCTCTGCTGGCGAGAGGTCTGCTCAAGCTTGCGAGCTTCGTCAACAGACATCACGAGAGCCTGCATATAAAGGTGCAGCACATGTTGGGGATAACACAAAAAATGCCAATATAATAACACTTTACAATGCCTGGTTGCTAAAACGAACGAAAGTAGTTGTAGAAATAGGTTGATTAGTACAAGTTATGTTTATAGGACATGACAAAAGCACAAAATGGAAGAGCAGGTTCTACTTGGAAGTTATGCACAATATTCCTGTTTTTCCGTGCTTTATTTCATGCTACACGCATACTATGCATTGACCCTACTGGTAAGAGGTTGGTTTAAGCCTGTTTTCTGTGCTTTGTGCCATTCCACATGCCAACCGGTATTTACATGCATGTGCTTGCCTCGATTACAGATTGCGGCGTTGGTGGCAGGCCCACACACGACACAACAGTGGGCACAGTTTTTAAAAAAAGTGCTAGCTGCACGGGGTGTCAGCTGCGTAGCTGAACCCTGCTGAATTTCTGGGCACAAATAAGTCGTGAAGTCGTGTGGCACAAGCGGTTTCTGGCTCCACAAGAGGCTGCCTACACATGTGTCGCCAAACAAGCTGTCTGCTTTTGTCGGTGCTGTAGACTTCCAGTGCCCCAGAAGTGAACTCTTTGTATGCGCAGCCATCTCGATTGCAAACTGTTTTGCAGCTTCTTGAACGTCTTCTAGGGACCTCGGCCTTTTTCTGGCTTCATAAAGACGCGACTGGAGCGGGTTAGACACACCCTTTGGCCTTGCGGCTCTCCAATCAATGTCATCAACGCTGGAAGCCGGTATTTTCTGCCCGCGGGGCCGCATCCACATTTGAGCAAGTTCCGTACATGACAGTTCTGGCGGAGGCTCCTCATACCCATTTGTGATAAGGAGCACAAGGACTTTCAACAGTCCCATTACATGGTGACATGCTCCATTTTCTCCGGCGGCGCATTCGCATACGCATTCTCGCAGGTAACCATCATGTGTCAGTGCGGCGGACACGGTGTACCAGTAGCGCACCCAGGATCTCTACCAGGGGGGGGGTTCAATTTTTCACGAAGGGCCGGGCATGCCATTACACAGTTGTTGCGTGTGTAAAAAAAAAGTAAATAAAATGCCACATAATAGTAACACCAATGATGATGATTATTTTTATTATTCTTTCGGCATTTTGCAGAGACATTACCGCCACATTCTTCTAGGACATAGGAGCAGTTACGGAGTGGGATGGGATTAGGTCGGCCTCAGGGGGAGTTACAACACCCGAACCCCCCCCCGGTCGGTGCGCCATTGTGCTCTACGATACGGTAAAACGCATTTTGTGCGACTCCTGATCGAGTCAGAATTTCACAAAAAACCCAATACTACAGTCTTACCTTTTTTGGCATTTTGGGCAAGATTTTGAGAGACCGTATTTTTATTCAGGAAGGCGCGCAATAAGTAAAGGAATGCTCTACGATGCGGGACAACGCATTTTGTGCGACTTCTGATCGAGTCAAAATATCACAAGAAACCCAAGACTATAGTCTTACTTTTTTGGCATTTTGGGCAAGATTTTGAGAGACCGTATTTTTATTCAGGAAGGCGCGCATTAAGCAGAGGAATGCTCTACGATGCGGCCAAACGTATTTAGAGCGACTTCTGATGGAGTCAAAATTTCACAAAAAACCCAATACTATAGTCTTACCTTTTTTGGCATATTGGGCAAAATTTTGAGAGACCGTATTTTTATTCAGGAAGGCGCGCAATAAGTAGAGGAATGCTCTACGATGCGGGACAACGCATTTTGTGCGACTTCTGATCGAGTCAAAATTTCACAAAAACCCAAGACTATAGTCTTACGTTTTTTGGCATTTTGGGCAAGATTTTGAGAGACCGTATTTTTATTCAGGAAGGCGCGCAATACGTAAAGGAATGCTCCACGATGCGGTAAAACGCATTTTGTGCGACTTCTGATCGAGTCAAAATTTCACAAAAACCCAATACTATAGTCTTACCTTTTTTGGCATTTTGGGCAAAATTTTGAGAGACCGTATTTTTATTCAGGAAGGCGCGCAATAAGTAGGGGAATGCTCTACAATGCGGGAAAACGCATTATGTGCGATTTCTGATTTAGTCAAAATTTCACAAAAAACCCAATACTATAGTCTTACCTTTCTTGGCATTTTGGGCAAGATTTTGAGAGACAGTATTTTTATTCAGGAAGGCGCGCAAT